>JAJGOT010001154.1:0-61746 GCA_022457155.1 Cladopsammia gracilis | reverse complement strand
TTTTTAGTGCAATCTGCAAGGCTTTGTAATAGTAATAAGGTCTATTGATTTTATTGGATAATTTGTGTTATTCATGTACTTGTTTTGCCCGCCACGATTAGCTTTCCAGCCATTTGCAAAGCAAAGCAAACCATCCAACTCTTGTATTGTTGTACAAAGAATAATTGTTGTTGTTGTTGTTGTTGTTGTAAGCACTGGTTTGTACCTAACTGTTTTCCTTTCTTTCTGTAGTATCTATCTCCAAGCTTTTTGGTGACAACTTTAACGACGATTCCCTGTAAAAGAAAGAAAACAATGCGTTAAATGGACCACATGTACATTGTATCTATGAAAAAGGAAACAGGAAATTCTTTTAGACTACTTACATGAAACAGTTTTTTTTTTTTGCATGGAAAATTTCCTTTGGATACCTTTGCTACCCAGTTATTTTTGCGACTGATTTTCATCTTTTTCTGCTCCTCCATCTGCAAGAGAGTAATCCATGTATTTTTCAGTATCAAGAAAAGTGTTACTGGTTAGGAGAGTATTGAACACATCTGTCTGATTATGGTGGTATCTGATTACGGTGGTATTCATAAATGGATGGATAAATAAATAAATAGAGCAATAGGATGTCGAATCAGAACCACATCTCTTGTAAAATAAACAACAAAAATCCTGACTCACTTCCATTATTTCCTCCAAAGCACGCCAGGCCAGGTGGCTCAAGAATTCGGCAGCCCAGGAACAACTTTTGAATGCCTTTAGTGAGGGAGCTTAAACTTTGCAAGATGACAGACATTTGAATTCCAAACAATCATATGTTTTTTGTTTTTTCAATTTAACCATTTTTGGCAGGAAAATGACGTCACAAGGGTAATACCAAAATTATCTTTTTCTCATTATGGCAAAATTAGTCAGTGATTTTTAAAGAACACGTTAAGACAAATTCAAGTGTGAAAAAATGATCGAAAAACCATGATTGGTTAAAAAGTTATGGCGTTTTAAAAGTTCCTATTGTATTGTTTACAAAATGGTGGGAAATTCAAAATTGAGATCTCTGTATCTGCCGAATTCTTGAACCACCTGGCCTGTGTGAAGCTGATTTTTGTTTTAAACTGCACAAAAAATAAAAGAATCATAAAACTATTTAACGTCATAACGGTAAATCATAAAAATCAATTACAGAGTCCAGAGGAACAGCCCCACTTTTTGCAAGACAAATTACTGGCAGCAAGGATGGTTTGTTCCCCTTTTCCATGAAATAATTAAATTTGGTCATTCAACATTAGGAAGTGACTGACAGTATTACTAATCCATCACGAAGTTACCCTTAAGCAATATGTCACCGGCACCCATTTATATACCTGGATAGAGAGAGACAATTTGGAGCATGTGAAAGTACTGCTGAAGAGGTTTTATTTGAATGGTGAGTCATACCATAGGATTTCTTCGACAGCGTCAAAAGTTGAAACAAATGGTACCATGTAAAAGTACTGCTGAAGAGATTTCATTTGAATGGTCACACAATAGGATTTCGTCCACAGACTCAAAAGTTAGAACAAATGGTACCATGTAAAAGTACTGCTGAAGAGGTTTCATTTGAATGATCACACCATAGGATTTCAACAGCAGACTCAAAAGTTAGAACAAATGCTACCATGCAAAAGTACTGCTGAAGAGGTTTCATTTGAATGATCACACCATAGGATTTCAACAGCAGACTCAAAAGTTAGAACAAATGCTACCATGTAAAAGAACTGCTGAAGAGGTTTCATTTGAATGGTCACGCCATAGGATTTCATCCACAGACTCAAAAGTTAGAACAAATGGTTCCATGCAAAAGTACTGCTGAAGAGGTTTCATTTGAATGGTCACACCATAGGATTTCATTAACAGACTCAAAAGTTAGAACAAATGGTACCATGCAAAAGTACTGCTGAAGACGTTTCATTTGAATGGTCACACCATAGGATTTCATCCACAGACTCAAAAGTTAGAACAAATGGTACCATGCAAAAGTACTGCTGAAGACGTTTCATTTGAATGGTCACACCATAGGATTTCATTAACAGACTCAAAAGTAAGAACAAATGGTACCATGCAAAAGTACTGCTGAAGAGGTTTCATTTGAATGGTCACACCAAAGGATTTCATCAACAGACTCAAAAGTTAGATGAAAGTGTGATGTACTAACCACAAAACCACAGTACCTCACTAGGGAAAAGGAATTAAAAATACAGCAGATTTTAAATATAATAGTTACATTGTTCTGTACTCACCCACTTGGTCCTGACACAGGTTCTTTCTTTTTACTGGCAGGCATCGCAAAGGTTACTGATAACAACAAAATAACATCGATTTTAAATTTAATTTTTATGATTATTTCCACAATGAAAAGTTTCCTAATATACCTGTTTCACTAGTACTTGAGCAACGTAACTACAATACCCACAGTGCATCATCTAATCAAGTAGTCATACCCTCATTTCAAACTAACCTCAGGAGATTCTGCCCGAGCGTTACTGGAAGATTTTTTTGGAACGGTATTGCACAATTAATCAGAGATAAACCATCTAAAAAGATGTTTCGAAAAGCACTTTTACGCTGGTACCTTGCTCAATACTAAATAAATGAAACATCACCTTTTTTCATCACCTTTTTTGAGCTTTTTTAAGCTTTCCTTTACTTTTTTACCAAAAAATTACAAGTTTTTTGTTATACTGATATAACTTAAGAGGCACAATATTAGTTTATCTAGACGTGCCCCTCTCCTCTCCTTCCTATATACATGTGATTTAACTTAAGTGGTGTAATTTTGTACTGTATGTTTTCTTTCCTTGAAAATTTTATACTTTTTTTATTACTTTTCTTTTTTCACCTTATATTCAATTCTGTATTATCATCTGTTAAGGTTTGGAGAAATAAATAAATGAAAAAAAAAATGAAAAACCAACTTTAACTTTTCTATACAACAACTGTAAAATTTATATCAATAATTTTATTACATGTTTATACTTAACAATGGTTTCAAGGGATATTTGGCATAAATAATACAAATTACAGTACTAGTTAATTAAATTTAAGATTTACAGACATCAAAATTCAAGAAAAAAATTCATTTTGTTAAATACTGAAAAACAAATGGTACCATGCAAAAGTACTGCTGAAGAGGCTTCATTTCATTGATCACACCATAGGATTTCGTCAACAGACTCAAAAGTTACAACAAATGGTACCATGCAAAAGTACTGCTGAAGAGGTTTCATTTAAATGGTCACACCATAGGATTTCAACAACTGACTTAAAAGTTACATGTAGAACCACACTACATGTCTCCAGCCATACTGTTCAGTATTTTCTATGTGACATATGGCAGAATAGGCAGAAATTTCTGAGGGGTTGGGGGGTGTCCAAATGAAAAATTTGTCTGGAGGGTAAGGAAATTCATTGACAAGCAAGCAAGGCACAAAGTAAACTTATCATACATAGGTGAATTGTTTTGACAATCACGAAACAAAACAAACGATAATAGTGACCTTTCATGCAAAAATAATATGAACAGCAAAATGCATGGCTACTAAACGCAGGGCTGGAAATAATTTTGGGACATCCACCGGTCAAGATGACCGGCCAAATAAATTTTAGCTCGGTCATACTTCATTTCTGGCCGGTCAAGTATAACGAATTTAATTTTCCACAAGTACACAATACGACCCCCCCACCCCCCAACCAATGGCTAACTCAGTGGTAAACGTTTGTGGTAGCTTTGCTATAGCCATTTACCGTAGCTTTACGGTAGTTTTACCAGCACTTTACGATAACGTTACGATGGCTTTGCGATAACTTTACAGTAGATTACGGCAACTTTATGATATAACGTTACGGAAACTTTACGATAACGGCTTTGTAGCTTTGCGATAACTATACGGTAGCTTTTCATAACTATAAACGTTACAGTAACCGTAACCGTTTACGATAACTTTACAGTAGCTTTCATAACTATACGGTAGTTTTACGGGAAATTTACAATAACGTTACGGTACCTTTGCTATAACTTTACGGTAGTTTCACGGGGACGTTACAGTAAATCTAACGTTACGGTAGGCGCTTTGCGACAATTTTACAGTAGCTTTCGTAACTATACGGTAGTTTTACGGGAACTTTACAATAACGTTACGTACCTTTGCTATAACTTTACGGTAGTTTCACGGGGACGTTACGGTAAATCTAACGTTACGCTAGGCGCTTTGCGACAATTTTACGGTAGCCTTCGTAACTATACGGTAGTTTTACGGGAACTTTACAATAACGTTACAGTACCTTTGCTATAACTTTACGGTAGTTTCACGGGGACGTTACAGTAAATCTAACGTTACGGTAGCCGCTTTGCGATAATTTTACGGTAGCTTTCATAACTATACGGTAGTTTTACGGGAACTTTACAATAACGTTACGTACCTTTGCTATAACTTTACGGTAGTTTCACGGGGACGTTACGGTAAATCTAACGTTACGCTAGGCGCTTTGCGACAATTTTACGGTAGCCTTCGTAACTATACGGTAGTTTTACGGGAACTTTACAATAACGTTACAGTACCTTTGCTATAACTTTACGGTAGTTTCACGGGGACGTTACAGTAAATCTAACGTTACGGTAGCCGCTTTGCGATAATTTTACGGTAGCTTTCATAACTATACGGTAGTTTTACGGGAACTTTACAATAACGTTACGGTACCTTTGCTATAACTTTACGGTAGTTTCACGGGGACGTTACGGTAAATCTAACGTTACGGTAGCCGCTTTGCGATAATTTTACGGTAGCTTTACGGGTAACTTTAAGATAACTCAAGGATAACTTTGCGATATTTATTAAAGTCATAGTGCATAGTAAACAACAGCTATTTAATTGTATTTCTAAAGTTTTGAAAGGATCACTATGGATGTGACCGGTCAACATGACCGGCAAGACGAACGTTTGACCGGTCAAAGCCCCAATCAGGCCGGACATTGTCCGTTGACCGGCCGTTATTTCCACCCCTGTAAACGGATGAAAAAACAGATGGCCAAGCCGTTTCAAATGGTTACCATGAACGGACGAACCCGCTGAGGAGCAATTTTGAATGGATGAAGTTGAATGGCTGAATGGCAGAAGAAAAGTTTCGAATGGATGAAGTTGAATGACTGAACAGCAGAAGAAAATTTTTGAATGGTCACAGTGAACTGCTGAACAGCAAAATCATTATTCTGAATGGCTGGACGTGAACGGCTGAATGGCTAAAAAATTATTTTGAATGGCTAAAAAATTATTTTGAATGGCTCGCGCTGAACGGCTAAACGACAGAAGAAAAATTTCAAACGGCTGGCTGTAAACGGCTAAAACGGCTATCGAAAAATTGTGAGCCAACAATCAAGAACACAAAGGGCTATACAGTTCCAAAGAAATTTGACCGACAGCTGCAAAGTTGATCTTAAAATGATAAGACATGACGACTTCAACACGGTCAAAGTGTGTAATTATGCGAACCCCACTTGAGTGGGGTTCGTACATATTTATGAGCCTTGTTTCCTAGTAACGGTTGACGTTTTTTACGTCACATCCAATTGAGAGTCTCAAATGCTGGCCGTAAAAGAAAACCGGTTTCTTGAGGTTTTGATGATCTGAAGCTGACATATATTTTTACGAAGTGCAATTCGTACGGCACCCGTACTGTCCGTACGGCACCCATACTGTCCGTACGGGGACTTCGATTTGCTATTTGTACAGGAGTCCAAAACTTTCGACAATTTTCGATGTTATTCTTCACTTTTGTGGGTCCACAATATTAATGTACGTTTAGCTTTACGAAGCGCTTCTGGTAAACAATGTTGATTTGCTTTGCTGACTCTCTGTATACTCACACGAGCGACTCATCATGACACATATTTCGGGTCAAAAATACTCCAGTACGAATAGCAAATCGAAGTCCGCGTACGGATGCCGTATGAATAGCCACTGAGGATAGTATTAATACGAATACGATTCTTTTCATTCAGAGGTCAAAAGATGTTGTAATCTTCGCTATTCAGAGAGATTTGATCACATCTCATTCGTGTAGGATTTTATGCAAATTTTAAGCTCTTGCCGTAATTTGAGCTCTTTGTTTACAAGTAGAAAGCGAGCCATCCTTGCATGAAAGTTTTCCATTTCAAAGCGAAATATATTCGGAAAGACTTTACATTAAGGCAATTCCATGCGAGTGGTGTAAATCGACTGGTTTTATTTCGTTTTGGTATCCTGAGCCGGGCCCGGCCATGATCGATCAAGCGATCAGTGATCAGTGATGCGTATTGTCATGTTTCTGTGTTTATTATTTGAATAAATTTCTGGAAGGCTGAAGTTGCATTGTAACATTTTATAAACCATGGCGTTTACTCAAGAGATATAATTTATTTACCACTGGAGCAGGAACTAGAAACAAGCTTCATTCAATATTTTTGCTCGAAAGGTTGAACGTTTTCTTTTGACGCCATCTTTTACTGCGATCGTTTCTTTGCGAATCTCGCGCTCATCTCACTCGGAATTCCAGCCATCAAATGAAACCATCACTCGGCCTCTCAGATTGAAGAAACAACGGTGCAGACAGGTCAAACTCCATAATCATCGATCTTTTCTGCTTTACAGTCAGGTCCAAAGATTTCGAAAGCCATTCTCGTTCGCATGTTTCGTTTTCGCTCATTCAAAACAGGTTTTGATCAACGGAAAGTCCGCATTTGGCTGCTAAGATACTAGTTAGATCCAAGTCTCCCGCGGTAGTATTAACTCTAAACTGCGCATGCGAGGAATATTTAATGAAATACACACTTTGACCGTGTTGAAGTCCTAATGGTCAATATCGGCAAGTTGTACATGTGTCATATGCCCATGAAAAAAAAATTATCCTGGTAATTAAAAAAGACAAATGGTTATACAATACAATAGCTAGTGTGACCTAGTGTGCCAAATGCCCAAACGAAAGGGGTTGAAAACAGGTTGAAGATCAGAGTTTTCTGACAACAAGCGTGCAAAACCAAAACGATTTTTGTTTGGGTCATTTACGCTCAGTTGCCAACAGCAATTAAAAATAATGTTTACATTTACTGAGCACTTCATTAAGAACAATAAAACCATCAGATTAATACTGTTCGAGCACTGTACACTATTAAACCAAAGCATAACTCGCTGAGCTGCGTTTTGCTAAAAGCATTCTGATTGGTTGATTAATTTTTAGTTATTGGCCCTCTGACTGACTTAGTCGTGTAATAAAGACAATTATTCACTAAGTCACACAATAGATTGACACATGTTGGATACGAAACGTCTTATGAACTGTGTATCATCATTTAGGGTCTACAATATTTTCGTCTAACTCATAACTTCTTTAATTTAAGCTACGTAAGCTAAGCTTAATTATGTTTGGTACCTCGTCACGGCACTGTTTCTGGCACATTTGACAATACCAACTTAACTTCTGCGATCTTTTAGCCTTTATCCTGTTTGCTATGGCTTTTGGAGTTAACGGTCCTTCCTTTTCTTTTCCCATACTGCAAAGATTTAGCTACAAGAGCTTCAGTTTTCACGATAACGACGTCGATAACGGCAACGTAATATTTTTGTCCGCCATTGGAATACCAACATTCAATGCGAGCTGTGCCCGTTCCAGTTTCCAGCAGCTGCTTGAGCCCGCGGTATGTAGGGCTGGTAAAACACAAAAAAACATCGACAGCACCTTGACTACAACTTGTTCTTGACATACAGTAGAAGTTCCCGATCATTCAAAATGCGAAGCCAAGGTGGTTGCTTTGAGAGGTCAGACCACAAGGGTCTTATCTTTGAATCAAATGAATCAGTGTAGTAATTACAATTCTCTTGGCCCAAATTGAAGGGACAAAATTGTCGTTTCATTGAACTTGTTCTGTCATAATTCCATTTTGCAAAGTCATATCCATGCATATATTTCTAAATTTCCCTTGGGAATTACCTGCTTATCTTTTGTACGTTAGGGACCGTTCATTATTTATGGGAGGGGGGGGGGGGGTTAATGGGTGAGAAAATGGGGGGACCTGAAATTTTAGCCACTGCAAAAGGAGGGGTCCTGGGAAACTTTTTTTTGTTATCGAGGGGGATCTTAAAATTTTAAACAGACGATGTCTTAAATAAAAAAAAGCGAAAACATAACTACAGTGTACCAATAAGAGTGAAGCACCCCAGATTTTATGGTTGGGAGCCTTTGGGCTCTCTATGATTCTTCTGAGAGCCAACCTTGCACAGTATTTCGGTGCAGTCTTGGTGCATAATTTATAATTTTAATTTCTTTATTTGGTACTGCCATAATTGTACACAACATTACTCAAAGTTTTAACCCACCGTTAAACATATTACTGGATTGTAGCAGTATTAAACTGGAGGGTTTTAGTGATTGACGTTAAAAGTATTAATAAGTATCTGTAACCCCAGCCAAAGGAATTTTCCTTATCTGCTACGCGGACCCCAGCAGCGCTATAACCCATAATATTTACCTTATCTTGGAAAGCACATCACAGGCTATCTTTTAGATGTAAAATATTTTCGAAATATTGTAACATCGCAAAAACTCAAGGCGGGGGGGGAGAGGGTCCATCCCCCCCCCCCCCCCCCCCCCCCTTGTACCACTGTGGGGGTATAAGTTTAAGTGTACGTCCAAGGGTTAAGGCTACAAAGCGATTGATAAATTTTTCATTTGTCAGTTATCAATTATCAATAATTAAGGCCATTATTTTTTCTTTTCAAGAGTTTTTAATAGCAGAGTTTTTAAATTTAAACCAATCGTTTATAGCTGTTTTGTCTGTTTCCAAGAGATTATGCTTGTCAGTTTACAGTGTGAAATTAGAAGGCCAGGTTATGTTTACAGTAACGGATTTGAATATACTACTCAGTGGAAATAGTGGTTCATTTTGTCAGTTCTATTTCTTTTCTTTTTAATTTTTGTTTTTAGCTTTTGACAAGGTTTTTAAGGACGTTCGCGCCCAAAATGTTCCCACGTACATATTCTTTTAAAACTTGCCATGCAGTAAGGGAAAGATCAACTATTGCCAAAATGACCAAAAAATCGTTTTCGAGATATGGCGCATTGAAGACCATGCGTTTTAATAAGCTTTCGTTATTTACAGACGATCTTAGCTTACAACTATTAGCAATAAAAGAAGCTACTTTAGTGAAATTTAAGATCAGGTAAACGTACTCAATTCAACACAACTAAGTCTATTACGTAAACGTTTGCATCTGATGTCTTTCCTTGAGGTAGAATAGGCCTTGAAAAAGAAAACATATTAGTCTTGCCCGTCCACATTCGAAGAAAACTTTGGTCGCACGAGAGCAGAAAAGGAGAAAACTAGGAAAGGAAGTGATCTACGGAAAGAAAAATGGGGGTCACCGGGCATCCAAGAGAGTAAAATCGCTGCGAAGTTATCAAAGCGACCATCTATCGCCATGTTTGTTTACCTCCATGCTCTACGATGCTTGACGTATGCGTAACAGTACGTTTGCGTGACATGCTCGAAAAAATGCGCAGTAGCAATGGGCGCGAACGTCCTTAAATTTACTCGTGGTACTGAAAAATCAATATGAATAATCGATATGAATAATCGATATGAATAATCGATATGAATCGTATGAATCGTAGCCACGTACAATGTTATATGATGCGTGTTGTATACAATTTTCGCCTGACGCAAGCAGCGCGCTACGAAAAATGGTATGCGACAAAGTCGTGCCGTGTAAATCGGCCTGAAAAGGAATTCTGACAAACAATAGTATTTTTATCGATTCAGTCGTAGCAAGAGAATATGTTCTCTTGGTCGTAGACACGGGGGAAGAAAATAAAACAAGTAGCCTTCATGATCCAATCCATGTCCATTTGGCCATGGCCATCAGAAGCCAAAGACACGTAGTTTCAATGCACTAAAGACAGTTATTAAAATAACAAAATGAGAACATGATTTGTTTGTGTCTTTTGGTGCTTTTTTTTCTTTTACTTTTCAAAGCGATAGGATAAAATTGATGGCTTTGCCCCTATTAACCCCTTTCTAAGCGTCCGCTTTGTTATAGTTGATACCATAAAACTGCTTTCTTGTAAAAGATTAATGTGTCCACAGGACAAAAATATCTTTCACACGTACTGTTCTTCAATCAATTCTGTCCCAGCCTAAGAAGTGTGATGTGAACACAGCGACTGGCTGGTGACCGTACTGTTAATCCGTCTTATTAATAACTAATGATTGTTGTTTATAGGTCATTTTGAAAAAATAAACTAAAATTCTAAACTAAAAAACATAGTCTTGAAACTTAATTAGAACACATTTATTATAAACCGGTATATTGGTTTGTAGTGCGCAAGTTCGACGTTTGCAACGAGCCTGACCAGCTTTCTCTACAACAAGTTTATTCATAAATATATTGTTAAGATAATCGGTTCCCAATTTCAGTTCTCTTATCTATTCAATCAACAAAGTTGTATTTGTGATAAGCAACTATAAATTGGAACCTTGGTAATGCAATTTCCCTTATCGATTTCTACACTGGTATGCGATGATGCCAAGTTGAGAAAACAGAAAAAAAAATGTTTCATTTTACATTGAAAATCTGCTTACCGAAAAGACCTTTTATAATAACAACCTTGTATAACAACAAAGGCTACCACACACCTGTATTTCCAGGGCATGTCCTGTTCTTTGGAGTTACATTGGTTTCACGTTTGAAAGCGATTCCGATGTTATTTCTGCATGTACTTCGTTTTCTTTGCCGTGTTCTATTCTTGGTTCTAAAGAATTCTTGCTTTGTACTTTAGCCAATCACAGCGCTTGAAGCTTGAACAGATCATTTTCTCAACCAATCAGCAGACATTAGATCGATTTTCAAATGAGTGTTGTAAAACCAAAACCAAAGTATATAGTCACTCTGACCAATCACAACAGACGCAGACATCAACGAACCCATCAGAACTCGGAGCAAATACATATCGCCTGCGCCGAGTGCGGGAAAACGCGTGCGAGAAAGTCATGATACGTTTTGGTCTTACTTTTGATTGGACGAAGTGGCGCGAGATTTTTTAGCCAATCACAAAGCGTAGCAGTGCAAAGCCAAAGCAATTACCAAATTACTTTCGACACTCAATTAAAAAGCGCTCTTTTGCCAGACACATTAGTAAATAGATGCATTTATGTCGAGACAGTGCTCATGTTATAGTCCGTATGGGTGGCGCTGTATCAGAAACGGAGAGCCCATTTATCTTTTATCAGTCATCATTTTGGCGATTTCTTAGCTTCAAGTTATTTTTAACAAATCTCAAATCTGGGCTATCATTTAAAGAATGCTGCATTTCTCAATTGACAGTTCAACTCAAGTTAAGGTCCTCGCTTCAGTGTTGGCGGATGAGACCAGCAGAGAGTGATAGCAGCAGACGACCCACGTCTTATCAAGCAGCAACCATTGCTAACGAAACATACAAAGAACCATCCATGATATCACATATAAGGGAACATTCTCTAAGATATATAATTGTGCGAGCTAGGATATTACTTACTAGGTAAATGTGCCAATGGGTGATATTTCGTTACAAATGGCAAGATTTTCTTGTCTTCCTTTAGTTTTTGTTGGAGTGCCATGTTCCTGTTTTCAAAAGTCACTTCTGAGAGGGTCCTCTGAATAATATGATCTAACTGAAAACTTTCTCAAAATGATGTGTTTTGGAGTTCTTTATCTTCTCTTTAAAAAGTATTTTTGAAGAGTTAGTTTTGAGAAGTCTGAGAACTTCTCCTTTAACGAAGCCTCTTTTCACTCCAGATCGGTGGCATGTTGGGTAGTAGGTGTACTGAAAATTCTCAGTAGGTAGGGAGTAGGGTGAGCAAACATTATGGAACTCACAATAGACCGGCTGACCTCCACTGGAGTTTGTACGCAATCTGATAAAGTACAAGTATTAATGGTCAAACGCTGCCGTAATGAATCAAATACGATGACACGCTGCTAAGCAGGCCTATGATATCACTTCATAGCAACCAGACCTTACGAATTTTTCAACTTCCGATTCACTCTCTCCTTATAGGTGGGGGGAGGGGGTCAGTGGAAGAAAAACGTCTCGGTGATTTGAGGGTCCGAAGGTTTTGCATCCATGATCTGGCTCATGGAAGCCTCTGATTTTTGCTATTTATGGTACGCGAATAAATTATTTCCGGGTGTTTTCTTTGAAATCGAGTTGAAACACCGGATGTTTACCCTGCCTACTCATGCATGGCTTGTGTTCTACCTGACTGTGTAAAATAATATAATTCTAAGATAAGAACTGACGAATCTACCAGTTTGTATTAAACAGTGCAAGTATGAAACAACATCAACCTTAAAGTTTGTATTAAACAGTGCAAGTATGAAACAACATCAACCTTAAAGCATTCATAGTCGAGGTTACAGTTTTAAGTTTTTGTGTCATCGTAACTTAAGTTAATGATGTAACTGATAGCTTTTGGTCTACGGAATGACCTCACGGCATCGGTGAAATTCTAAGAAAAACTAAAACAATTATATTGGCAACATTTAGTTATTATTTCACTGCACAAAATTTAATGCAAGAAAAAATGAGTAAGGACGAGAGTACGAGATTGAACTTGACTTAAAAAGTCGTACTGAAACTCCGATCTAAGCTGAGTTCCTGATTAGCGATTATCCTATATCGGAGGCTTTCTCCTGTTTCTTAATTTCCACGAATAAAAGTTTGCTGTTCACAGAATAGCCCGCCCATATTCTGTGGCTTAGGAATGAGATCAAGTGCGCCGTAACCTATGCAGTGTCAGTTATAAACCACGTGGGTTTAATCAGTCAAACACATTTGTCGTCAACGGCCGAAATGTCGACCTATTTCCCCTTGAGAGTACCTGATTGGTCCTTGCTTTATAAAGTAACACCCATTTGGGGTTACCTGATATCAATTTTCCTTCTCAGAGCTCAAACCAAGAAGACAAAGGAAGTGTTAGGCATATCGCGGAAGGCGCAGTTAGGTAAGGTAAGTAAAATTCTTTCTAAGTAATCATGAAAAGGTGCGGAAGATAGTAATCCTTTCAGTAACAGCAAAAGTTATTTATCAGTAACACAGAACCCTGTCGTCTGATCTTTCCGTCAGTTCAGATTGGTAAAGAAGGCTCGGGAAGGGTGAATCCGGTTCAGCTAAAAACATATTGTTTTACCAAAACTCGAGAGAATTCACGATTGTAATATGTGGCAAATTGTTTTATAAACAAATGCGCAGCTTTGTGTACTGTGCTCGTATTCAGGGTCTTTAACATCAACTAATTCACGCTTTTCAGGCTTTTCTACTAAGCCATAGCAAATTGAATTTTGTCGGAACAGTTATGGCTATATAAAACGCTTAGCGTTGATCGTTATTTCTTCCGTCTATGAGTCGTGCGCTTTGGTTTGTTGAAATCGCGGATATTATACACCTGTGTACTCCTGTACTCCTGTTTACCCCTGTACTCAAACGAAATCAGACGAAATCGCTGGGTGCCAGAAGATGCCATCGGTGAAGGTTTAAAAATATAGAAACATAGATTCGTCATTTCTTGTCTTACAATAATATTTTACACGAAGCTTACTTCCGTAAACTGTCGACGCGGTTTATTCAGTTCACTCTTGATATTCACAGAACTGGCCGCGAGTGGAGCCAGGATACCGTACGTCTATGTGGCAAAAAGTACGCGGGAATTAGAAAGAATAAATGATATGAAAGCCTCAATCTTTTTTCCTTGTTGCGGCGAGAAAAGATAAATGTAGATGAGTAGATGATCATGATTTAGCCAGGCTAAAGTTTAGTTTAACCGTTTAGCAAAGAGAAAGTACTAGCAATAGGTAGGACAAAAGGGTATCTCTTCATTATTGCGTTTTATCAGGACTTGTGCAGTAAAATAACAACCAAATCTTGCCAATATAATTGTTTTAGTTTTTCTTAGAATTTCACCGATGTCGTGAGGTCGTTCTGTAAGGCCAAAAGCTAATATCAGTTACTTTATTTTCTCGAATAATAGCCGTCCCTCGATTAATCGCGCCCTCGAATAATCCCCCCTTTTAGTGGAATAATCGAAATAATCGCCTCCCTCGATTAATCGTCCCCATCCCCTCCTCTTTCATTCACATCCTCCCAGTCAAGTTAAAAATGCACTTTTTATATGAGAAGCAATCGTTCCAATTCAGTATAGAAAAGGTACAAAAGCACAGCTTTCGTATAATTTTTCGATAGCGACCTTTCGTGTATTTGACCCTTCCTTTATTTCTTGGAACTCTCTAATTAGCACATGAGCACCTTAGCACTTCCAGCCGGCAATATTTGAAATAATCGCCCCTTCGATTAATCGCCTCCCTTTCAAATAATCGCCTCCTTTAATTTTGGAGTGAAAAAAATAAAAATCGCCCTCGGCTATTATTCGAGAAATACGGTACACTAGTTACGATCACACCTAAATCTTCAACGATGACCTCAACTATGAATGCTTAATAAATTGATGTTGTTTCAAACTTGTATCAGTGAAGGTACAAAATATACAAATATATAGCGGTGATTTCATCGTCAGTTCTTAGCGTACAGTAATATTTTTTTAATAGTCAAGCATAAAACATGGCACCCAACGAGAAATGTTTAAGAAACGCTTGCAATGGCGTTGTTCTGTTTTCTCATATCATTTTAAGGCCTTTAACCCTTTAAGCCCTGAGAGTGATCAGCAACAAATTTCTCATTGTAATATTAATGCCCTATCAATCAAAAAGGTCATGAGAATTAAGGACATGATCACACAAGATGAATTCTCTTGATATCCAAGCAATTTCTCCCCACTACTTGTATAGGAAATGTGTAGGACTAGAAATGAGAATTGAAATTTTGTTAGGGCTTAAAGGGTTAAAGAAACTATGTGAAAGCTTATACAGTTTGAGCTTTTTTGTTTCTTTTAGCTGAATATTTCAGCAGCATCCGGAAAATTTTAGGGAAAGGAATGTTTATTATCCCCCAAGCTTACGAGCTATTTTCAATTTTTCCACAATCCTAGCTGATATTAGTTGTACCCAAAACGATATTTTTATCTCTCTGAGAATAAAAGGCGTTAAATTTTCCAATGTTACGAAATTTTGAGGCGACCTTTTAGTTAAGGAAACTTCAGTTTTTAAGATGAAGAAGGCCTCCCCGACAATCGTTTCTACCAAAACGATTCGTTGGATTCTCCTGCAGAATACAAGCCATGAAATTATCCGGTATTTCAACCCACGATTTCAACGCAGGAAAAAAATCCGCAGTCCCGGTTGTTAGAATGGCGATTAACGCTCATACGGGATTAAATGTTAACCACTGAGAATTCTGCTACTCTTGTTTAAAGGCATTTTTGCTGCTTTAAAATGTTATAGGTCGTAAATTAAGAGCTGTTCCGGAGTTTGGTTTGGAATCGAAATGATTTATTTGCAGATGGTAAATGCAACTGAACAATGATCCTTCGTTATAAAATCAAAAACCACTTGTACATTTTATTTTTCCGCGTACTTTAAATACTGATGGAAAACGTAAAAGCTTGAAAGAAAGTGCCGCATTCGACGTCCTATTTAATCTGATTAAAACGGCTTATCGGCAGCATAGAAATCCCATACCTACTTGAACGCCCAGGAACTTCATGTGAGACTACATGATTTATGTACACTACACTGAGAAAGTTATAGACCAGTGAAAAGACCACAAACGATGTACAAAAAGGGCGTAATTATGATGATGACAATCGGTGTTAAGAAGAGGCACGCAAACTCTATTCAACAATGATTCCTGCCCACGTAGATTTACAAGTTGATCGAGGTTCAAAATTCAACTTGAAATAAAACTTAAAATTAAGTTTGAAATAAAACTTGTTGTTGTTGTTGGTTCAAGTTTATCGAATTCAACTTATTAATGAGCTACCCTATTTATATAAAGGCATATATCTATCTAAATACAACATTAATTTCAAGTTTAAACTTTTGCTTTCAAGTAGGAGCACCCAAAGAATCGTTTCGGTGGAATTAAGATGTCAGGAAGATGTTTGGAAGATGTTCGGAAGATGTTCGGAAGATGATCGGAAGATGTTCGGAAGCCTTTATAGATGGTAATAAATCAGATTAAAAACTACCTTGATAACAGTAAAATGTCGCTGCAAACTTTAGTAACATCGGAAAATTTACGACTTTTGTTTCCGGAGGAATAAAAAAAATGTCGTTTTCGGTACGAAGTAAGGTCAGCTGGGTTTTCGGAAAGATAAAAGCAGCTAGTAAATTCGGGGGAAAGGATTCCCCCTCCCCGGGGGTACTCCCCTTAAAAACCTATACGGGTATGTGCCGCCCAACGAGGTCCAGATTTTGGGACTCCTCATCTAGAACGGGTATCTATTTTAGAGACGTTTCCTAGAACGGAATATTAACGCACGAAAGCTTCAGATTAACAGCAACCATTTTTTTATCTAGAACGGGATATTAAAAATTGACCTATTTCTAGAGCGTCGTATCATTTTGAGTGCAAATTCTTTCTAAAACCGCCCCCCCCCCCCCCCCCCTCCCTTCCTGGATTCCCCCTAAAATTTTCTGATGCTGAAATATTCAGCTAAAAGAACTAAAGAGCTCAAACTGTGTATTAAACTTTTACACAGTTTCCTTTGATATGGAAAAAAAAGTACAACGCCATTTCAAGCGGCGTTTTCGTGCCGGGGTCTGTTTTCAAGTCCAACCGTTAAGAAATTCAATTATTATTTTTTTCTTCTAAATATTTACTTTGGCGAATTATCTCCGACGCGGTTTACTGGATTGTATGATGCTGCCGCGATTCAATACCATGATACTCGTCCTGTAAGCGAATGTCACGACAATTAACGGGCTGGCAGCTGAAAATTAGGCCATATAGATTTGAATTGGTTGAAAATCTTTGGAGCGAAAACAGAAACAGAAACGGAATGAACAATTCCTTTTTGTAATTATTTAAACGCACTGTCTACTTCGTTTTTATTCAGTATTTTCCTGGATACAGCAAGGTAAGCATGATTGATATAGTAGCATAGCCAATGCAGACTTTTCTTTAAATGTTTATGGCGTTTTTCGTTTCCTTAAGGACCCTGCAGTGGCTCAATTCGTCAGTGTTGGCTCAACAACTTTCTAGCAGGTATTTAATTTCTTTCATTCGATTCAAATGCAGGTTTAAATTAAAGCTAGATGAAGACGAAACGCGTACGGAATAAAGAATTTCAGAAATCTTAAGTTCTTCAGTTTTTTTGTTTTTCACTTTTCCATTTTCATTTCCTATCTTAATCGAAACGGAACAAGCAACTACACTTCTCGTCCACTTCCCGTGTACTCAATTATGTTGAGAGCGGTGTAGAAACAGATGAACCAAGCGCACTTTGAGCTTGAGTCACCTGTAGTGTAGACTACCTTGAAATTGAAAATACCCGTTCTGTAAGAGAATTATACTAAACAACACCTGCCTGGCTCTGAACCTCTTTCCAATATTTCAACTTTGCAAAAAGTTGTATCTTTACACACTAATTACAATTCGATGATAAAAAATGGGGGTCACCGAACTCATTTTTTAGTTAGAAGCACTTGAAGCTAAAATTAAGGGTGTATTTGACAGGTTATAGTGTTACTATGTTAACCTGTTACGTCATAACGATAATCGTTACTTGTTCACCAATGACTGGTCGTTTCTTTGATACCATTATTGTAGCATCAACTGATACAGAATTGTTGTTTTGATCTATCTAAGTGTGAGTCCTGGAAATTACTAGAATCAAACCGTCGTGAGCCACCTTTTCGTCATTCATTCCTTCCATCTATAGTGACCTATAAGTAGTAATAGTAGGGACTCTGGGGCACTTTGGGTATTTATCAATAAATACCTATAATTTAGTGACACACGTTTAAATTATAGGCGATTCGCCTATAATTATTCACTATAGGTACTTTTCAAGATTTAGTGTGTTTTATCGATTCAATATCCGTATGGAAAGGTTTCGATTCCTGATTCAGTCTTTACCATATTCCGTTTATCGTAACACATTCTAAAGTCTTTTTCCTGATACTTATTTTCAATCTGTTTTGTTAAGGAATTTCGAGTTATCGCTTGTTCGTTTACGGTTGTTATACGTTTCTTTTCCCCTTCGATGATTTGTTTCATCGTTGTATGATTAATATATTGACTATTTTCGTGATTCAGTCTGAAACCTTTTACCTTACATACCATTTTCCCATCACTTGTTGTGTAACCGTATGATTTTGGACCAGAACCACACCAATTCGTAATATAATGACCGTTTAATTCATCGGTTAGATCACCGAGACTATCACCTGTTTCGATTTGTTGACCTCCCTTACGATCGATATACCAGCAACTATCGGTATCAAAACCAAGAACCTGATCACCGAGTTTGTCTAACACACGATACAACATCAATCTAGCGTGACTGGTTGTGAAGGCAGCAATATATATGTTTGTGATATAGCTATTATCAACAAAATGGTCTTTCAAGTTGTAGGTCATCTCAACCATCTCTTCGTTTATGAACTGAATGTTCAGATTTTCTACGGATTCATCTAGTAAGATCTGGTAAAATTCATCTAGTTCAGTGACGTACTCTGTCTGATTGAAGTTATTTCGTTGACCAAACTTTCCCCATAAACTATTTAAACATAGTTTTGCGATTGCTCTCATTCCGGGATTGTACTTAATCTCTCCAAGTTCAATTCCTAACTTTGATTTTACAATAGCCTTGTACTCATCAACGGATTTGTAGGTACAACCTTCTCCAACCTTCAACTCACTACTCTCCATCTTGATTTTTAAGAATTTTCTTACATAATCTTTGAAAAGAAAATCTACTCTATCAGGGAAATGCCACACCTCATATATGTTTAGTACCTTATACCCTTTCCGAATCGCCCTATTCAACTCATTTGTACACCATGTTCCGATGAATGATCGTTCATCATCTGTATGTGTACATTCCTGAATCTTATTTTCAGCGCATGTTCTACAGAGTGGAAATAACAACTTTTCAGCCTTATCGCATTTTATTTTTACCGGTAACACAGGATGATAAAGACCTCTTGGTGGTAAAACTTTACATTTCACAAAACCAAACCATTTATCATCGTACTCCTGAGGTGGGTCGAATATCTTTGTTGGATGACCTACTGGATATTTTTTGTAGAATTGAACTGTCGGGTATAAACTAACAAAGTCGACATATCTACCTTTCTCACCTTTTTTGAAGTTGTAGGTTGGTTTTGTTACATTTGTTCGTCCACCAAAAAATGCGTCCCTAGGATTAAGAGGCCCAACAAATTCTCGATTCCATTCCTTTTTTCGAAACGAACGAAATTTACTAAACTTTTTATCTTTTTCCAGTTCACATTCATAAACCTCAACCAAATCATATCCTGCAGCTCTAATTTTATCGTTTTTCTCTTCCGTCCTCTTTCTAAGAGTTAACATATCCAACTGATTTTTTGTGTTTATTGTTTCACTAGAATAACACTTCTCACAACCGTGCCAAAAACATCCTTGAAATTCGTAGACAGTATTCCCACAAAACCCGTCGACTTTACCAATTCCAGGTAAAGTCTCTTCACCACCATTTAGAGCGTGTTTTATGTTTATTTCATCTCTCTGAGAAATCCAATCTAACCAAGCGATACTGGATCGACTATATGTCTCTCCACGAGTAGTTTCCTTTACAACACCGATCATATTCTTAGGCATATAGTTACTTCTGTAGATCGTCATACATACAGACGCGATGGTTATATATTGAAGGGGGTCAATGTTTTCTAACTCGATAAAGTTTTCTCGATATATCAATATACTTCTTCGGAGGATATCAACATCACTTCTACAGTACTCTCTCAGCTCCTTCTTCATGTCAAACACATAGTTTTCATCAACTCTTGCTTGATACCATTTTAAAAAATCCTTTCTCGCTGAAGAACTCATCTGATCATAACCATAGTGTTTCTTACTAGGGATTGGTCCTACATAGTTTTGGTGACACTTTTTATTGAAATAATGTGGAAAATACCCCTTTTTCAACTCTGTCAAACCAAATGTCTTTGGGAATGATGATAACGGACCGGGGATATGGTTAATAGAATCAACAAATCTAACACCACCAGCTTCCATATACATAATCTTTGTCCCGTTGTAAATAATATAAGGTTTTACACCATTCTCTATACACCAATTTCGAATAAACTGAGCATCGTAACCCTTTGAATTGTGAGCAATAAAGGTATACTTTTTATGCTTATCCTCCTCAAAAATAAATCTACAAAATTCATCGATTGTTTCAAATGTATTTATATTTCCATGAAAATCTTGACAATCGATCCAATTGACCTCATGCACTCCGGTCTCCTGAGTTGCCTCACAATCATAGATCATGTAATTCTCAGTTCTTGTCTGACAAGAATAACACGGATCCGCTCCAGAATTTTCATCACATTTAAAAATATTATTTGTACAGTTTCCACCCTTGCATCTCGTCTGTTTCACATAACATTTATGTTCATTCATATTACAGTACTTTTTACAATTCTTACACTTCGAATATCCACATATGTGGGTCTTTAGGTTATGAATCGTGCCATCTGAATCTTCTGAAGTTATAATTATACGCTCGCATTTCAGGCATTTACCTACATTTTCACACACAATGTCGCTTGCCCCCCAAGAGGATCTGTCCCGCTTATGCTCCTCAAAACACTCTAGTCCAAAGAAAGATCTATTACACTTATCACATTGGATTGGTGGATAAGAGCATTTTTTCCCATCAGGATAGTATTTAAAACATGCTATACACTTTGCAGGACACTTATGACGATCGCGATGAGCATAAGACTTTTTACAAGTGTGACAATAATAATCTTTCCCTAGGAATGCAGGCATACTGGTAATTACGTCAAAGTGGTTATTGTTTTTGTAAAGGTATATCATCTGGTCATAATACGCATTAGGGTTTTCCTCTCTTTCAGAAGAAGTGTAGATCAGCTCGTTGAATTGATCACCGTCTACAATGTTTATCTGAATTTTCAAGTGTTTCGCAAATTTCTCTACATCTTCAAGGGTCGAACCATATTGATTTATTTCAACTGCAGCTTCCCTATGAAGTTTTAGAGCTTCTTCTTTCTGTAACCTTCTCGACTTATTAAACCCGTCCTTTAGCTCAGTTTTTGTCCATTTTTCTTTATTTATGTTTGCGCGAGCCGTCACTATCGCTCTTGCAAGGCAGATCGTATCATTATTTTTGATTGTGATTATACTCTTTTTATCACATGCATTTAATTTTGTCACACGCAATCGACCTTTACCCCTAGGAATCTTTATTGTCTGAATCTCTATCTCAACCTCACTAATCGGTACATCCTTGTATTCAACGAATCTAACTATCTGTTCGACCAGATCCGTCCCAAGGTTATCTGTGATTGTGATTAATTTTGTACTGACAGGGTTTTTCCAACTCGGATGGCTAAGTATCCACCGAATCTTATCACCATTTTGTAACTCTCTCTCTCTCATTACTTTCGATCCGATCTCTAACAATAATATTGCGATATCGATATCGATTATTGCACGTGGGTTTAGTATTTTTACATTGAATTTATCGAAAAACGATTTGAACTTTCTACTTTCCTTTGAAGATATCTTGATTATCTCATACGAAGCTTCATGTTCCAACAAGGTTGTTCCTTTCACACGAAGCGTGTCAAGCTCGTTGTTGAGCAGCTCTCTTTTTGAAAACAACTGTTTTCTCTGCTTTTTGTTATTTTTCAACTTTTTATTAACCTTTTGGAGTTTTTTCTTGAGCCGCTTGATCTGTTTCTCTTTTGTCTTATTATCCATCGGAACAACCCCCGAAGGCGCTTCAAAGTTTTTCTCTTCTCTTTTCTGTCTACGGGTCTGTTTGGGTTTCATCTGATAAGGTTTTGGTCCTGCTTTTGATGGTCTATGTGTAGCTGATGGGGGAGGTGATGGTTCATCTATAAAAGTAACAATACTGCGTTGTGGGGGAGGTGAAGGTTCATCTATAAAATTAACGATACCGCGTGGAGGGGGAGTATTTAATCTACTTTCAATGAATTTAATCAGTTCCGCTTTCCTCCTATAACGTGAAAAACCTTTCATGCGATGCTCACGTGCAAATGCCTTAAGCTGTTCAACAGTTTTTGAATCCATTCGTATGTATTTGATTCATACCCAAGATTTCTTTATTACCATTTTTTAAATTTTTCATTTCATGTATTTCATATGAAATGAAAAAAAAGCTTACATCATTACAGGTCTTTCAGTTCTTTCAGATCTATCCAAGAGTTGAATTTTTCAGGGTAACCGCTCCACTTTACTAACGCTTTACCTTTTCGAGCATCTCGTCGAATCACCTTCTCAATACGGTAAACGTCTTGAACAGCCTTCTGTAACTCTTGCTCATAAAAAGTACCCGTTATCTCCTCATCCATCTCATCCTTTATTTTATAAGTTATCGGATTAGTGTATTGAATCTTATCGATAACAAAAATCTCTTCAGTCCAATTCGGTGTGTAACCTTTATCGAAAACAGGACGTTTATATTTTGATATTCGAACTTTATCACCAACTTTAAATTTCGGCTTATGCGTATTCATCCGTTTCATCTTTCCATACAGATTTAAGTAAACAGCACTTTCGTTCTTTTTCTTCGACGCTTCCACAGGCGTCATTCCAATACTTCGATGTTTTGTATTATTATATTTTTTCAATATCTTCGGTAACACATCATAATACACGGTATTGTTTTGAACGGTGAACTGCTTAAACATTTTCTGTTTTATCGTACGGTTCCATCTTTCGCAAACACTAGATTTTTCTTCATTCTCTGTTGAATATATTGTTATCTTATTTTTATCCAGCAGTTCTTTCATATTCTTATTGTAATACTCTTTACCCTTATCAGTCCATAACATTTTCGGTTTTCTTCCTTCTTTGAATATTGTTTTGAACGCTTCTTTAACGGTCTCTCCCTTTTTATTCTTCAACGGTACAATCCAACCGTATTTACTGAAAACATCTAACACCATGAGAAGATACCGATAACCCTTATTCCACTTACTATATTTCTGCATCTCAACAAGGTCAGAACACCATATATCGTCGATACCATTAACAATAACACGCCGCCGAGTAAACTTTCGTCTTATAGGTTTATGCAACTCATCAGCTAACTTTTCTTGCCACGCCAACATGTTTTTACTCGGCGGCCTTATCCGTTTTTTGAATCACCAAGACCCAGTATTCTTTTACCTTTTATAATCCCTTGAACAGCTGCAGTACCCCAGGGGCGATCTTTATATGGAATTTTTGAAATTTCATCAAGCATTATATCATCTGCTTTATGTTTGTCTTTCAAACTTTGTGCTTTACTATATGCGATATCATGCCTTTGGCAAATAGCATCAAGGTTATTTATTGGGTCTCTAATCTTTGGGTCATTTGATTTCAAACGCTCTTCTACTTTTGTTCCAGGACCACAGTAATTATATTTTTTTAAAGTTGGTGTTCGCATATGTAATTCTCCAAATTTTGATAAATGTTTTTGTATATCAACCTCACCACCGCGGTGAAGCGGATCGAGTCTTTTCGATAAGTCTCCTGTGAAACTATCCAAACCCTGATCTATATACTTATCAATACCTGATCTAATCTTTTTCTTTACAAAGTCTGATTTGACGGCTTTTGACGCTCCTATTTTTGCTAAATTGTAAAGACCTTTCATACCTGATTTCATAGCTATCTCTCCAAGACTATGACTACCTTCCACATCAAGAAAGCCCCCACCAAAGCCCGCCTCAGGGACGGGCTGAACTAGTTTCCCGAAATCTTATCGAAATGAGATTTCGATATGAAACGGATTTTCTTAATTCCGCAGGTAGCGCACTTACACCAAAAATAAGGCCGACCGTTTGAGGCTATCTCATAACCGGATGGTTCAGCGTTGTTTGTATGTTTTTGTTCCTTGACGCAATATATATTTGCTGGTGGTTCCATTTTATTATACGAACTGTATAATAAACTTTTTAATTTTAAAATTAATTGAATTAATTGAAATATTTTTTAATAAACTTTTCATTGTAGTTTTGATTATCGATTTTGAATCTACTTAAGCAATCGTAAAATGATTTTTTGTAAATATTATCAAGAAAATATAAACAATAATAACCGCATCTTACCGAATTTATAGCTTGAAACGGGTAACCGATATTGTATTGGTATTCCATGCGCAAGCCATTTGCATAATCAATGAAATCTTGTGGTGGTGGTAAACAAAACGAATCAAAATAATATATGAGATTTTTATTTTTGACATAACTACATACCCAATGTGTACCGTTCCCTATCTTATCATCAAGATTAATTATACAACATCCTGTTTTATGAATATGACTTTTCGTTTGATCTCTCGAAAAAATACCTTTGAAATCGGGTATTTTTAAATATTTTACCCATAATTCCAGGTCAAAATTACTTAACGGTACATCCCTAAATTTGGGTTTTTTTCACCCCATGATTCGTAAAAAGGTGGTGGTTGGTATGGAAACCTTGGAGAAATCTGTAATCCTCTACCTCTCGATGATTTTGGTACCTGTAATCCGTATCCTTCACTCGGACTTACGGTCAACCCTTTTCCAAAAAGTTTTGAAGCTAGCTCTATAGCCATAGGAATTCCGATTGCAGCAAGTGTTCCTAAAAATCCTCCATTTATCTGTCTTTGCGTAGGTTTGAATGTTATCCCGCTACCGGTTTGCATACCTTTTTCTACCGCTTGCGCTTGCCTTTGCGTCAATCCTTTTATGCGAAGCAGTTGAGGAAGAAAATCAAACGGTATCGGAATTCCGTTTCCAAAAATCTTATCGATACCGAGACTTCCCAAAGCGCCTAGCGCTCCTGTAGCTAAATGAGGTAATACTTTTGTAGCCGCTTTTGTAGCTAAAGGTACTACCTTTGTAGCCGCTTTTGTTGCAAAAGGTAACAACTTTGCACCGAGTGATAATAGTGATGACCACAAACTTCCACCTTGTATTACCGCTTTACGAATCTGTGTTTTAGATATTTTGATATCGGTACCGGTACCGTTTTTTAGATTTCTCATAATCTTATTAATCTGGGTTTTTGTCAACATCAACTCATGCGACCCTTTCAAATTATTTTTAGTCAACCTTATCGTAATTTGAGAGTTATCGTCATATGCTTTTTTAAGTTTATGCAACTGTCCTTGAGACAGATTTACTCCATATGCGAAATACGGTGTAGCCATTTTTATTTTTACAAAATATAATTTTAATTAGATTTACGCTTTTATTAATATTTTTCCGGATGACGTGTATAACTCTATCTCTTTTTCATGTAAAACTAAAGCATTTAATCTATAATTTGTTGGATTTGCACCGTTCAATTCATAATTAAAAGTAAGTGCAACTGTACCATCTTTTACATCTTCTTCTTGGTTTCTAAGATTAAAGTATAGAATTCCAAAAAGATTTCTGAAATTTGATCGGTCAATTATTGTTCCGCTTAAAAAGTCGTTGTAAGCGGAACTGTAGGATAACAAAGCTCTGTAAAGTCTTGACTCCTCATTTGATGTCATTTCTAATTGAGGATACTGGATGCTATTATTTATTTGCAAGTGTGCTCTAGAAAAATATCGATTGTTTGCACCGATTGTAAATGTTTTGAAAGTAAATATATTTTGTTCCTGATTACTATAACTTGCCTCGGGAACAACCCATAAAAATACATGCCTCGGTCTCCTAATACCTGTACTTATTCGAAAGGAGTTATTTACAGATGTTGTTTGTAGTATTTCGGTATGTTCTCTCAAATACGTCCATTTTTTGGGTTTCAAATAATCTTCAAGATACTGTTTCATACCTAAACCGTTGAAAATAATTTTTGGACACCACAATCTTAATTTTGTTAAGATCACCTTACTATCTGGAGCAGCATTTTTTCTGAAAATTATATTGTTGTCGCTTTCAAGTTCTATGAGAAGATTTGTCTTGATATTTGGGTGAAGATTATTTTTGAAAGCTGCAAAATAGCTGTATAGATTTAGCGGAATCGATATTTTGTTGACAGCTGCAGCATCCGTTAAAATCTTTCTTCTAGCAAAACCTTCGTTATATAGCGCTTGAGCTGGTCGCGCTTCTGTTGTTCCTGTGGATGAATCTAAATATAAAAACTGATCTTTACCGATTGTGTCGGCATAACTTTTTGTATATTTTAAGAGGGAAAGTACGTTCGATGTTTCGTTGGCTCTTGTGTTATTGTAAACGGTTATTCCACCGCATTCAACCTGAATCTGTTTTATAAATGTATGACCGTTGGTTGTGGTACAATCTTGATTACCATTATTTGGTCCTGCTGTTATACCGGTTGTACTATCAGCAAGCGTAACAAGTTTGAAATCTACCTCCAGATAAGCGTTATACCAATCGATCGGATTTGCTTCTGAAGAGTTATCAACCGTGAATCGATAATTATCCTTAACCTGTCTATTATTATTTGCAACATTATCGATTAGCGGTGTTTCCAAATCGTAGGATACGTATTCATATCGTTTGACCAATTCTGGATTTCTGAAACTCATTCTTATTATACGTTAGTATAATAAGAAATTATTTTTAAAATTAAATCAAATCATTTACGATATTTCTAATATATTGAAATTTGTCTTCCTTCTTCTCTTCTTTCTTCTCCTTCTTGGCGTTTTCTTCGTTTAAAAATTTGATAATATCGACTCCTTTTGTTTCGCCTGAAATTTGTGGTGTTTCCACCCGTGGTGTTGCAGCAGGTTCTTTTTTACCTCTGGTGGAAAACTTGTCATAGATCTTTTCACCAAGAAGTTTGCCACTCTCTTCTCCAACCTTTTCAGCACCTTTTTCAATAAGTTTTTCTGCTGCTTTACTGGCTAATTTACTCGCTGTTTTTCCTGTTATAGTTTTACCGATTTTTGCAAAAATATCAGAGAAACCACCACCGGTATCGCTATCATAATTTACAATATAAGAAATTTCTCCTGTATCAAAATCTCTAATCCTTCTTTGTTCTTCCATACGTAGTTGTTTTATAAATTCTAAATAAAATTCTATACTTCTTTTAGCACTACGGTTATGGAAATATCGATATCGTTCAGATCAACATTTCTATCTTCATCATCGACCAAGTAAAAGGTTACTTCGGATATGTCTTTTCTATTCATCTTATGCCATAAATAATTTACTCTCGGGTAGATTTCAAAAGGTAAAGACCTTGTTTTTGTATTTGTTGAGAATGTGAATAAGGTATTACTACGCTTTCCTGAAACGATCGAATCGCTCAACAAACTACATTTTACGTAAAGATTATCGATGCTGTTACTGATATTAGGAAAATTTTTTCCGTAAGCAGTGCTCGTTAAAACTTTCGATTCGAATCCGAGTAAAATATTAAAATTTCCACTCGCACTAAAATCGATGTAATAATCGGTAGATAATTGAATAAATACCTTGTAAGTTGTAAGATCAAACAATATGTTAATTCCATATTCTTCTGTGTTGGGTATTTTTCCAATCGCTTTGTGGATAAAATCATTTATATCTTCATAATCATAAACCCCTGATGGAAAAGTAATCGTTTCATATGTTTTTCCCTTATCTTTCGATATTTTTAGTTTGTCGTTATCGTATTCGGGACGAATGTTATGCCAACTCGCAGTCATACTAAGATGATCCAATGCTAAAAAACATTGTTTATTATCATCCAATAACAGTTCAGGAGTAAACCTTACAGTAAAGTTTCCAGGTTTATTATTAGGATTTTGTTTTCTTGCATCTATTGATTTGAAAACTAGCGTTCTGTTAACTTCCATCTTTATTATACGTTCCGTATAATAAATACTTTTTATTTTTTTAATTACGCTAAATATTTTTTAAACAATTTCTCATGTGCTGTCTTATCTATCGCTCCTATTCTTAACAGTTCATCGATTATCTGTGATAAATCGTTTCTCAAAACAGGTGAATTATTACCGGCAGCCATCGAACCGATTATTATCTTCATTCTATCTGCCAATTTGTTAGGATCATCATAATAAACTATACTTGAACCTACTATTTTCGATTTACCAGATGATTTATGAGGAGGTAGATTACTCAACATATTTAGATCATTAAAAACTTTTACAGCGTTCATGCTATATTTTGTTTTAGGATTGTATCTTTTCATTAGCAGATTAATCAGAGATTTATCAGCATCGGCTTGATAAATTAATTTTCCATATTGATTATAGACGTTCAATTTCAGTTCTTTCATTAATTTAGGCATGTCGATTATCAATCCTCCATACTGATTGTTCTGAATCTTATAGGCGTTCCGTCTTGGCTGCTTATACCTACGTACCCCTTCACCTTGTTTTTGTTTTGTATATTGCGGTAAAATTTTTACATTCTTAATCGTTGTTAAATATCTGTCTAATATATCTCTTGTTCTTTCATATATTTTCAGATCATAATCGAGTTGTTGTTTTTCTTCTTCTGTCTTTGGTTTTCTCCTTTTCAAACCACCTATCTTTATTCCGACACTTCTGTTTTCATCTTTAGCTTCATTATAAGTTTCAGTTAACTGTTGATCGCTCATTTTAAGTAGATCATTAGGTTCATGAAAAGTTTCTTTCAAAAATTCTAATTCGCTTTCTGTGAACATCTTATTCGGTTCAGCAGTTATTACTTTAGCCGATGGTGGTGGTATTGCCGGTAGCGTTTCCGTTGGTGGTTGGTCACCACCAGGAAATGGTAGCTCTTTATTCAATGTTAAAATATCTTTGTTAGTTTCAACCAAATCTTTGAAACCGCTGGTCAAAGCTAATTGATTTTCTTTTAATTGCTGAATTACTTTGTCCTGTTTTTCATCTGTTTTGCGTTGCTGTTCAATTAGCGGTTCTCTCAGAGTTTTAAAATAATCACTCATCGCAACATCGCGAACCTGTTCTTTATTTTTAACCTCATTCTTTACATCGGTAACTGCTTTAGCAATTTTAAAACCTTCAAATTCTAAATCTGCATATTTTTTGATCTTATCAAGATCCATAATTTATAATTTACATATAAGTTATTTAATTTATCTGTAAAATAAACATTTAAGTTATTTTTAAATATCTGTAAAATAAACACTTAAGTTTATTACCTAACGGTAACTGTAAAATAATCATTTAAGTTTAAATGTTTATTAAATAAAATGAAAATACCGAATTATGATGTGATAAAAAATAACGATAATAATCGTTCACTAAATGATTTTCTTAATGAAGATTTCCGTATGTTGATAACTGGTCAAACTCGATGTGGAAAAACAAACACCTTAATGCATATTCTTAGAAAGCCGCTCATTTATTATGATAAGATTTATCTATACTCACCAAATCAACATCAGGATAAAATTCAAGACTTGCAGAAATTAATGGAAAAAGCCAGTCAAAGAGTTGGATATGATATTTTAGAACTTTATGGAGAAGATGATATTATGGATACAACAGACTATCCGATCGATAATAGAAAAGTAGTGGTTTTTGATGATCTTATTAACGCTCCTCAAGCAGTTCAAAACAAAATCGCCAATCATTATACAGATGGTCGGCATCATAAAATTTCCCCGATCTATCTATCCCAGTCTTACTACGATGTTCCTCAGAAACTCCGACAGAACTGTTCCCACATGATTTTGTATCCACCAACGACTAAAAAACATTTAAATCTGATTGCGCAAGAAAATCTAATAGATCCAGTTCTTTTTGATAAACTTGGTCCATATGAATTCTTATTTTTAGACAAAGAAAAGAAAAGTGTTGCTAAGAACTTTGATGAGACTTTTTAAAAATTATATGTAATAATTATTAATACTACTAATTAATAATTAACATACTTACGATGGGTATTTTTAATAATATCAGAAGATACAGTAATTTCGATGTGAGTGAATATATAAAAAATTTTAATCAACAAGTACATGCTCATACCGGTTTGAAATTAGATGTCAATAACAATTACGATATTCGACAAAAACGTCTTGTAAATGTTGGTGAAGGAGTGGGAAATGATGATGCGATAACAAAACATCAGATGGACGTGCAACTACGTAGGAAACCAGATCGGACAGATGTTATTCTTGTTGATGGATCGACTCATATGACTGGTGATTTAGATCTTCGAGGAAATAGATTGATTCTTCCCGGAGAGATCGATATGAACAGAAAACTAATCGTAAACATGGACACGGATGAAGATAACGATTTATGCGCTGTCAATATGATAACTCTGAAAAAATTTCATCCTAACGCTCCTGAACCTACGCATGAGGTTGTGAAAAATATCGATCTAAAGCAACGTTTCAATGTTATCCATTCAAAACAACAATCATATCACGATTTAGGAGCAAATTATAACAATCTTGTCTCTTACAACGATGTCAAAAATATTTTTTTATCTCGCAAAGAGACGTTTCCGATGGAGACTAGTTTAGATATGGGAAACAATACGGTTTACAATGTAAAGGACCCGACGGTCGCTGACCAAGGAGCTAATAAAAGATATGTAGACACTGAGACAACTAAAAAGCTTTCTTTGACAGGTGGAACAATGACCGGGATTTTGGACATGAACAATATACACATCAACAATATAGCAACACCGACTCTTAATCATCAAGCTACACCAAAATCTTACGTCGATAGAAATCTTAGACTCAGGATAGGAAATGTGGTAGTTCATATGAACGAGGTAGAAGAAAAGCTCAAAAAATATGTTGACGAATCACATATCAGTGACTCATCAAATTTGAAAGATGAGTTCCGGTACATAATGGAAAATGTTGATGAAAGCTCATCCGAGCATGATATAACCGTCACCGGAATAGTCGATTTGGTAGAGTCACCGCATACACTAAACAGAAAAGTTTATGCGTTGCTATTACACAAACATCCGCTAAATAGCTACTCATCAAGAATCGGTTTTAATATGTATAAATTACCAAAGGGAGAATATACCGTTTGTATCGAATTTATTCCACCTACGATGAGCGGCGTCAGCGTCGATGTTCAATCGGGTTCTCTCAACATAATTAATCAACCGATGAAAAAATTTTCTAATTACAGTAGAAGTATTATCCATCTGCATAAGTGGGAAATTTCACCACCGGAGTATATTAGGGTCGATTTAAAATGTAGCGGTTCACCAACATCGGCTTCACAAGCTCAAGCTTACCTAATAATTTACGGAATAAAAGGATACCACTCAGATGTACCGGCCAGTGTTTACGACACTCCTTATATTTTGGAAGGTGGGAAATTTGTAATGCAGACTACACTCGATATGAATAATCATGCAATTATCAATTCACCAAGTCTCAACAGTTGTGGTGTATTTATCAACGGTCTTTACAAGAAAACTACGAACCAAACATTTGCTCTATTTTTAGGAGAGGAAGAAGAAGAAATGGTTCCGGAAAATTGTAAAATTGTAAAATGTTGTATTAAGATCCTCGATACGCTTGAAACATACCCTCCTATTTTTGTGTTGATAAACAATGTAATAGGAAGAGGAGAGGGCGGTAAGAAGCAGGTCTGTCACCTAGATAGAGATATTATTTTGACTGAGTGTGATACATTTCGGGTGAGAGTACAAAGTGATCAGGGTACTACCCCAGCAATCAATAAATGTTTGGTAAGCCTTCTACTTGAACCGATCTCTTAAGTTTCTCATAAAAATTTTATTATACGCTTCGTATAATAAAATAGACGATCTTTCACACACTAGATTTGGTTAGATCTGTTCAAGCGCTTCTACAACCTCTCTTGCGATCTCTCGAGATTCCTTGAGCCATTTAGGAGATAAAGTTCTATGAACTTGTTCATTTATAAAAGAGACAAGAAAGAAAACGCTTGCAATCATTTTATGTTTAAAATTTTATTATTATAATTTTAAAATATGAAACATAAGCGAGATATTTTCACGTTCAATCATATCGATACTTCGATTGATGAGGAGAGATTGTTGGAGATCAAGGCTCTTTACAGATTTTATCATAAGAAGTGGTGGTGTTATAAAAAGACTTATAGGCGGTTCAAGCGGATGAATCTATTCTGTAAACTGAGTAGTTCATTTCTTATCGCGAGCGGTACAATAGCAGGTGGAGTTACGCTAAACCCGGTTACGTTAGGAGTTATTGCCGGTGCGGGATTGTTATTGAAAACATACGCCGATTACAAGAATTATAATCGAAGGATTGAAATGAGTAAACATGCATATACAACGTATCAGAAAGTATTGATTGACTTACGTTCTTGTATGCGTGGAAAACATTTCGATCACGATTCGTTTGTGGACGAGATGAGATTAATCGATGATATGATTAGCGATCTTTGTACGCTTTCTAATGACAGGATTGAAGAGAAATATGAGAGAATTTTCATAACGTGATAGCTTGAAATTTCTAACGTCTGAACACTATGAAGTCTTCGTGTAAAATGAATAACCGGAAATTCCATACATATTTCTTCGACGTAGTTACCAAAAAAATTTTTATTTACTTTTTCAGTTGGTGGTAACTACGTCGAAGAAATATGTAGCTAATTTGCATGTATGTTAATTAGGTTATAACATCAAAAAATCGGACTTTCTGTACAGTGAACGTGCAGTGTTTCACGTGTAAAACCGCTTTCAACCAGTTATTTGATGACGTCACCGGATGTTTTTTCACTGAACGTGACGGCGTTTCAACGTTTCAACGTGAACACGTATGCTGTGGTATTTCAAGTCGTGAAACGCGACTTGAAATTGATTTATTTAAGTTTAATCTTCTTCATCTTCGCTTTCGCTTTCTTCTATAGCTAACAACGCTTGTCTCTGTTTTAGCGGTTTAACATATGCCTCGTGAACTTTCATCTGTATCGAAACGACGCTGTCACTGATGTAAATGCTTTCAATTAACAAAGCTAATTTGACTTTACAATATTGGTTAAGATAATCGAGCGGATCAGGTTTCTCGTTTCCTTTCGCTGTGAATAGCGATAAAATCTTATCTGACTTTTCCGAATATATCAGTTTAGCATATAACACCGGTGATTTTGTTTCATCTCTCTTTACCTTCTTCTTACCTTTCTTATCAGTATACTCGAGTTGTTTGAAATATAAAAGCTGACTTAATTTATTCGCTATTTCCGGACCATATGTGTCTTCTAATTGTTCAAAACAAATATCCTCGAGAAATGTCAAACACTTAAAAAACTCATTTTCTTCTGCAGTTGGTTCTTTCTCTTTACTCCATAAACAAACCGGAATAGAGTAACCGACCACCTCGTTAGTTACTTTATCCTTTCTTTCATTCACTCCAAAACTGAAGAGAAATGGTGATTCGATAACTAGCGGTCCTTTCTTGTTATTAGGATAATTGGTTTCAATCTTAATCCTTTGATATTCTGAATCGGTGTTTTTCACCGTGTATGTTACAGCTTCGTGGAAAGAAATATTTTCTTTACAGAGATTTGAAAGACTTGTCAGTTGCATGTTTGTTATATAGTATATTTATTTCTTTAAGACAATTTTTTTTCATCTCATCACAATAATCCTTTTGTTTGGTCCATGCATACAGATACCTTCTTTTTCAGCGCATTCTTTACAATAATATGTCCCTCTGAATACTGATGCCATTTCTGAACATTCTTCACAATTGAACTTGTCGTTCCAATGAATACAAAAACCGAATGCAAATTCTGCATATTTTATAGCTTTAATTAATTCTGCTTTCCGCATCTGATACCATCCCTCAATCCTCCACTCTTTCGCCTTAGTTTTCAATTCTTTAACCGTTAACTTGTTTTTCGAATCTTGCTTTTCCATTGCTTTTTATTAAGACCATTTTATTTCTTTAAGACCATTTTATTTCTTTAAGACCATTTTTTTATTTTTTCTCATCCTTACAATCCTTACAACAGCGTTTGTCTTTTCCATGAATACATATTCCGTTTCCATTGCATTCTTTACAATAATATTTGATGTTTTGATGTACACAAATTCCGTTTCCACCACATTCTTTACAAAAATACTTGTTGTTTTGATGTACGCAAATTCCATTTCCACCACATTCTTTACAAAAATACTCTTGTCTACCGTGTTCACAGATCCTTGCTCCTGAACACTCTTTACAATTGTATTTATTTCTTCCGTGAAGACAATGTAAAACTTTACGCTTTGGTGGTTTCACAGGCTCTTGTCTTTCAACAGCATCTAGCGCATCAATTAATTCTGCTTTCCGCATTAGATAATATCCCTTGATTTTCTTCTCTTTTGCTAAAAATTGCAATTCTTTGAGTGTGCTTTTCGAGCGCTTTTCCATTTTGTTTTTTTATTAAGTATATTTTATTTCTTTAATTCCATTTTTTATTTCATCTCTAGAAAATAGAGATGAAATTATATATGTTCATTTAGCATCTTTCAGTACAAGAAACTTGACCAATTCCTTTGGATTCAAACGTTTCACCTGTTCTATATCAATTTCCATCATCTCATTATTTTTCTTTTTTCCATCATTATATGAAATAAATCGTGTGATACGTCTGGCATAATCAATCTTCGATTTGCTTTGAGTGACAGTACCAGTCCTTCCTCTTCCCATTGCTTTTTATTACACACTTTTTTATTTCTTTAATTCCATTTTTTTACATATAAAAATTCCTCACTTGACTCACTAACATTGCTTGAGTGGTATCTCTTTGAGGTAGTCTCTTTAGGTAGTGGCGATTTTTTTTCTTCCATGGAACTCGTCAGTGTTGCTTGAGTGGAATCTCTTTGGGATAGTCTCTGTTCACACGTTCGTATGTGTGCTTCTTTACTTCCTCAAAAAATGTGAAATAACATCACCCTCTTTAACTGTAAATGTATGGTTATATTATGTCACATTGTTTTTTGTAAAATAATATTAAGTCTTGTTAAGGAATTTCGAGTTATCGCTTGTTCGTTTACGGTTGTTATACGTTTCTTTTCCCCTTCGATGATTTGTTTCATCGTTGTATGATTAATATATTGACTATTTTCGTGATTCAGTCTGAAACCTTTCCATACGGATATTGAATCGATAAAACACACTAAATCTTGAAAAGTACCTATAGTGAATAATTATAGGCGAATCGCCTATAATTTAAACGTGTGTCACTAAATTATAGGTATTTATTGATAAATACCCAAAGTGCCCCAGAGTCCCTACTATTACTACTCCTATAGATTTTTGTTTTACCGTTTTTATGTAACTTTAATTGATTTATGTTATTAACTGTTGTCAGTGAATAAGCAAGCTAAGCTTTACCAACATAAATTGGCAGTGTCTTTTTTTATATGTTGGTTTTCAGCTTAATCATTTCGTAGCCTTACAGTTATGGCACAGAGCAAAATAGAAGAAGCTGGCCAAGAAGCTCAAAGTGAAGGTACATGTATGATCGATTGATAATAAACTCACTATAAGAACACTGGCTTTCCATTACATGGACAAAAACTAATTTAACGCAAGATCATGCACATCTCATTGCTTTAATAAGAACACTGGTTTACTGTCGTCTGGACAAAAACTTATTTAACACAAGATGATACGAATCCTGTCGCTTTGATAGAACACAGGTTCACCATCCTATGTTTGTGTGGTGCGATGGACATGGACGCCGATCGTTGAATAGACTGCTAGCAGTCCCTCTCTGGATAGTCGAGCGGGCGAGCAAATCACGCGATCGGCAATCAACCGAGCGAAAGTAATGCGAACCGAGGGGGCTCTGGGGAAGAGGCGGGAAAGGCCTCTCCCCCAATTGCCCCTCCGTTCGTTCGCTCGCTCCAATCTCACCGAGCTTGTTTTTGTGATCCACTCGCCCGCTCGATTAACTGAAAAGGGACAGCTAGCAGTCTAATCGTTGAACCTCATCGCCAAAACAGACAAAGAAAAACAAGGTTACACGATTTTGAGAGATTTTATTTCATTTTTATCATTTTAAGAGCCCTAAATTTCGCCTTATTAGCTTAAGTACTGCTAGTTTGATAAACCGATACGTCCACTTTCAAATGCACAGCGCACCATACAAACCGCAGAGGATGGCCAGACACTGTTACAGACTATGTCATTGTTCTTTTTCTAAGTGTTGCCCTACGTATTTCCGTTGTTACGTAAACAAGTCACTTTTAAGACAAATGTAAATTTTACCACATTGCACCTGAAGGAGGCTGGTTTGGCCAGCTGAAATATAGTACACCTTTAAAAATTTTACCTATGTTGTATCGGTCCTTGTTGCTATAGCATTTTTCACTTGTTAAACCGATCAGATCACCAGTTTGATCCAACGTACACCAGAGGGATTGTCGTCCACGGTTACTTGCTTGAACTTCTCATACTGAATGTTTGCCTGCGTAACAACACGTGTTCATTCGACGGTGAAAGGAATTCACGCAGCTACTATAATAGCTAGATTTTCCTAACAAATATTTGAACGTCCGACGTCTATTATCATGTTTAAAGCGACTTCCTTTTTACCCATAGCGGATGTGACTGGAACTTGGTATAACGAGCTTGGTTCAAAGATGGAGATTCTCTGTCAGTCACCGGATGGAACATTAGAGGGCAAGTATTATAACCACGCCCCAGACTCGAGTGAGCACGCTGAGAATTTGGTTGGCAAGTTGGGAACCGGAACCGGTGTACCAGCTACATTAGGCTTCATTGTCAACTTCGAGGTAAGTCACTAAGAAAGCATAACAGCACTTTCCTCATTCGGAGTTTTGAAAGTTGTAAGAAAGTTATTCCTTTCGTTTTGCAGCAATTCTCTCGTAACATATGTATATGTCGTAGTTGTGCCGTTTGGGCAAATTGTGTGGAAAAACCGTCGCGAAATGGATCAAACTTAGTGTTGTCGCACTTATTTGGAAATTACTTTTAAAATTAATCATTTCTTATCCATTAAATTAACTACCCTATAGCGCTATTATACAGTTAATAAAGTCGGAAGGTCAACGTGTTTCTTCCTTGCTCTTTTTACGACCTTCATTTTTCAGTACATTTGATCAACAATCATGGAAAAACCAATTGGTACACATGAGTTCTTTGGTGCCAATTTAACAGATCAACAAACCAGTAACGGACTTTGCGAGCCCCACCCCGCCTCCCCTGTCCGTTACCAACATTGTTTTAATCTCTAAAACATGGTGTAAGAATGGCATCGAATGACAGGGGGCAGTACGCAGCTCTTTCAAGGTCTTCTCTGATTTGCGGAGAAAACAATAGAACAATGGACCCTAGCTCTGAAAACAATAGAGTGGCATGATACCCAGGTCCAATGAAATTAGAGGTTGTTAAGAGCTGCGTAGTATCTGACTGACAGCCTTCTCAACTGACATTCCCAGGAGAGAAGTGGGACAATTATGTTTAACTCTTTTTCAAAAAAGGTGTGATTTCGACACGAAGTGTCCTCTTGTCTTCGCCGATTTTTTTTTTTTTTTTTTTTGATAATCAGAGTTCTAATTTTACAATAAGAGGACCTAAATTTACCACCCACTGAAGATGGTGACCAGAGGCCAGATTCACGAAAACCTCCTAAGTTAAGACATATCCTAAGAATTGTTTCTTAACAATAGACTTTTGTGATTCCAACAATAGGCATTATGTTAAGAAACAATACTTTGTTTGTGTCTTAACTTAGGAGGGTTTCGTGAATCCGTCCCCAGCTCCTTTAAAGTCCTGTCAAATTATCTTATTATGCATTTTCAGTGTTGCTTAAAAAATGGAAGCCCAAACATAATAGTCCAGTTTTGTTTAAAGTATCCTACTAGCGTCTTGGGTTGCCGATGGCCAGGAATAAAACGAATTGCAATTTTTTTCAAGTTTATCGCATTGCGTCTTGGAAAACTCACGAAAACACTTATTATAGTTTATTCTCTCTTTCGAAAGTTCACTTCTTTTTTTTCCTGTTAGTGTTTTCGTATATACTATATACTTAGTTTAATTTGAGGCAGTTTTGACCCCAAAACCCCAAAAACACCATGACAACAGCTCCTTTAACAACTTGTCGGGACAATTTTCTTCTATATCTTGCGATTAGTTGCTCTTTGCTGCACGCTAGACTTTGACAGATATTGATCATTGAAAGTTAATTAAAACGTTTCAATTTAGGGTGGAAAGTACACAACGGCTTGGTCGGGTCAATACTACAAAGAGAGCGCATGCGAGGAGGGAGAAGTTCTGCTGACAACATGGATTATGACCGCCAATATACAAGATTGCAAGGAATATTGGGAGGCGACTAATGTTGGTCAAGATCGCTTTACAAGAGAGCCGCAGATTGGGAAACCAAAAGGGCGGAAATCTCTTCTTCTGAAGTGAAATTAGTTTAAACACCCAGCAAAGGATTCCATACCATAACTTTCATAGTTAAAAAGTGACATAACATAAAACTGCTTCAAACATGGATGTAAAAGAAAACATTTAACAGTAAACGGCGTGTTTGGAGCTATAGACTTAAAAACAACCCTGGATCGATGTATTAAATTTCATGTAGTCTGCGTGGTATGAGAAATAAAATAATGTCTTAAGGGCGTCTTAAAACGAAAAGCTGCAAACTTGTTGTGTTTCACGACTGCTGCTATCACTCTCTGCTGGTCTCAGCCGCTGACACTGAAGCGAGGGTCTGGACGGGATTTAACTGTTAGCTGAATTGGCCAAGATTTTAGCTGCCAATTGAGAAATGCCGCTTTCTTTAAATGATAGCCTAGATTTGAGATTTCTCAGAATAAACTTATAGCTAATTAGAAATCGCCAAAACTTTAGCAACGGCTGAAAGTTTAACTGATAACTGATATTCGATTCTAGCCCATGGAGAGGTACTCAAGTTTTAAGGTGATAGGAGATGAGAAGGATGTTTTGGGGATTTGGGGGATTGTTTTAGGTTTAAAATTCTATCCATTATATTTTTGGGGTAGTTAGATTCTGGCAGGGATTTTTGGCGGTTTACCCATACGCACAGCCATATCACCTTGGCAGCGGCAGCCATGGACAGCTGACGTGTTTCGTCCTTCTAAGGACTCATCAGCATGGCATAGCAGTCGAGCACCTGATACCTTATATGCGTAAGTTACTGACCAAAACGCGTGATTGGTGCTCTGAGTGTGTCACTTGCTTTTTTCGTGTTTTGATTTCTTGACCACCTGTCAGGAAATCAAAATTGATGAACTGTAATCCACTTCCATCATTGAAATTCTGCACATTTTAACAAACTACTGCTTCTGTTTTACTCTTTATTACATCAATTTTGAAATCACTGGTGATCCTTGAAGTCTGATTGGCTCTCAGCAGTGCGATTTATTCCCGAATCGCACTATTTTTTGCTCTAAATCGGATCTTTGCTCTAAATCGCATTTTGACACATGACGTCTTTCTGTTTTGCATACAAAATGAGCTGTAAAAGCGTTTCCGGTTCCGCTTTTTTACAAATCGGCCGCTGGATCAATAAAATATTGGTATTCACTAAAATTCTGTATTTGGGAGCTTAAATTGTGCGAATTCAAAATGGATGTAAGTGGTAATTGAACTTCGTGTCGTGCAATTTTGGTCTGAAATCATACTTGTGATTTCAAATCGAAATCCCGCGTATGATTTCAGACCAAATTGCACTCCATTCGGTTCAATTACTATATACAAAAAATAACAGTTTCCAAAGCGAAAAGTCTACACCTTGTATGCATTCTCGTTCGATTTTCCTACTTTTTGGATAAAACTGTAGATTTGCCCTTCAACTGCAACAATTCGCTGATTCATTCATTATTCTGTTATAGTTTTTTTTTCTCATTAGCATTTCTTTTTCCTGATTATAAATTCAACTTTGTACTTTACGATTTAAAAAATGAAGATGACAGAAGAAATGTGGAAACTTGTTGTCGTTTTTCTTAAACTTATAACTTGTCTGGTGGACCTTTTGCCTGCTAGACCTTTTGGTTATATGACGTGAAAATTGAACGGGCACAAAACTTTCCATTAAAAAAAAAATAAATAAGTATAATACAGCAAGGCAATTTTAGGTAATTTTAAAATTTGCCTTTCTATGCTGTGTAATAACACAAGTATTTCTGACAGTACTGATCTTATATATTTTTATATCTTAAATATTTTTATGACTCGGAGTCTTGAAGTAAATGTTAACTGGCTATTCCTGCCTCCATCTTTTTTTATTAATTTAACTCCTTATTTCGTGTGAAACACTAACTTAGAGATTTGTGTTTGTTAGTCTATTTTTAACGACCAAATAAAGGAAAATTAATTGAACAAGAAGCAAAGGACCGCGAACGAAGGATCAAGAGATGATCTATTCAGCCAAAAATAGTAATGCAAATAGAGTAAGTTAAACAGCTGTCCACGGTTGCATTTTGGCTTTCAGTTTGGGCTCTATCATCTCGTTGTCCCATTAAATGTTCTACGTGGTATCAGCTTCGCTTAATTTACTAGGAAAATTAAAAAGGCAACAATAAGAAAACAGCAGAAACGCCAGAACGGCACAACTGTTGTGTTGAATTTCTACCAACGTCACCCGGCATGAAATTAGCACAACAACATTGATTAGCTGGATGTTGAGTACATTTTCAACAACATCTGTATCAACAGAAGCTTTGACAGATACTTTAAATGGAATTTAGCAACTTATTACTTTTTTAGTGAGTTTATTATATGAAACACTTAAAGACAAATTAAAATGTCTGTTTACCTACAGTTAATTAAAAAGCCTTTCCATTGGTTAATCAGACATTATTGACGGAAAATATTTCGTGTAATTGTGTAACTAACCATTTACTGAAGAAAGAAGAAATGCTTCGCACGTGCAAAGGTAAACTTTTGATCACTTTTTTAGGTTCCTTAAACATTGAAACAGTTTTTTATTAATTAATTTCTTTTTTTTTTTCACATTTACAATAACACTTAATTAAAAGGATGTAATGGGAAAAGCACGTTTTCTCATTTTGCCTTGTAGATTCCGTTTGGAAATGTTAAGAAATAATGCGCCACCGGCTATTCAAGTGATCCGCTTGTTTGTTCCTTTCGGTCTTTCCAGTTAATTCAGCCACGTTTTGATTTTCTCCTCTCTCTCGGGTAAGGTGGTAAAATTTCCAACTGGGCTGTTTTGGTGGAAATTATTAGCTCCCCTGTTTTGCTCAGTTTTTATTGATACTATAAGGACAATAACAATTACAATTTTATAGCAATTTTCCATGTATTGCATGTTTACATAATTTTCACTTACATGAATTTCACAACATTAACAATTTTATTGAATTGTCAACCTCGTTGATTTAGTCACTTCTTTGTTTTGATACAATGATTGAAAAAAATGAGGCCGAATACTGAATCTGATGACTTGTTTCACTCTTTACGAATCTTTTATTTTTTTCTTGTTCTCCAAAATTAAACATTCTCTGTGATATTTTCACTTTGGTGAAGACGACGAATAGCATGTAATCTCAAAAAAAAATTGTGATCTCAAAGCGAATATCAGGGTACAAATTGCTCAGAAACGAACTATTCAAATCGGTATTTAATATCGGCGACCGATCGATTAATCATTTTTCCCCAAACACGAATATAAATTCTGTATATAACACAGAGTTTAATTTAAATTTGAATCTTTTTTTCTCTATTTGTAGTTTTTCTCTAATCGTATTTGTGTTTTTAAAACAATTTCCTTAATTGCCATTAATTTTGCTATAAATTGTCAAGTGTGTAATAAGCGATTCACTTGCAGTTTTCACCACGCGCACGAGTTCACCGGGTCCTAACTGCTTTACAATGACGCTAAAGATGATTTTGGTTTTGGTAAGTAAAAGCTTAGCTTACTCGTTCTTTGCTTTTCAAAATATATTCTTTATTAATATAACTAAATCTCCTACCCTATCGTTAATAAACGTTTAACTTCAGATAATGCATGTTGGACGCAAAGTCTTTACTTGACGACTGCTATTTGTTTCTCCTCATTTCTATAAGTGTTATAAAGGGTTGTACTTAGAGCTAAAGAATCAAGGCCATCATTACAAGAATTTCTTTCAGAATTAGCCGCCAAAATACAGTCTCAGCCATGGTGAAAATCGGTTCACTTCACAATTTGTGTTATCTCAATTTAACCCTATTCGGCCTGGGCTTTTTATGAGTTTCTGAGCCTGGGGGGGGGGCACATTGTGCCCCCCCTTCGTAACTTCAAGAACATTAAGGCTATGACAATGAAACCTAGAGGGTACATAGTACGTCCAAAACTGTCTCCTTTGCGGTCCGCATAATGAAACGATGACGTCATATGACGTAGTTATTAGGTAATTAGTTATGCGGCCGCCATCTTGGATCCGCCATCTTGGATTTCTGAATTTTTTCAAAACCTCTTAAAAACCGTCCAAATTCACCCAAAATTAATCAAAACCAATAAACAAACGCTAAATGACGTAAAAAATATAAAAGTTACACCAATAAACATTGTTTTTCTTCATTCAAAGGTATAAATATGCAATTTTCAAAAAACATGGCTGTCAAAATCTTGTTGCCATGGAAACATCAAGTCACGTGATCAACAAATTGTCATATGAAATTGTTGCCAGATAAATTTTAGGAAAAGTCACAAAGTTTGATGGCGTTTGCATACATATTAAGGAAGTTATGAATGTTGAAAGTTAGCGCGGGCACTTTGTGCCCCCCCCCCCCCCCCCCCCCCAGGCCGAATAGGGTTAATCAAACACATTTTCGAGCCTGTTTTCTCCGTTTGCGAAGTCGATGACCAATCATTCGCGGGCCGACGGTTAACTATTTAACAATTAGATTTTGAGCTCGAGATTTCTATCGCGTGATAGTTGATGAGGGCAAAGCCCGAATCAACTATTACGAGATAAAAATCAAGAGCATCTTTCACGTTTGAAAGCGATTCTGATGTTATTTCTGTACTTCGTTTTCTTTGCCGTGTTCTATTCTTGGTTCTAAAGAATTCTTTCATTGTACTTTAGCCAATCACAGCGCTTGAACGATCATTTTCTCAACCAATACGAGCAGACATTAGATCGGTCATTCAAATGAGTCTAGTAAAACCAAAACCAAAGTAATTACTCTGACCATCTCACAACAAACGCAGACATCAACGAACCAATCAGAACTCGGAGCAAATACATATCGCCTGCGCCAAGTGCGGGAAAACGCGTGCGAGAAAGTCATGATACGTTTTGGTTTTACTTTTGATTGGACGAAGTGGCGCGAGATTTTTTAGCCAATCACAAAGCGTAGCAGTGCAAAGCCAAAGCAATTACGAAATTACTTTCGACACTCAATTAAAAAGCGCTCTTTTGCCAGACACATTAGTAAATAGATGCATTCATGTCGAGACATAGTGCTCATGTTATAGTCCGTATGGGTGGCGCTGTATCAGAAACGGAGAGTACCGTAAATCCTAGGGAAAGACTTCAATACCTCCCACCCCCACCCCCCCCCCCCCCCCCTCCCTCCACCTACCGAATCTCAGTTATCAGTAATTTTAGGCCATTTCTCTTTTATCAGTCATCATTTTGGCGATTTCTTAGCATGTTGTTTTTGTACAGGCATTGTGCGGTTTTGTTGCCAATCTTCCAACAGCTTTTGGAATTAGCTGTTATGCATGTGTAGATTACCCAGGTTCAAGCCAACCATGCAGTAATCCTTCCGTGATCAATTGTGGCTATTATTACGACTCTTGCATGGTTACAAACGTCTCAGGCGACATCATGGGATTTAATTACTCAACAACCGTAAAGAACTGCTCGTTTTCTGCCTACCAATGCAATTCGAGCTTCGTTTGTGACCAAGTAAACAGCTCTTTATCTCAAGCCAACGGAACCTTGCACTCATGTTCAGTGAGCTGTTGCTATGGAGATCTGTGTAATGGACAAGGAGGAGGAGGAGGTATTTACTTCGTTTTGTTAATTTTTGTAAATTTTAAATTGATTATTATGGTTATCGGAGCGACATTCATCGCATAAAAAGAAAAAGGAAAAAGACGACTAAATTATATTTGCGGCAAATCGTGGAAGGCTTTGGTGTTTGTCGCTTAATACACTGAGGTTTCAATGTAGTTCGTATTTAGTGGCTTGTAAGAGCTCAGCTCCAAACAATCAAACTGAGATAAACAACTGCGATTTTGAGCAAGGATTACATTGTCATACAATATTGACAAAGGTGGACTTATAAGCATTCTCGAAAACGTTTCCACATATACACAGGATACAAAAGTGTATCCCTAAGGAGTTCAAACGATTGCGTTGTTAGTTTTTTTTTTTTTTTTTTTTTTTTTTTTTGCAAAGAGGGAAATTAGCATACAATGAGAAAACAAGCAGCTTAAGCCCCTAAAATATCCCTGGACTCATACAGAATCCCGACCTCCTGTCCTAATAAGATTCACAAATATTTATCATCCAGTCTTTCCATTTTGAACTTTATGAAACGCTCCTATTTGTTATTTCGAATTTACCTAGGTAAAAGTAGGTGTAACCGCGGCTATTTCTATCTTAAATCCTACTTTTTAATTCAAAACATTGGTGACACTGCCAAATATGGTCATAAAGCTCTCGATATTAGTAGCTCTCCATGACACGATATCCGGTGATGGTGGTAAATTTCGCATTTTGAAGGGGGGGGGGGGGGGGGGGGAATGCGTGAGCCAATAGATAAAAAAAAGGGAAAAGAAAGAAAAAAGAGAAAAAAAGAGAAGAAGTATTGATCGCGATTGAACAAAAAGGCGCGAAATTTTCGCGTTGTGTCGCAGGTCGTGTCGGAGCGTTTTTTGGCGGAGCTGAATGAAAGCTGGTTCAAAGTTTCATTACCACTCGACACGCAGGGAATGAAGGTGAAAATGCCTTATAGTAAACACCCTTTGGAATATGATATAGACTTGAAACTTCCTCAGAAAAGTTTATGATCTTGGTTTAAGTGTATTGAAGTTTCAAGATCTCGCCATTATGGCCGTAGGCAAAAAATCGAGCAAGTTTGTAAACAACAACGATCGATTCGACTCGTACTTCGATGTTTGAAAATTTGGTGCTGATGAAAGGGGCTAAAACATTAACTACGGGTAACGATATTTTAAACGTTTATTGTGTCCTTACGCTGTCAATTTTTATAAGACATACTGTCCTCGCTTTTTTTCAGACTTTTTGCCGCTTTGTTCAGGAAGCCATGTGTCTGTTAAATTTGTTTTGATTCCGAATTGAACTCAGTCTCCTGGTTGGTTTTAAGACACGAAACACTTGTCACCAAGAAATTCTCTGCCAATTTACTGTATTTTTACGTAGACCATATAAAACTCTAAATTTGTGTATGCTAAATTAATTTTAGCTTGGCAAATTTTCCATTCGCTGTTAGTTGTGTAAGAAATAAGTGAGGTAAAATATTCTAGTTAGAATTTTTAAAGGTGGCTGAACATAGTTTCACTGTACCTATGCGTCATTTTTTGTCATTTTAAAACTACTAACGTCTGGGCACCCAAAATTGGTGAGGCATACGATTAAGCAACAAGCTATATATTTTGATATTTTTGTTGAGCTTTTAGGGTGTTTCCATGGCAACACGGTGGATTGTAAATCAGCCTGCAATATTTGGTTTCGTTTATTTTGAGAAAATCTAGTCGTTAGATTTTGTCCATCATTTGTCTCCAGTAAACTCGTAAAAATATTCGCATGTTAACACTGGTCTCATGTAATTTTAACATAGGGATCTTTCGTAATTTGTGGTTTAATATGTTTGCGTTTTGTAAAAATCTCTTCTGTTAGATTGCAATTTTTTTATGACAGATGACTTCGGTATATTCGGAACTATTATTGTGCCAAATCTCGTGAAATTCTAACGAGTGGTTCCGTAGAAATCAGCACATTTCCGAGGAAAATTCGCTAAAATATCCAGTCACAATTTTTTGGTCAACTGCGCATGCGTTGCATTTGACTAGGGCTCTCGATCCAAAGACAAAAACGACCAAAAAGGCAGTGTATTCCTTCAATGGTTCTATAAATTATCTATTGATTCAACAAACATTTTTACGAACAACAATAGTTTGATTTTAAGACGAAAAACAACATCGCGGTCCACGCTGAGCAAAATAAATGATCGCTGAATAGGTGCCACGTTTGTGTTTTTCAAAACTCTGCACGTGCTGACTCACGTAAGCAGCTGAAATTGAAGAGCGCGTGCAAATTGTGTTCAGCCACCTTAATAAAAGGTTGTATATCTCAATGATTTTTTTTTTCGAAACTGTGATTTGTTATCAATGGGTTGAATTTTAAACAGTTATTAATAGTTCTCACGCTTGCTCAATATCGCCTGATTTGAGCACTTTAACTGTTAAATATTTTCATCCTTGAAGAAAAAAGAAAGAATAAACTAACCGAATAGAATGAGATTAGGCTAAGGTCCTAAAGCGATAACCTACTACTACAAAACGTACACTCCAAAATATGTGTACACAAAAAAGGGACCAAAATTAATGTAGTGGGAAAAAAACGACCAAATCTGATAACAACAAGTAGCCTCGGAACCGAAGAAATAAACCAAACTACATTAGCCAAAAGAAATCAAGGAAAACTGTGGTACTTCCAATCAATAAGCAGTTGCAGAGCACGTGATCGGTTAACGAGTCTGTGGTTCTGGCCGTGGCTTCGGCTGCGACCGAAACGTTTTACAGTTAACTCTTCAATAACAGAAGGTCATGAAGCCGGGCCAAAAGCTATAATGAATTGAATTCGTTCCTGCAACTTGGGATTGTAGAGGTCGCAAAGCCATTCCAAGTTCTTGAAAATGCATCTTGAAGAATTATTATAAAAGTAAGAAATAACAAATACGAAGATATATGAAATTTCAACAGATATTTCTTTCAAACAATATTTTATCTAAGTCGGAAAATTGAAGATCCGCGACCAGGATTCATAATAATTAAAAAGTAAAAAAAAAAAACGTTCTCTGGTGAAAACTTTTGGAACTAAAAGTTTTCGACAACTGTCCTGTTGTCTTCAAACAGCGGATAGAAAAAATAACAATTTTTCATTTTTCATCCTCCGTGAACAATTTATTCCTTTTTGTAACTTGTTAGTTTTATATGACAACCTTCTTGCAATTGGGAGTATAAATATTGGTTTCAAGTGGCTAAATTCTCTTTTATAGGGAACGTTACTTTGCCTCCGTGGACGAACCCACCGACAACTTATTACCCACCGTTCACAACTCAGAATCCACATCAAGGTAAAATAAATAAAATAAAAAAACAAATAAATAAATCACTTTATTTAAGTGTCAAAGGTATCTTAGCACGCGAGTACTAGTTGGGGACCCTTTCCAGAACTAATAGGCCAATATCACGCTAGCATGGCACAAAAATATATTTAGTTTATTGGGGAAAAGAGCCCATCATCAAATTCAGCATATCGATATTGGTATAAAACTACAAAGTTTTGTAAAGATTGCTAGCAAACTGACGAAGATATGAAATTTTAAAACTGAGCATTTTTACAAAGAAATGTATGGTGGACGGGCATAGATTGCCCGTCCAGCCTCGTTTTCGTGTTTTTCTTATACACTTCTTTGTAAAATTTAGGACAGAGTACTAAGTTTTAAAAGTTCATATCTCCGTCAGTGTACGAGTAATCTTTACGAAACTTTACAGTTTTACTAATATTGATGTGCTGAATTTGATACTGGACCTTTTTCCCATTAAATTAAATACATTTTCATGCCATGCTAGCGTGATATTGGTCTATTGGAATATTGGAAGTGTTGGTTTTTGAGGAGAGGAGAAAACCGGAGTACCCGGTGAAAGATCTCCGGGAGCAAGAAAAGAACCAACAACAAACTCAACCCACATATGGCGCCGAGGCCGGGAATCGAACCCGGGCCACATTGGTGGGTGGTGAGTGCTCTCCCCACTACAATACCCCAGCATTTTTGTAACCCTGGGGACGGGAATTGAGTCTAACATCGTTGTATTTTCGAAATATTGTAACCTGTTATTTAGTTTTGCCCTCGACATGAAAGGTTAATTCACTCTTGGCCTGAATCGAAAATTAGATGATCCCACATTTGTCATAACAGCACCTTGTTGCTATCTTGGGTATCAGTACTACACCGAACCATTGTTGGTCCATTGTTGGTCCGAGTGGACCATTGTTGGTTGGAGTTGGACCATTGTTGGTCCAGTGGGAACGAGCATAGTTGGCATTAACCGTCATCGTTAGACCGATATAACCTGATCAGATGAAGGAAGTAAAATAACTCCATTCAGATCATACGTGTTTGTGTTACGTGTGGGTCACATGTAAGTGCTGAATTTAATAAGAATTGTAAGTAGAATGCAGAGCCCCATTATAACCAGCACGAACTGAACTATTAATGATGATGATGATGATGATGATGATGATGACGATGATGAAGATTTCTTGTCAAAGTATCCACCATTTTACGATAATAAAATTTGCTTACAAGAACAGAAACAAAAGCTATAAAATACAAAAAAAAATGACAAAGAAATATTTTAAATTCAACTGTAAACAATATCATTCTTTTCGTGTTCGTCATTTGTGAGCTAAAATGCCATCCGGAAAATACAACTAAATATCTAGGTTAACTAGGGCTTTATCGTCATTCCTTATTCATAACCTAATTTTCTCCTGTAACAGGGTGTGGCAATGTTGTCTACAACAAGCTAGAAAGTCCCGGATATCCAAACAACTACCCAAACTCCCTGAACTGTGTTAATTACGTGAATATTCCTTACGGCATGACGCTGAACATTTACTTTGCTGATTTTGTTGTGGAAAGTGGTTGGCTTTCTTGCAGGTAAATATTGGCTTTCTGATTGGTTTTTTTTTGTAAGATGCTCAGCAAATGGGACCGATCCGTATGAAAACGTGGCACAGGTAGATTTAGCGAACATCCACGATTATCGACGATCGATAGTTTCGAATAGGAACAAAACCATAATTAATATGACTCGGGCATCAACAATCGCGCAGTCTCAGGTCAATCTCACCTCTGGCAAGAGATTAAGCACTTCTTCGCGATCACCTTCGTTTAGATGGTTAGTCACTCTTAAAAAAGACATCTACAGTGTTTCCAGTAAAATAAATGCTTTCAAATTTCCGTAACATGTCTTTAAAATTAAGCGAAGCTTTGTCAAAAACCACCTACAAAGAACTTCGAAAATAATAGAGTTTTTATTCCACCATCTGCGCAATTAAAATGTAACACACAATCCCAAAGTGATGAATTAACTAGAAATATTTACTGTATATAGCATGCCGTATCGTGTCGCTCCGGATTAAAAATCATGGGAGTTTTAATATATCACGGTTTAAACACGTGTCTAGTCAAGAATGCCTTTCTGTGAAAAACTACAATTGTATCATCCCCTGAGCTCCCCTGCCTGTTCAGTGTGTATAATGTGTATAGAAACAGACGAATCTCTCGACCACATTTTATGTATCTTAACAAACACTAAACTTGGACGTTCTGTGCAAAGGTTAGAGAGTTTTGTGACCTTAAAAGAAAGAAAATAATCATTTTTAAGTTATACTTTCAATTGTCTCGAACAACTGCAAAGTTTTTTTTATTTCTTTTTTAATTTGTTTCTTTAGCTATGACTATTTGGAGATTACCAATGACCGCGGCCAGTCCTTTGGTAAATACTGTGGTCACCGAACCGGGCAAAGCGTTATTGTAACTGGACGTAGAGCTGTAATATCTTTTCATACAGACGGAGGTGTTCAAAGACGGGGATATCAATTGCTTTTCTCTTTCAACTGTAAGTAAAAATCTCTAATTAGTTCTTGGCCGAGGGCTAACGCCAATCTATTCATTTTGTGGTTATTTAACGATTTTTCAATACAGTGGTATCTAGTGATGGATATTTATCAGAGCGGTGAGGTAGATTTGCAGTGAAACTAAAAGCAAGGAATATTATATTGACCAGCCATATTTTCACACAGGATCTGTGTAAAGACCTGTTATATCAAAGGAACTTTGCGCGACAACAGAATAATAACTAAGAAATATTATAATAATGATAAGACCTTCCCAGCGTCCTTTACACCTGAAACATTTTAAAGGTCGGAAAACGTTTTTAATTATTAGTTCACTCAACCATATCTGCTTAACACCGATCTTCTATCTCCTTGAGATTCACCCAGAAATCCCAGGGCTCAGCCAGAAACCTGAGCTCTTCTTCTTCTTGGAAGTCACGCAGATATCCCTGGGACTCTTACAGAACCCCGAGCTTTTCTTCTTCTTGGGACTCCCGCAGATATCCCTGGGCTCTTACAGAAACCCAAGCTTTTCTTCTTCTTGGGACTCCCGCAGATATCCCTGGAGTCTTACAGAAACCCGAGATCTTCTTCTTCTTCTTCTTCTTCTTCTTGGGGCTAACGCAGATATCTCTGGGCTCTCACAGAAAACCGAGCACTTCTTCTTTTTGGGACTCACACAGATATCCCTGGGCTCTTATAGAAAAACCCGAGCTCCTTTCCTTGGGATTACATGCAGGCTGTTTAGCTTGGAGTGTATAAAACGATCCTAATTGCACAGTCAAAATTAAATCCAACTACTAGCTACTACTGCTCTGTCCCACCTAGGGACACTCCTACCAATATTGCTATCTTATATTCCAATATCGCTTTCCTATATTCCAATATTGCTATCTTTTATTCTAACATTGCTATCTTATATTGAGGCGGTATGGACGTCTTGGAACGCCTCACAGGATTGGCTGAGAAAACAATAGAACAAACAACAGAGCAATGGACCCTAGCCCTGAAAACAATACATGTGCGTGATAACCAGCTCCAATGAAATTAGAGGTTTTGAAAAGGTGCATGGTATCTGCTTATATTCCAATATTGCTGTATTATATTGTAATATTGGTATCTTATATTCCGGTGAATACAGAATACATAATATTCCTACTGAATACAGCTAAAAACACGCGTACATAAACATGGTCCGAAACTTGTAACAGCTATGAATATTTTCTTATTATATTTCAGGAATGAATTTTGTTTTTTTTTTTTATTTCTTAACTGTTTCTCTTTCATCCTCTGTGAATTTAATTAAGCTAAATAGTTTCCATTGATGTTATTTGTTATTTTAAAATGTAAATGACAAACTTCTTGCAGTTGCAATATATATAAATGAATGGGGTTAGTTTCTAGAGAAACTGTGGTGCTGCGTCGGTGGGGGTGAAGCACAAGAATTTTGGTTTTATCGACTGAGTCGATAAGGTAAATTAGCCACCGTAAAAAGATTCGAGAAAGCTGACGTTTCGAGCGCTAGCATGTGTAACTTGTCTGTATAACTGATGAAGGTCGAGAGACCGAAACGTTTTTAAACTAAATTTTTATATTTTTTTATACCAAAAGTTGTCCATTTTCGGTCTTTTTAACTAGTTTTTTATTATATCCACCGAATCCGGACTGTGAATCCATTATTGTGATCCTTTTGGTATGACATCTTTCGTTGGCTCAGGCAGCACCTTCAAAACCGTATATATATATATATATATATATATATATATATATATATATATATATATATATATATATATATATATATGGGTTTCATGTCGTTTATCTCTCTTTTATAGCAAACGCTACATTGGCTCCGTCGACGAACGCACCGACCACATATAATCCACCGACAACATATTACCCACCGTACACAACTCAGAATCCATCACAAGGTAAAGAAAAACTTGCATTTATTGTTAGATTGCTTAGGTCACACACAAAAGAAAGAAACCATTTGTGCGGGAGAAAAGCTGGAAAGTAACTAAGAGTTATCCAGACCCGAGTGCTACCGGCCACATACGTCAAAGTCAGTCAACGAGGCTTGGCTATGGCTAGGCTAGTGTCATCGAGTTAAAAGGTTCCAAACCCTTAGGGTATTATGCAACCACAAGAAAATTACAATAAAAAATATATTCGGAGTTGTCATTCCGCTCATATAAGACTTCAAACATTTTTACTCAAAGAAATTGTTGAGCTTGTATGATAGTGTACTGAAGAAGCACTAGCGGGCGAAACATACACGATAAGGGACCTATGAATAAGTTTGCTGCTTGCTGCATTAATACAAGCACCGTGCACACCAGTCATAGTTAAATTTGTGAAAATATAAAGAAAGCGAGAATCTTTTTTGTCATAGTACAAAGGACATCCTGTATGTAGTTTCCCTTTTTGACAATTATGCCTTCCCCTCTATAGTGATGATTTTAGTTGGAAATTATTTGGCACGTTTAGGGCTTTCTAAAAACAAAAAAAATGTTTTCGATTGCCTTACATTCTAACAATTTCAACGATGACTGGTGTGACATGCACAAGTGCGAAGTGAACTATTAATAATGATGATGATGATGATGATTTCTTGTCAGAGTATCCACCATTTTACGATAACATTTGCTATATGATAACAAAAAAAACAATGACAAAATGTAACTGTAAACATTATATCATTCTTTTCGTGTTCGTCACTTGTGTGCTAAAATGCCATCTGGAAAATACAACTAAATATCTAGGCTAACTAGGGCCTGATCGTCATTCCTTATGCATAACCTAATTTTCTCCTGTAACAGGGTGTGGCAGTGTTGTCTACAACATGCTACAAAGTCCCGGATATCCAAACAACTACCCAAACTCCCTGAACTGTGTTAATTACGTGAATATTCCTTACGGCATGACGCTGAACATTTATTTTGCTGATTTTGATGTGGAACATTCTTATTCTTGCAGGTAAATATTGGCTTTCAGATTTTTTTCTAAAGTGCTCAGCGAATGGGACCGATCATATGGAAACATGACACACCTAGATTTAGAGAACGTCCGCGATCATCGGCGATCGATAGTCTGGACTAGGAACAAAACCGTATTTAATATGACTCGGGCGTTAATAAGCGCACAGTCCCAGATCAATCTCATCTCTAGCAAAAGATTAAGCGTTTTTTCGCGATCACCTTCGTTTAGATGGTTAACCACTCTTAAATAAGACATTTACTGTGTTTCCAGTAAAAAAAAATGCTTTCAAATTTCTGTAACATGTCTTTAAAATTAAGCGAAGATTTGTCAAAAACCATCTACAAAGAACTTCGAAAATAATATTTATTCCACCATCTGCGCAATTAAAACATAACACACAATCCCAAAGTGATGAATTAAACTAGAAAGATTTACTGCATATAGCATGCCATATCTTGTCGCTCCGGATTTAAAATCATGAGAGTTTCAATATATCAAGGTTTAAACACATGTCTAGCCACGAATGCCTTTCTGTGCAAAACTAAAATTGTATCATCCCCTGAGTTCCCCTGCATTTTCAGTGTGTATAGTGTGTACAGAAACAGACGAATCTCTCGAGCACATTTTATGTATCTCAATAAACACTAAGCTTGGATCTTAAAAAACACTAAGCTTGGATGTTCTGGAGAGTTTTGTGACCTTAAAAGAAAGAAAAGAATCATTTTTAAGTTCTAATTTCAACTGTTCCGAAAAATTGCAAAGTTTTTAATATTTCTCTTTTAATATGTTTCTATAGCTATGACTATTTGGAGATTACCAATGACCGCGGCCAGTCCTTTGGTAAATACTGTGGTCATCGAACCGGACAAAGCGTTAATGTAACTGGACGTAGAGCTGTAATATCTTTTTGTTCAGACGGGAGTGTTCAAAGACGGGGATATAAATTGCGTTTCTATTTTAACTGTAAGTATAAATCTCTAATTACTTCTTGGCCAAGAGCTAATCCCAATCTATTCATTTTATGGTTATTTAACGATTTTTCAACACAGTGGTATCTAGTGATGGATATTTACCAGGCCACAGAGCGGTGAGGAAGATTTGCAGTGAAACAAAACGCAAGGAATATTCTTACTAAAAGTTGATCAGCCATATTTGTACACAGGATCTGTGTAAAGACCTGTTATATCAAAGGAACTTTGCACGACGACAGAATAATAACTTAACTAAGAAATATTATAGTAGTGATAAGAACCTTCCCAGAGTCCTTTACACCTGAAAAATGTGCAAAAACTCTAACTGACCCCAAGGAATATTCTTACTAAAAGTGAATCAGCCATATTTGTACACAGGATCTGGGTAAAGACCTGTTATATCAAAGGAACTTTGCACGACAACAGAATAATAACTAAGAAATATTATAATAATGATAAGAACCTACCTAGAGTCCTTTACACCTGAAACATCTAAAGGTCAGAAAACCTTTTTTGATGATTAATTCACTCAAACATCTCCGCCGAAAAGTGGTTTTCTATCTCCTTGAGATTCACCCAGACATCCCAGAGTTCAGCCAGACACCCGGGCTCTTATTTTCCTTTGGACTCACAGAGATATGCATGGACTCTCACAGAAATCGGAGCTCAAGCTTTCCTTGGGATTACATCCAGGCTTTTTGTTTTGGAGTGTATGAAACGATCCTAATTGCACAGTCAAAATTAAATCCATCTACTTCTCTGCCCTACCTGGGGACTCTCCTACCATCACAATATTGCTATCTTTTATTCCAATATTGCTATCTTATTTCCAATATCGCTTTCCTATATTCCAATATTGCTTTCTTATATTCCGCTTTATACGCATTCCTTAAGGAAAAGAGATAAATTCAGTCCTACTGAATACAGCAAAAAACACGTGTACACAAACATGGTCCGAAACTCGTAACAGCTATGAATATTTTTTTATTATTAAATTTCAGGAATGAATTTTGTTTTGTTTTTATTTCTCAACAGTTTCTCTTCTTTTATCCTCTGTGAATATCATTAAAGCTAAATAGTTCCCATTGATGTTATTTGTTATTTTTAAATATCTCTCTTTTATAGCAAACGCTACATTGGCTCCGTCAACGAACCCACCGCCGACCACACATAATCCACCGACAACATATTACCCACCGTTCACAACTCAGAATCCATCACAAGGTAAAGAAAAACTTGCATTAATTGTTAGATTGCTTAGGTCACACACAAAAGAAAGAAACCATTTGTGTGGGAGAAAAGCTGGAAAGTAACTAAGAGTTATCCAGCCCCGAGTGCTGCCGGCCACATGCAACAAACGTCAGTCAACGAGGCTAGGCTAGTCGTCGAGTTAAAACGTCCCAAACCTTTAGGGTGTTACGCGACCACAAGGAAATTACAATAAAATATATATTCCGAATTGTCATTCCGCTCATATAAGACTTTTACTCAAAGAAATTGTTAAGCTTGTATTAGTGCACTGAAGAATCCCTAGCGCGCGAAACGTACACGATGAGGGATTTGTGAATAAGTTCGCTGCTTGCTCCTTGTTACAACCTACGTGCACACCAGTCAAAAATACGAAGAAAGCGAGAATTGTTTTTGTTATAGTACAAGGGATATCCTGTATGTAGTTTCCCTTTTTGAGAATTATGTGATGATTTTAGTTGTCAATTATTTGGCAAGTGTAGAGCCTTTGAAGAACAAAATAAAATATTTTTCGATTGCCTTACATTTTTGCAATTTCACGATGACTGGTGTGTCACGTGCGGAAGTGAACTATTAATGATTATTATTATTATTATTATTATTATTATTATTATTATTATTATTATTTTTATTTTTTTTTATTATAATTTCTTGTCAGAGCATCCACCATATTACAATAATAAAATTTGCTATACAATAACAAAAACAAAAGCTATAAAAAACAAAAACAAAATGTAATATTTATAATTTAACTGAAAACATTATATCACTCTTTTTGTGCTAAAAGCCATCTGGAAAAAAAACAACTAAATATCTAGTAAGTTAACTAGATTTCATCTTCGAGTGAAATTTGTGATCCTCGTTGTGTCCTCTCAACTTAAGCAGTTGAAAAAGTAACCTGAAAAAAATTCAGGCTTGAACGGGATTCGAACCCATGACCTTGCGATACCGGTGCAATGCTCTATCCACTAAGCTATCAAGCCACATGGATAGATGGTCGATTGTGAGTTCGTAACACACCTGATGATAGTGAATATAGATGAATGTGAATATAATCTTGATCTTTATTCATTATTCACAAACTACTTTTCTCATGCAACAGGGTGTGGCTCTGTTATCTACAACACCCTAAAAAGTCCTGGATATCCAAGCAACTACCCAGCCAACATGGACTGTGTTTATAGGGTGCATATTCCTCACGGCATGGCGATGAGAGTTTACTTTAACCATTTTTACTTGGAAGATGACTATTCCTGCAGGTAAACACTGGCTTCCAGATTGGTTTTTAAAGGTGGTCAACGAATCGGACCGATCATATGGAAACCTGGCACACAGAGATTTAGCGAACGTCAGCGTAAAAGCACATTTTTATAATTTAAAGGTGCTCAACGAATCGGACCGATCATATGGAAACCTGGCACACAGAGATTTAGCGAACGTCAGCGTAAAAGCACATTTTTATAATATAAATGTCTGAACCTAAATTGTTCTAAATTGACTAAAAGCAATATAAACTGTTTCGAAAAACTTCGAACACCGTACTGTTGAACCGCCATGTGCGACCACGTTTCGTGGGAAATTAAGCGACCACCTCTCCTAAGCGACCACTTTTCAAAAATACCAAATATCTTCCAGTCAAATCACTATAGTCCAAACCTCTCCTAAGCGACCACTTTTCCAAAATACCAAATTTCTTCCAGTCAAATCACTATAGTCCAAACCTCTCATGAGCGACCACGTACTTTTACAAAATAACAAATTCCTTCTAGTCAAATCACTGTAGTCCAAACCTCTCGTAAGTGACCACCTCTTCTAAGTGAGCACATTTTATGTATTTTAAAAAACACTAAACTTGGACGTTCTGTGCAAAGGTTAGAGAGTTTTGTGACTTTAAAAGAAAGAAAAGAATCATTTTTAAGTTATACTTTCAACTGTCTCGAACAACTGCAAAGTTTTTTTTATTTCTTTTTTAATTTGTTTCTTTAGCTATGACTATTTGGAGATTACCAATGACCGCGGCCAGTCCTTTGGTAAATACTGTGGTCAGCGAACCGGACAAAGCGTTATTGTAACTGGACGTAGAGCTGTAATATCTTTTCATTCAGACGGAAGTGTTCAAAGACGGGGATATCAATTGCTTTTCTCTTTCAACTGTAAGTATTAATCTCTAATTAGTTCTTGGCCAAGGGCTAACGCCAATCTATTCATTTTGTGGTTATTTAACGATTTTTTAACACAGTGGTATCTAGTGATGGATATTTACCAAGCCGCAGAGCGGTGAGGTAGATTTGCAGTTAAACTAAAAGCAAGTAATATTCTATTGACGAGCCATATTTGTACACAGGATCTGTGTAAAGACTTGTTATATCAAAGGAACTTTGCGCGACAACAGAAGAACAACTAAGAAATATTATAATAATGATAAGAATCTACCTAGAGTCCTTTACACCTGAAACATCTAAAGGTCAGAAAACCTTTTTTGATGATTAATTCACTCAAACATCTCTGCCGAAAAGTGATTTTCTATCTCCTTGCGATTCAACCAGACATCCCAGAGTTCAGCCAGACACCCGAGCTCTTATTCGCCTTTGGACTCACAGAGATATGCATGGACTCTCACAGAAATCGGAGCTCAAGCTTTCCTTGGGATTACATCCAGGCTTTCTATTTTGGAGTGTATGAAACGATCCTAATTGCACAGTCAAAATTAAATCCAACTACTTCTCTGCCCTACCTAGGGACTCTCCTACCATCCCAATATTGCTATCTTATATTCCAATATTGCTATCTTATATTCCAATATCGCTTTCCTATATTCCAATATTGCTTTCTTATATTCCGCTTTATACGCATTCCTTAAGGAAAAGAGATAAATTCCTACTGAATACAGCAAAAAAACGTGTGTACACAAACATTGGTCGAAACTCATAACAGCTATGAATATTTTTTTATTATTAAATTTCAGGAATGAATTTTGTTTTGTTTTTTATTTCTCAACAGTTTCTCTTCTTTTATCCTCTGTGAATATCATTAAAGCTAAATAGTTCCCATTGATGTTATTTGTTATTTTTAAATATCTCTCTTTTATAGCAAACGCTACATTGGCTCCGTCAACGAACCCACCGCCGACCACACATAATCCACCGACAACATATTACCCACCGTACACAACTCAGATCCCATCACAAGGTGAAGAAAAATTTGCATTTATTGTTAGATTGCTTAGGTCACACACAAAAGAAAGAAACCATTTGTGTGGAAGAAAAGCTGGAAAAGTAACTAAGAGTTATCCAGCCTCGAGTGCTGCCGGCCACATGCTTCAAACGTCAGTCAACGAGGCTAGGCTAGTGTCGTCGAGCTAAAAGGTCCCAAACCTTTAGGGTGTTACGCAACCACAAGGAAATTACAATAAAATATATATTCCGAATTGTCATTCCGCTCATATCAGACCTCAAACATTTTTACTCAAAGAAATTGTTAAGCTTGTATTAGTGCACTGAAGAATCCTTAGCGGGCGAAACGTACACGATGAGGGATTTGTGAATAAGTTCGCTGCTTGCTCCTTGTTACAATCTACGTGCACACCAGTCAAAAATACGAAGAAAGCGAGAATTGTTTTTGTCATAGTACAAGGGATATCCTGTATGTAGTTTCTTTTTTTGAGAATTATGCCTTCCCCTTTAAAGTGATGATTTTAGTTGTCGATTATTTGGCAAGTTTAGGGCCTTTGAAAAACAAAATAAAACATTTTTCGATTGCCTTACATTTTTGCAATTTCACGATGACTGGTGTGACTTGCGCACATGCGGAAGTGAACTATTAATGATGATGATGATGATTATTATTATTATTATTATTATTATTATTTCTTGTCAGAGTATCCACCATATTACAATAATAAAATTTGCTATACAATAACAAAAACAAAAGCTATAAAATACAAAAACAAAACGTAATATTTATAATTTAACTTAAAACATTATATCATTCTTTTTGTGCTAAAAGCCATCTGGAAAAAAACAACTAAATATCTAGTAAGTTAACTAGATTTCATCTTCGAGTGAAATGTGTGATCCTCGCAGTGTGCTCTCAACTTAAGCAGTTGAAAAAGTAACCTGAAAAAAATTCAGGCTTGAACGGGATTCGAACCCATGACCTTGAACCCATGACCTTGCGATACCGGTGCAATGCTCTATCCACTAAGCTATCAAGCCACATGGATGGATGGTCGATTGTGAGTTCGTAATATACTTGATGATAGTGAATATAGACGAACATGAATGTATTCTTGATCTTTATTGATTATTCACAAACTACTTTTCTCATGCAACAGGGTGTGGGTCTGTTATCAACAACACCCTAAAAAGTCCTGGATATCCAAGCAACTACCCAGCCAACATGGACTGCGTTTATTGGGTGTATATTCCTCACGGCATGGCGATGAGAGTTTACTTTAACCATTTTTACTTGGAAGATGACTATTCCTGCAGGTAAACACTGGCTTCCAGATTGGTTTTTAAAGGTGCTCAACGAATCGGACCGATCATATGGAAACCTGGCACACGGAGATTTAGCGAACGTCAGCGTAAAAGCACATTTTTATAATATAAGTGCCTGAACCTAAATTATTTTAAATTGACTAAAAGCAATATAAACTGTTTCGAAAAACGTCGAACACCGTACTGTTGAACCGCCATGTGCGACCACGTTTCGTGGGAAATTAAGCGACCACCTCTCCTAAGCGACCACTTTTCCAAAATACCAAATATCTTCCAGTCAAATCACTATAGTATAAAACCTCTCCTAAGCGACCACTTTTCCAAAATACCAAATATCTTCCAGTCAAATCACTATAGTCCAAACCTCTCATAAGCGACCACCTCTCCTAAGCGACCACTTTTACAAAATAACAAATTCCTTCTAGTGAAATCACTGTAGTCCAAACCTCTCGTAAGTGACCACTTCTTCTAAGCGACCACTTTTCCAAAATACCAAATTTCTTCCAGTCAAATCACTATAGTCCAAACCTCTCGTAAGCGACCACTTTTCCAAAATACCAAATTTCTTCCTGTCAAATCACCATAGTCCAAACCTCTCGTAAGCGACCACTTTTCCAAAATACCAAATTTCTTCCAGTCAAATCACTATAGTCCAAACCTCTCCTAAGCGATCACTTTTCCAAAATACCAAATTTCTTCCAGTCAAATCACTATAGTCCAAACCTCTCCTAAGCGACCACTTTTCCAAAATACCAAATTTCTTCCAGTTAAATCACTATAGTCCAAACCTCTCGTAAGCGACCACGACCACTTTCAACTTTGGTGATTTGAATTTTTCTATTGTTTTAACCTCGGTATGTACTTGGTGTATCCCTTATTATTTTGTATTTAAACACTTAGTTTTTATTTGAGTAGAAAAAGAAGATAAAATCAGCAGAATACGGAATCGAACCCGGGCCGTATGATCTACTCCATGCACACTATCCACTGTATCACCGAGGACTAGCTGTCGGAAATTGTAATTTTTAAGGGATATAAGATAATATAATGCCAGCCCAGACCATATATAAGAACTAACCCTTTCGATACACTGGAAATACTGGAATCAGTACTTAACCCTAAATACTAAAATCAGTGCTTCAACCCTAGATACCGTAATCCGACCCTAAATTACACCGCAATATATCTAAATACATTACAATAAGGGATACATGAAGTACCATACATTCTGATCAGGGACACACCAAGTACCTAGGTTAACCTCTGGAAAGCGACCACTTACTCAAATTTCGATGACACTCCAGACGCAAATTGAATCATATGCTGACCGTACAAGTCCAATAAAATGAAAATGTTGTCCTTTGCATCAAAAATTCTATATGATACAATATTTTGGGCTTATAGGAGCTTTGTACATTTAAATTGCTATGGGTTCATATGATTCAGAGACAATTTCATATGATTTAAAGTAAAGTCTCCCTGTGGTCTGACCTTATCGTCTGTGGTTATCCTGTGGTCTGATCTTATAAGCAAACTATGACTGCAAGAAAGCAAACCGGTATGGCCAATAACTTACGTATGCGCACAACCATATCACCCTGGAGGTGGCAGCCATGGCAGTCTTGCATATATTTTCCTCTAATAAGCGACCACCTTGACTTTGCATTTTGCGTGCTCACTTACGAGAAGTTCAACTGTATTTTTATTCATTTTACTTATGTAGGTATGACTATTTGAAGATTTCCAATGAGAACAACCAGACCTTCGGAAAATACTGCGGTCAGAAAAATAGACATAGCGTTTATGTATCGGGACATTATGCTGTGATATCTTTTCATTCAGACGGAAGTTATCAGCATAGTGGATATCGTTTAACTTTCTATTTTTACGGTAAGTACAATCACAATGCTATGTTACTTTTCCAGGTCTGAGCCTAATCTGTTCATTCCTTTTTTCAGTTTATTGTTTATTTTACAATATTATTTAACAACGACACGTGGGGTGGCTACAACCCAAGACAAAATTAGTTGGGAAGGCTTGTAAAACGCTAAAAAATGACACTACCTTTGGGTTTCAGCTCAATTAAAGGCGCGCACAACGCTTTTTATAGTCCCCCTCTCCCCT
>JAJGOT010000275.1:750000-1151048 GCA_022457155.1 Cladopsammia gracilis | reverse complement strand
CATACGGTGGCATACACTACATACGCATGCTTAAAAATTGTGTGCGTATTCGGACGTATGGTTTATATCGCTAAGCATATGCTAGGCAAACGCGAATACGCGAGAGTTGCGCTGAAGTACGTTACTCATAGGTCAAGTACGCTGGTCATAAGCGTATTTTCAAGGAATTTTTGTGCGTATGAAAAATTATTTTATGAATTTTCATACGCAACCCATACGTTTCTTTAATACGCAATAGTTGTACAGGGACAGGCTTAAGAGTTACCGTCCGCTGAACACACTAGCGACATATGTGTTTAATATATATAGATACTGCCGAGCCTAAAAGCGTCGCTCTCTGAACAGAAAGCCCGATGATAAGCTTAACTAAGGTGAAAGGTCGGAAGCACAAGAATTAAGATTGACTACGGGCTATTTTTCAATTTAGCATTCTCAAAAACAGTGTTACGCGACTGTCTGCACAGTACATTTAGATTGTACAAAAGTTCACAAAAACAACTTTTCTCGATCTAGAATAACTTATATGACTTATTTCCGAATAAAATACACCTGTTCAAACTAATTAGAAAATCAAAATTGCAAAAAATACACAAACATATTTGCATAGGGAGACGCGAGGGAACTTAGAACTATAAAATCCAAGTCTGGTTTTGTTTACATAAAATCATAAACCTATGTTATGAATGAACACACATAACAATGGACAACACAATCTTCTTTCGAAAAATTTTATCAAATCTCAATAAGTTTATGTTTAAAAGCAAAACCCGTACTATTTATAACGCATCGAGGCTGAACTCAGTGTCTTTGAAATTTAAGAAATCAATACAACTGAATTTGAGCACGTTTTATAAAGATCTATAAACAATTATCCGCTAACGAGCACACGAAGAAAGGCCAATCACAGATTGATATCAACATAAATTCCCATCGAAAAATGTATTTTGTTTTACCTTTAAGTCCCTCGACTGCTTGGAAATTCTTTAAATCTCTGCTTCTTCAGTTCTGAAACCCGAAGTGAGAAACATCTCCCCGCATTCCTCCGGCATTGATAAAAACGTATGAAGTTCCTCGAAGCAAGATTTTATCCCTGAAAGCTCTTCTTTTTCCACTATAGCGGCTTCTGAATATCCCTTAATTAATATCCCTTAATTAGTATCCCTGTCTTGAGTAGCAAACCGCGAAAAAATGCAGGGAACTAACGACTTTAACGACTTTAATTTGGAACAGTTTTCTCCGCTAACTAAACACAGATCCAACTAAAGTGTTAACCGAGATGACGTGGCATTGGCAATGTAGCCTCGCGAAAAACAAAGCCTCGCTTTGGTTTCAAAATTGCTAAGATCTCGGTTGTCATACGCGCACGTTTTGCGACGTCATACGCGCCTGCGAGCTAGAACTACGCACGGACGGCTCGCTCGCTCGGACACACATGTTACGGACGTGCGCCCGCGAAACATTCCGCTAGCCGTGCCACGGGCATAGGTTCTATGAGTATGGGGCTCCGCAGCGGGCCTCGGCCCGCGAGAGCTCCGCTATCAATAAAGTCAGATCATTTTCAAAGTAAAACACTTTTGATAAAGAAAAAATTAAACGTTAAGGTTAGTCATGTGCTAGGTAAACTGTATCAAAATTTGAGTCCATGAAGGCAATTGAACCCACGTGTGACCTTATTTACATTAGTCGAACGCATCAACTGATGAGCTGTCGGGATACCAGTGGCAAGCTTTGCCACTTACTAGGTAAACCACCAGACAACTGTAGCTCCCTATTACGAGCGGCTCTCTGTAGCTCTGCATGTGCGTGGCTGACCGGTGGGTGCATGTTCCCGTGATGGTGGGAAAGAGGGGGTGGGGTAGAGAGTGCCACATTTCCGTCCAAGTTTTAAATAATTTTCTTTAGTGGAATTCATGTTTAGAGGCCATAGCTTTCAGTAGTTGTTGATTTTTTTTCTCGGGTACATTTTGGAAGGCATGTCGAACGGAATGTTGTTTTCTTTTCTTATGTTTGGTGAGCATCATTAAATATTTTTGCTTTAATTCTTTATTATATTTACCATCTCTTTATCGATTTTCTAGAAATCAAAAGTTTGCGGATACAAAATTCGGGTGGCTATATATTTAATTACTCATGCGCGTAGCGGCATGAGGTAAGGTTTCGGCTCCGTTTTTCTTGTTATTTTTATTATTATTATTATTATTATTTTTATTTTTTGTGTCACGATTTTGCATGCAAATTTATGCACGCATATTTTAAATTGTACACTTCCGGTTCATAGCTTTTCCACTACACTTCCTGTTTAGTGACTTCCGGCTACTCTCACTTCCGGTAAAAGAGCGTTACTCAAGTGTCACGACAGCGTCTCCTACAACGCTACTTACATTAGCAATGTTCATGTTTGGTATATATAAGTCTTAGAAGAATCATTCCCTTCATTGTGGTACAGCCTACTTACGCATGCGCATGAGTATAGGCTGCTAGGAGCCTCTTGTTCAATAAAGGTTGCTTTGGTCATTGGTAATTGGCCATTGGGAAGCTATTGTTTGGCGGTCACTCAAGCGAAGCACTGCATTGTGTTCCGTATGCCCAAATGCCAATTCCCAATTACCAATGACCAACTGCCAAAGCAACCTTTATTGAATTAGGTGTATACAAAATCATCGAAGGCATGCAAAGCTGATCATCGACACGATGACCACGTTCGATTTTAGAGGACACGATGTGCCATGTTTTGGAGGTATTGAATGTTAAAATATCGTAACACAACACAAATAGGGAAGAAACAACGTCTGGAGGTGAATAGAAAATGGTATCGTGAGTTTGAGTAGCCAATCAGAGCGCGCGGCGAGAAACACTATCTACTAGTGCTAGTTTGGTATATATTCACAAACAATTATTATTACTGGGCGCGATCGATATGCGGGACGTGCTTGCGCGTTTACGAAATTACGCCCAGTTTTACTCTTACGCCTGCTATACGCCGGCTAGTTAACATTGAAATCGTAAGCAATTTAAGAGAAAACACTGAAGACTTTAGTCAATTGAAAACCAGTACTAAGGCATGGGTTGAAATGGACGCTTTCTGAACTTGTCTTTTCTTATATAGGCACTGAAAATTGCCTGTTGGCAGTAGTTTGTGGGTTCAGTCCAATATGTTTATTTTTATTTTCCAGATTCTTGCTTCCATTGTAAAAACGCGGATGACTCTTCTGTTTTGCATATTTTGTTTCGAAAGCACTTATTACGAATTTAAAAAACTCATTTTCATAAACAGGGATCACAACCGCTTTAATTATTAGTGAAACTAAGAGAAGTTGAAAGAACAGTTCTTTTCATAAACAAGAGAGCACATGCACGCCCTGTTAAATATCTGTGAAACTGAAAGGCAAAGATTAAAACAGATGTTAAGAAAAATCCACCGTGCCGCAATCAGATTTGCAGTAAGAAAGTTAAAAGCCCGGCATTATTTGTTAAATAGTTTCAAAAAGTAAGTCCAGATGAGCCTTGAAAATAAACCCCGTATCCAGTCCTTTAAAAATCACATCTGTAAAAAATTCCTTTAATTAGTAAAACAATTTATTCTCTTACATTTCATGTGTGAAATCAAATCACTTTCCCTCACTTCCAGTTATTTAGAATATTGTTAAAGTGATTATTATTAATCTAAAATACAAATAATGATTAGAAACTGCTAACTTCCAATAGTTATTTCATTGTTATTTTCTTATTTTTTTTTTCTATCAATTTAGCACAAGGCAATTACATTTTAGAGCTGTTGTAATTTGTTCCTGGGGTCTCCGTTAGTCCAGCACTTATCCAAACGATGTCTGTGATTCGCTAAGAAAACAATAGATTTGTCCCGCTAGGATAGGGATTAGGGATAGGGGCATTGTTCAATGATATATCTGTGATATGTCAATCACAGAAATCGTTTGGACAGCTACGGAGTCGCCCGGTCTCCAGTCACTTCGCACCTTGCTCATTATTATTAATGTTAGGAAAATGTTGTAATTTGTTATGGTGTAAGTGAAAAACTAAATTGATTGATTGATTGATTGATGAGAAAGACCATGCATTATTTGAAAGTACACAAGTTTGATGACGCCAAAGATCCCCAGCAGCATCCCATAATATTTATTTCATATTGTAGAGCACATCACATTAGCTATCTATTAAAGGTTAAAGGTCATTCTTTTCTAAATATTGTAACACCGGGTATTTTATCGTTGTCGCAACGACACGTGTATTCCAAGATGCGGGTTCCATTTTGCAGTTTTGCAAGCGCGTCCTTTAGTTAAATAGACTTCTTTAGCATTTTTAATTGTAAGTTTCGTTTTCCCAATGTAGGCTATGTGATGTTCTCAAGGGAATTTGCTTTGTCTTTTTTAAAAATTATGCATACATATGCACGTGAACAAAACAAAATTTAAAAGAAACAGTTCTCTAGGGTAACATCACATGATCTACATTGGGAAAATAAAACATGCAAGCTAAAGAAGTCTATTGCGGTCATTGTTTTGCAAACCAGAGTTTTCTTTCCAACTCATTCCCACTCTTCGTTTTTGCTTCCATAGTTGTTCCGTTTTAACTGGTTTACCTGATTTACGTTCTTTTAGACTGTCTTTTAAAACACAAGAATACAGTCAAACCTCTTTTAAGGGCCCTCTATTAAGCGGTCACCCTCTATTAAGCGGCCACTTAACAAATCCCTGGAATAAAATCGCTCCCCATATTTACTGTAAACTTACTTGACCTCTTTTAAGCGGTCACCTCTATTAACGGTCAGTTGGCTATTCCCCAAGGGACCGCTTAATAGAGGTTTGACTGTATGTTCACGACAGCCGTGGCCGGTAGCTCAGTACAGTGTACTGGTTACATCACTGAGCTCAACATTAATATTCTTTCTCTTTATCAAGACGTTTTTGTTTTGCAATCAAAGGGCTCCAACAGCCATCTCGTGAATACGAAAAAAAAACGTAACTGATTTAAAGTCAAACAAGAACCATACGAGTATTAAAATCGGGCTTTAAGGGTTTAGACTATTATTAAGTTCGTCTTATTAATTAGATGTTTTAATATGATGAGCGCGCCAAAAGTTCCAGATACCACGCAGCTCTTATTGACAACCTCTAATTTCATTGGACCTGGGTTTCACGCAGCTCTATTGTTTTCATGGCTAGGGTCCATTGTTGTGTTGTTTGTTCGATTGTTTTCTCAAAATCAGAGAAGACCTTGTAAGAGCTGCGTTCTGCCCGAAAAGTGACTTCTTGAGGTCGAAATTTTGTCACGCTACAATCTTAGTGCTAATAATAATATAATAATAATTTGTATCTCGATCAATAATTGTTGTTTGTTATTTTGTATTTTTGAATGTTCGATACGAGGGTTTTTAAATCCCGTGTTCGACTTTATAGCTCATATGATGGCCTTTGCAGTTTGGTCCGTCGGATATGAAAAACAAACATGCGTACTTTGGAATCTCGTGAATTGTATAACAATTTTAATAGTACTTTTCGATATGAAATTTATACAATATGATATATTATTACAAATATAATAAACGCATTATTCGAACTAAACGGCAAAAGAAAAATAACACGGTGCAAAACCTTGGCTTTTAAAACATGGACGGATATACAACTGAGTTAAACCACGCGGTCAACAATACTTGGAGTCACGTTTGTTCAAATTCAATTAAAACTACAATACTTCATGCAAATCAATTATAACGATAACGTACTTCGTGACGGGATTCCAGAATTATCCTTAGGGTTCATAACTAATAAACCGACAAAAGGTCAAACCTATCTAGTGCGAGCAGTTTACTGTCTATCTGTGGGAATCTTTGTTGAGCGTTTGAAATCTCTGATTTTATTTTCATAAATTGAAGTTTTCCAGATTGCGTCGCTAAAAACTTATTATGGCTGAATTTCTCTTCGAAAAGTCACTTCATATCTTTCTCTTGGTGTTCTATAATCATAGAATCAATTTTCTATTGTCCAATTTCAAAGTGGATTTACTCGGGAGCCAATAAAAATATCGAAAAAGCCTCACACTCTTTGTTAGGCCATTAACTCTTGAGTGACACGGACCAGTTTGTTTTGATTTTCGCGCTAACACGGAGGCTGGTAATTCAGTGAAGCAAACACCGTCGGTTTTGCGTTTAAGGCTCGCGCACGCTTAACTAAAGGAAACGAGAGATAAAAGTAAAAAAAGTAAAAAGAAAAAGTAAAAAAGTAATTGCTATTTTTGGAATCTACAATTTATTAGCTTTACAGGATATATAGTTTCCTGGGGTTTCGTTAAAAATAGCGCGCCTGACGAAAGATTTTCGGAAATTCAAGGCACCGTCGAAGGTTCACAGTAACCTTAACAACGCTAACTTTCAACATTCATAACTTCTTTAATATGTATTCAAACACCATCAAACTTTGTGACTTTTACTAAAATTTATCTGGCAACAATTTCATTATGATGACATTTTATTGATCACGTGACTTGATGTTTCCATGGAAACAAGATTTTGACAGCCAAGTTTTTTTAAATTTGCATATTTGTACCTTTGAATGAATAAAAACAATGTTTATTGTATAACTTACATTTTACGTCATTTAGCGTTTATTTATTGGTTTTGGTTAATTTTGAGCCAATTTGGACGGTTTTTAAGAGGTTTTGAAAAATTTCAGAAATCCAAGATGGCGGCCGTATAACTAATTACCTAATAACTATGTCATATGACGTCATCGTTCTACAGTGCGGACCGCAAAGGAGACAGTTTTGGTCAATGTGCCCCCCCCCCCCCCCGGCTCAGGAACTAAAAAAAAAAACAGGCAAAATAGGGTTTAACCTTTGAAACTCTTATCTCAAAAAACACTTAAAACAGAATTTTCTAGAACTTTCTAGAACAGCGAAAAAAGTGCCGGAAATAAAAGTAAATTTATAAATCGGGCAGACCTGGCAGATTACCAAGCAGCCCGAATAATAATTGAAGAGTAAAACCGATTTAAAACGACCAAAACGTCTTAGACATAAATATGCATTGTGTGAAACGAAACTGTCTAGACAATGAATGACGTAATTACACTGGGGAATTAAAAAAAATTATACAGCAATCATCTTTTAACACGTAATATACCTACTGGGGAATTAAAAAAGTTTACATATAGGGAATCTTTGTTGACATCATTGTTTACATTTTGTTTCATTAGCATACGAATCTGCATAGAGGAGGCACCGTGCTAAATACGAATTGACTTCAAAAGTTAAAAGAGCTTGTTAAACTTAGTAATCTTCGCAATTTTCAGCTTTTTTCATGCAACATTTAAGGAAATATCTGCTATCAAAACTACAAAATTGTTGGGTGGCAAAGCGCTAATGAGCCAAACATTCTTTGTAAAATTTTGAGTTTTTAATACATCATTGCATGAAGTGTATTTAGGATATCGGGCTCAAATTTTCCGAGAAAGCTAATCGTGCTATGCCCTTTCAATATTTAGAGTTGATTTTTTGGAGGTAAGTTAGAGAACGAGGTGCATATGCTGATGACGCTAAAATGGTAAACAAAGATTCCCATATATTCACCGTATACTATATCTCGTTAAACACTGCGTTTTCACGACATGAAAATAATGTGACTTTCCGGGGGATCTCCCATATATAAATGACGGGGTGCTCATTGGAAATTTTCGAAAAACACCCTGAAAGTACCAGAATCTTGTTTGATGGGCGCGGCTGTTGACATTTGTCGCTTTAATGAGAAATCTGAAATCACAGTACAATGCGCGAGAAACTAGACAAACAAGCAATGTCAGTCTTGCAGTGATGTTGACGTCTTGAAGCGTGTTTGCGGAGAAACTTTGTGAGGAATCACCTTAAAAACAAGAACAAGAAGATGTTGACCCTGCTTGGAGAGCAAGATGCTTTCGCAGTTTTGCCAACTGGTTTTGGCAAAAGCTTGATATATCAAAGCTTAACTTAAGCGAAAAGCGCAGTCGTTCAAAATTATTATACGGCTTGTTTAATTCTTGCCGCATTTCGTACTTTGTTTGCACATTTCCTGCAGACATGACACCAAAGCAAATCACTGCCAAGAACAGAAAACAATAATGTCACAAAATCGAGAGGAGAGGAGGTCATTTTTCGCCATTGCCAGGAGCTTATAACTCCACGTCGTTTTATATGGAATCCCCCCGGGTTGACTTCCAGGATAAACTGATGCTCCTGGCATGCCAAAGGAGATTTACCACTCTTATGTAAAAGGCATTTTACAAGTTTGATTTAGGTTCACTCGATTGACAAAACGCTCGTTGCCATTGACAACTTCTAAAATATGTAGCTGGTCCATAACGCTATGAGCACTGTATTAAAAGTCGCTACAAGGATGTGCCTTTTCCACCGTCTCATCCAAACGGCCATGACAGGCATATTTTGATAATGAGTTTCTAGTGCCAGAGATAGGCTATTAAAAAACCACTCAATTATCAGCGGAACGGAAGTATTGATGGCGAAAGACTGCAGCAAATTTACGTAAGAGTTGTTTTCAGTGTAAATAAACTGGTACAAGTATAAAACACCGTTAACCGACACAATTGCCGCTGATTCATATTGCATGCTCATGATGGCGACGTCAGCCATTAGTCTCTCGCGGCGAGGGGTGCGAAAACTGCCCCAAGGAGCTGGGTTCTTATTTTCCAAAGCCGAATCAAAAGATGATCTATCACAGCCATGCTGCTTCGTTCTATGACTTCAGCAATGCCGTGGATTATTCCAAGAGTAGCGATGGATTGTAAACTGCCAAGGTCCGCTTGTAAAACTCGAAACATAACCGCAGCCCCACAGTATAGTGGCGTTAACAGAACATAGGAATATCCCGGATAGGTAATGTTATATAACCGTTGAACGCAAATTCGCGAGATCGGCTTGACCAAGGCCGCGATTAGAGGAGCGAAAACTGCGATGAACAGCTTGCCCTCTCTGTCTTGTTTTTTATATGCAGGGTAGATGCAATGAGCGATTACAATACCGAGCAGAAAGGTTAAGCATTCTGGTAGGGTCATTTGTAGAAAAAAGTTATCTTTCGTTTGCTTGACCACGCCTGACAGAAGAGGTTCGTTAAAACATACGCTTGCACTCCAATACTGATGAAAAAGACATTTAGTATATTAGCGTAGGAGAAAATTTTGAATAATTCGATAATCCCAGGGCTGAAGGATTACACGATATGCACATCAAATGAAGAAGCCACACAGCAAGGCAAAAACAGTTTTCGTTTCATCCCCTTTAACTGGTACTGTCGAAAAATAAATAGAAGGTTTAAAAAGAACCAATGTGAAGCATAACATAGACGATCGAACATGAAATTGTCCTCATCCATTGAACGTATTGGAATTAACTTCGTTGGGTAAAATTGGCAGAAGTTGATAGTTTTAAAATTGAGATATGAGACCAGAGTGTAGACCGCACCTAAGATGGTGGCGGTTAAGAGCGATATTGATGCTCCAATGTACATTGATTCCAAATTGTACGCCAAACTGATGGTCGAAGCCGCTTCCAAGCTGTTGCTGCATCTTTAGCTGCTGTTGTGTCACCGTTTTTCGTTCTCCTCTTCTGTCGAACATGCATCTTACCTTTATATCAAGGCTGCTCGCCGCTAGATAGTTCAAGCTTGTGCGAACTTCTCTATCACTGTATTCCTGGTAAATAATTCATCAACAGGATGATAATACCATTCTCGGCCTGTGCTTTCTAGAGGATTGTAACCGAAAGACTCTGCCGTGTATTCGGGTTCCACTGGGTTATAGTGGTCTGTTACGCTTCGTGTAAAACTAAACAAAATATGCCCAAACACCTCTAACAAGTACTGGTGATCATTGTGCTTGGAAAAGCAGTTAGAATTAATGGATCAAATCAAGAGCGGGCTTTTATTCTCGGCCTGAAAACAACTACAATTTCACTTTCAGTGAAACCAACATATTATAAACTATGAAACGAAAACTAAATTAAAATATCATGCTGTTAAAAAGTAGATTCGGACTTACAATGACGAATTTATGTAGTTACAAGTTATGTAAGGCCCTATATTCCTATTTCACTTTTTGAAACTATTAAAAAACGATGATTTTTCTTAGGTTCTTTGTTTTCATCTTTGTCTCTTAGTTTCACTGATAATTAACCGCGGTTGTGATCTCCTGTTTATGAAAATGCAGTTTTTTAAAATTAGTAATAAGTGCTTTCGAAACAATATATGCAAAACAGAAGAGTCATCCGCGTTTTTAACAATTTTAACATATGATAATGTCCAAATTGTCTCTACCCTCAAATTGACTCCACCCACAAATTACTGCCAGCAGGCGATTTTCGAGTGCCTAACTCAAGGCAAGCAGGTTTGGAGAACTTTTCATGACGTACGTAGTACTGGTTTTCAATTCAGTCAAAGTCTTCAGTGTTTTCTCTTGAATTGCTCACGAATGTCTGAGTTTTTCTTAACAGGAGGTCAAGAAATCAAAGTTGTCATTCCTATTTCAAGATAATAAAGTAAGCTTAAAACAAGCGCTTGGCCATAATCATGAAAACACGATATTTCAGTTCCTTTAACTATCCAGCACAGCAGGCGGAGTAACATTGGGTGTAATGTCGGGAACGCGCGAGTACGTCCTCCATATGATCGCGGCTACAATAGTTTGTATATACCAAACTACGGTAAAGTTCTGAAAGTAACGACTCCCGAAAGTACCGTCAAAACTTTGTGGCTGTTAATATATCCCGAAAGTAGCGAGCCCCCTGAAAGAAGCGACTACAGGCCCGAAAGTAGCCTTATCTTTATTTGATAAAACAACAACTTTAAATCGTAACGATAATTAACATGGATGTCTACCAAGATGTACTGCTGACGAGCTTTTATTTTGTGAATGGTCCAATGCGACAAAAGTTGCATTGGAGAGGCGCGACAAAAATCGCATGTGTATTAAACGGGCCTTTATATAATGTTGCAGTTTCATTTTGTAATTTAGTAACATCTCAAACCTGATGAAGGGCTGGTCTGGCCCGCGAAATATTGTTGAGAAAGGATTGTAAAACATCAGCGAAAGCAGTAAACCATGTTTCATTACCGTCGACAGCTGCACACAGTCGTGCTGACATAGCTTTCTTTGAAATGGACAACTCTTCCCATGTGGAGAAATTATGGACACGCAGGCGCACTAGATAGGCGATTAAGATTGCGTAATGCAATAAAAATGGCCGACTCCGTAAGAGACGTTGTGTGGGAGAAAACATATAATTTATCCTCACCTCTCAATCCTTTGAAGATTGAATAAAGTTGCATCTTACTCCGTTCCGATGTTCAGTTACCTCGATTTTGTTATAAAAATTAGAACACCAAACAATATAATGGTCACGGTTTTACGCCAAACGTAAAGACGTTCAAAATGCAATAATGGCTCACATGTTGTCTCTAATGTCACATAGATGAGGTCATTTTCTGTCCGATTTCCAGCGATGTTTGAAGACATATCCACAAAGTTGCATCTGCTTTCCCCTCTCAAATCGATGTTCTTTGAGGCACAACTAACGTATTTCGTGAAGACAAATATCCGCCACGGTTTTGAGACTTAATCTCGCTTGTATTTGCGTAGGTTCCGCCGCCTGAAAGCGTGACGCGAAGTAGAAAATCCGGCGAAGGAAGGTTTACCTCGAAGCTCTTGTCGTTGTTATTGACCGCCATATTTATTTTCAAATAGGCTTTGCAGCCGCTACTTTTGGTTCCCAGGCTTGAAAGGCTTGAAAGTAGCTCTCAATTATTACAACCGAGTTAACCTGGGCCTTTAAAACCGCGAAATACAAAAATTGTGTGAGTTTTAGAAGAAATACCAGCGGTGCATTTTGAAAAATACACGAGAAATTAATTCATCAAGTTTGGCATGCAGTCGTGTACAGTTCAACTTTGCCGGCTAATGTTTGACACACAAGCTTTCATTCGTTTCACATTTTTATTCGAAAACGCCATTCAAAAGCTACAACTGAACAACAGACCGTAAGCTAAAGCTATTGTGTAGCGTATGTAACGCATGTCAACACAGGCAACTGCCCGTGAATCGAACTTACAAATCGTCCATTCCGGCTAGTTATGATCCTCTCCACACTAAAAAATCTTCCACCATATGTTGTTTTACATCTTCGCTTCCTTTCCTGTGAAAAGTCGGCCGTGGAATGGCTATTTAGAGCACGAAATAATCCCGCCGAGTGCTTACTTCTTTTACTTTTGGCCGCCATATTGAGTATAAATAGCTTTTACAATGACCTCATCATATCAATCCAGCCAATGGTGAGCGAGACTATTCCTGTTTTGATTGGCAGGTTACTGAAGCGCAAAAAATAAACTCCGCCGCCGATGTCCACAATTTCTCCACATGCGCTTTGCGCTTGAGGTCGAAATGATATCCAACGGAAAATCCCTTCCTCCATACATGTATCCATATTTCGTAAGTTTCATGTGATCGAAGGTCAAAACGTTCGTGATCAGATTGCGTTCTATGCATTCCATTCATTCTTAGTGGAAGTCATACGTGCCGCGCATGCGTAATAGCAACCTTGAGATTAGGATTGCGGGCGATCAGATATGATGACAATACGAGAGATGCTAGATGCTGGCAATAGTTTGTGTGTGAAGTCCAAATATGATGTTTCCATTGTTTAAAACGTGGACGACTCCTCTATTTTGCATAAAATTAATATGTTGCTTCAAAACGTTCTTGTTACAATGAAATTGAAAGAAAAGTTGCTTCTCAAACAGAAGAGCATGCGCACGCTCGCTGTTAAATATCAATGAAAGTAAGAGACAAATATTTTAAGAAAATTACAGTGTAAAGTTCAAGATCAAGGCATAGTTTGTTACTAAACACATTACTACGTAATGTGAAGTCGGAACCGAATTTAAATTGTGATTATTTCAGTTTCTGTATTTTTTCCAGATGGAAGTGCACGTGAAAAGGAATTTTCCCTGAAAGTGAAATTACACTTGTTTTCAGCACAGGTATAAAAGTGAGCGGGTGAGCTCAACAGAATTCTTATAACGAATATAACTAGCTGGAGAGTGTATCAAAATCAGTCCGCTCTTGATTTGAACCATTAATTCTAACTGCTTTAACGAGCACAATGAGTAGCAGTACTCTGTTAGAGGTGTTTGGGCATGTTTTGTTCAGTTTTACACGAAGCGCAACAGACCACTACAACCCAGAGGAACCCGAATACACGGTGGAGTCTTTCGGTTACAATCCTCTAGAAAGCACAGGCCGAGAGTGGTATTATCATCCTGTTGATGAATTCATTTATCAGGAATATAGTGATAGAGAAGTTCGCACAAGCTTGAACTATCTAGCGGCGAGCAGCCTTGATATAAAGGTAATAGATGCATGCTCGACAGAAGAGGAGAACGAAGAAACGCTGACACAACAGCAGCTTACAGAGGCGGCGACAGCTTGGAAGCGTCTTCGACCATCAGTTTGTCGTACAATTTGGAAATCAATGTACATTGGAGCATTTATATCGCTCCTTACCGCCACCATATTAAAAAATTTCGGTCTTCGAGCCTCCTCAGTCGTCCGCCATATTAAAGCGTAACGAACAAGCGAGTGACCCGCGCATCGCGCTCGCTATTTGGCAACGCTTTTAACTGAAAACCATGTTCTGCGGAAAATGTTTTTGCCATCGCGCTCTACCATTGCGAAAGAAAGCTTACATTCAAAGGACTCAACTTAAATTGTCTAATTGAAGGTCTATCCTGTCTTTTCTTGACCTTTGATCTTCGTGGTGGGTCCAGAGAATCCGTTCCTGGCACGGCAAGGACAGAATCAAGAAATCAGAAAACGCAATCAGAAAACTCGAAGCTGACATGGTAGAAGAGACTTGTCCTAAGACGTTACGCTACAACGCCAAAGCGCACTTATCAGACCCGATGAAGAATTCAAGAAGGAAATCGGAACCATATTAAAGAAAGCGGGCAACATGCCAGGCAAAACAGAAATTACGAGGAGCGCTAATCAAATTCCACTATCGTAACATTGATTCAAATCAAGAGAAAATGATTGTCCAATTATAATCTCTTGTTCAAATCAAAGAACATGAAAGAAGAAGAGCGAGTAGGCTACTAAGCCAAACGAAACTAATACGTCAATCAGCCTAAGAACAAGGCACTAAGCCACTCGTAAATGTACAAGAGAGAGTCCAGCTCATACAGAAACAATTCGCTCTCAGTGGTGAAAAACATGTCAGAACTTGAGAATGCCAATAATAAATATGTTGAATCTCATCCTCGTGTGCTCCCTAAGTCTTGATAAACGGAAGGTCTCAGATACACGAAAATATCTGAATACGAAACACATTGACCGTCAATACCCTTTATTTCATTTTAAGATTCATGAATTAACATGCCAGTGAATCCTTCCAAAAACAAATTGAATACAATATCAATGCATTCAATAGGTAGGCCTACGCTGACTCTACATTGTTTTGTTACCATTTTAATGCCGGATTACTCCTTATTTATGTGACGCGTGATTGCTTAAAAATTTTCTCCGTGATGCGTGATTTCACTTAAAAATTCGGCGTCATGCGGTACTCCCCCCTTTGCCACCCTCTTTCAACAGCCGGCCATGTTGGTTGTTGAGCAAGCTATAGTTTCCAGGGAGGCCGTGAGTTCGGCACATGCGTATTGTGAGATCTAACGTCACGTGGGGCTTTTGAGCCAATGGGAAAGTGTGTTAATTTCAGTTAGACTTTCACGCGGGCGGCCGGAGTGCAGATGAATTTTCTTGTGGCTACCTTTTTCCATCTGATTGAAGTTCTTTTCCAGTCAAGTTCAAGGACGTTGTATGAGGAAAAGGTAAGCATTTATATGGAAGCTAAGACCGATTGTTTGGTTCGTTTCGTGAGCTTTGAATTGTAGGCGTTTATACGTGGAGCAACCTCTTACGAAGTTGGGTTTACAGCAGTTTTGACACGAAGCACAGCCATGAGGTTTCTTTGTTTGTATATTTTCATTTTCGTAATGTAGTTTTGTCTATTTACATACATAGAGTTTAAAAAGTTTAATATCTGAAATTAGAAGTTGCGTGCCATTCCATGGGATTCTGGCAGGCCACCAGTCAAGAAGCACGATAACATCCATGTAAGTTACAGTGTGTATGCGATGGTTAAAGCTTATGTTAGGTTGACCACTTTTGATCACCCTTCTTCCAGGTTAATATATTTTGTTTTTGTTTTTTGGAAACGTGTTATTAATTTTTCAAATTAAACCGTTGCATAAGAATGGGACATTTCATTTTTTATCCGCACCCCCTCCCCACCCCCTATGGAAGGCATAATTAGTAAGGTCTGAAACGACCCTATTAGTCCATTATGAGGGACTGTCTGAATCGCTAGGTTCGGCCTATAGGGGGTGTCGGAATCACTATTTTAGTCTACATGAGGTGTTGGAAATTATATAGAGTGTTTTCACATGACGTCATAAAAATTAAAAAATCTAAAGTATACATCTTACAAAGCTGTTTCTAACATGGTATGTGGATACCAGTGTTATAATCTTTCACAAAAAGTTTCAGGTTTTAACGATGTTACATTTTCGATTTATAAAGGTTGTAAATGTGTCGCGTAATTCGTCACGCTATTTCAGATAAGCCGTGAAAATAAACAAAATTGAACAAGTTGAAAGTTATTAACGAATTATAGATGCTTATTAGCCGATTTCATCCCTCTTATAGTGAATATAATATTTTGTGATGAGAGTTTTGGTGTTATTAAGACTTTAAAGTCTTTAATTTTTTGGCCGCCATGTTGGTGTCCCTAAGTGGGACACCAAGATGACCGCTCCATACATTTCTTACTAAAAATGTCTATACTCATTCGCCTATAACTCTTGAATGAAATGCTCTTGCGCTTCAAAATTTGGCCCAGATGTGTAGTGTTAAACTCTCTACAATTCCATAAACATTTTGGAATCAAAAACTGCTTCTGAAGTTTGATGACGTCAGTGAAAGCACTCTATACATGTATAGTGACTGTGCTTAAGCTATGACGTCACAAAAATCAATTTTCTCAAATTATGGGATTTCCATTTAACTTGTACTTAGTACCCTGTCTTCCTAAAATAAAATAAATGGGAGCTGGTACTGGCCAGTTTAGGGTTTTGAGCTGTGGGTCGCTGTAACTGGAATGGGACTGGGTACCAAAATATCCTCAGGCACTTCCCTCCACCCCCCCCCCCCCCCCCCCCACCAAACCTATCTTCATTAATTTTTGTCAGAAGGAAAATTGGTCTGAAAGTGGATTTATAGTACTGTTGTGGACATGGGTCGAAGACAATATGCAGTGCATGTGTTGTGTTTATTTTGATTGGGTGAAAGTTTGTTTATCAGGAATACAGCTAACTCCTGCTGTCTCGATTAAGTTCCATTTTTGAAGCTTGTGAGTGCTATCTCCCAAATTAACCTGTTCCCTTTAGATTCTGCTGATGTTTTTGTTCTATATACTGGGTATCAAATAATTGCTAACCCAATTCACTAGAATGGTTGAGATCGCAGGAGTTTACTGTTGCTAAAGAGTGATGTTGCACAAAAAATAACAACTCAATGGTGGTACAGTTGTAGTAAAAATGATAATTTAATCTTACTCAAAAACAGCAATGAGACTACAGTAACATAGAATAGTAAAACCTCCTAACATACCATAGATAATACTAATTAAATGTAGCATTGTCATATGCATACAATGTTATGTAATTTAAGCTTATATCAAAGTTTCTTAGTGGCCTTAGTGAGTATTTCAATAAACATCAATTTACAGTATGAACTTAGAGAATAGTTTCCAGTGTTTGAGTACTAATATATTATATTGAATAACAGGTCCTCTTATCATCTGCCAGTCAGTTGTTTAGGTACTTAAAATCTTGCTTTATGCAAAAGGTAGATTAAAGAATAATTTATAGAGGGTTGTATATAAGCTTTAGCTTACTTGCCTGTAAATGTAGGTTGTTTTGAATTGAAGAGTATTGGAGAGTGAATTAAAGTGTGGTGATTTGAGCTAGATTTCTTAATCGTTCTTCTTCTCTGAGCCTTTCCTGTAATCTCTGTTTGCTTTTCCCTACCGTATGAAAGATATTCATCACGGGTATTTAACTGATCGTGTAATTCTTACTGCCTCTCATTGCGTCTATAAACAAAATCATTTTGTCCAAAACTTTCAGTCGGTGTCGCCTCTCCTGATCGGTTTCATTCAGAAGGCGTTTGAACCTACTCAAACGGTGTGGCTAGAATAGGCTGTTCGAAGTCTTTGTAATCGATGCTCACATCGTTTCTTCGTTGTTCGATCGCGGGGGAATTTCAAGTTGCTGTTCTCACTCCAGCGGAGTTTTGGTGGTTAATTGTGTCAGGCAAGGATTTCCAGCTACTTTTTGAACCCAGTGTTGTTGTTGTTTCTCATTTGCATCAGAAATTGGTTGTGTTTCACTGATGATGAGTAAAGGATAAACCCAACAGCGCGGCCTCCATGAATAAACAGGAGAGCGCGCCATTGTCAGCGGTTGCGATTTTTGTTGCCTGGCAACTGCCGGACACCAAGTATATAAATAAATATATTTACATATAAATATATTTTTCGCTTGAATTTGCGCGGCTCAGCTCCCGAGGGCCGACAAATTTATAAACCTGGCTTTGCGAGGAATTAATTTAATTGATTAATAAGTGTTAAATTTGAGTAATTACTTAAAGTCAATACCATATCTGATTTTCAGGAAATGGAATCACTAGCAGAACTACAAATGAGGTCATCCATTTATGTACATGTGTAACAGTATGTTGATCCACCTCTGTTGATCATGTCCAAAGAAGGATGATCAGTGGCATCTCGTTGTGACTATCAGAGGAAAAACACAATACAAAGAAAACATCCAGAAACAGGCTACATTTTTCTATTAGTTTTATTTAATTAGAAGCCTGAATTTTTTCAGGTTGTTTTTTCAACTGCTTAAGTTGATAGCAAACTGAGAGGACCACAAATTTCACTCATGTTTTTGTTCAGTTAACTCTTTAACTACCAAGAGTGCCAAATATCAAAATTCAAGAAAAATTAAAAATTGAACGACACTTACCTGGAAGTGGAAGTTCGATGATAATTCTACCGATCTGGAGCGTGACCAAGAGATTACATGAGATATGCGCTGCGCATGTACCGATCACCTTCCAAAGCCTGATGTGCCAATTGAAAAAACTACAAATCGAATAACAGCTAAAACTTCTATTTCACCATAGGGTAGGGAGGGACGGGCATGTAATCTCTTGGTCACGCTCCAGATCGGTAGAATTATCATCGAACTTCCACTTCCAGGTAAGTGTCGTTCAATTTTTAATTCTACCTCACTGTCACGTGACCAGAGATTCCATGAGACTTCAAAGCCAAAATTGGCACATCAGATAAATAACTGCCAAAGGGCAATCTTAACTTTTTATTACAGTTCCACAAAACCAAAAAACTACATCATAACTTCAAGATAGCCTCCTCAAAATGAGAATATTCTCTGAAGTGTCTATAATTCTCTTGTCATAATAAGTGGCAAATGTTTGAGCAGATGACCACCCGGCTCTGTCAAGAATATCTTGAATAGGAACCTGAGCCCTATGAGCAGCAGACACTGAAGCTGCCCTTGTGCTATGCGTGCATTTAAAATATAATCAATTCCTGTCATTTGCATAACAGTTCTTAACCATCTACTTATTGTATCTCGAGATACAGCTTTGTGAGGCTTTTGAAAGCTGATTAAAAGTTGAGAACCATCTGCGCGAAGAGTCTCAGTTCTCCGGAGATACTCATTTAAACTAGAAAATACACACAAACTTTCATCATGAGGATAGGCGTTAAGAACCAGAGGCTTTGCATGTCTTCTTGGATTAGACTGTTTGAGAGGTTTATTAAATGTGAACATAAAGGTGGAGTCATTCTTCGACATGAGACTAATATCCAGCAAATGTAAAGTCTGTCCTCTCTGCGCAGCAACCAAACTGAGAAGCATAACCAGTTTGAGGGTAGGGTTCTTTAAAGTTAAGGTTGCTACCGGTGACAATGTTTTCAGGAATTTTAACACAATAGATATGTCTCACACCTCATTATATCTAGGAACTGGAGGACGCAAATTAAAAACACCCTTCAGAAACTGCACTACAAGAGGACGCACCATCAACAGTGATGACAGTAGATAGTGCACTTCTTGCAGTATTCAGTGAGCTATAACTGAGATCTCTTTCAAACAATGCTGTCAAAAATTGAATAACACCTGCTACAGAGGGATGAACTGAATCTAGTTTCCTCTCACGACAGAAGATAGGCCACTGGTTGATATAGGTTTGTTATTGTTTCCGTGTCCCTGAGCGCCATGAAGCGAGGATAATGTCGACAGAGTGTCCAGAAATGTTTTTACTCTCAAGGGATTTCCTGATAACTTGCAAGCCAGCTGTTGAAGCCTTGGAAACAGAGGGTGTTGACACTGAGGATTGTGTGGAAGCTGAAGTAAATGTGGTTGAATGGGAAGAACTAGTGGTAGACTGATCAGCATTCCCATAGCTTTGAAATAGTAGGGTTGTGTTGGCCAGACCAGTATTATAACAATGCATTCTGCTTTATCCATAACAATCTTCTGCAGACATCTGCCAAGCAAACTGAAAGGCGGAAAGCAATAAGACAATGACCCATACCAGCTGATAGTAAAGGCCTCCACATGAATAGCTCCTGGATCAGGCTTTCATGAATAATAACGAGCAACTTTAGTATTGGAATTAGAGGCAAACAGATCAACCTCAGCGTGTCCCAGTCTCTTTGTGATTAGTTCAAAACGACTGGGATCTAGTGAGCACTCAGTTCCATCATTAAAGGTTCTTGAACTAAAGTCTGCCCCTGTATTTAATTTACCAGGAATATGAGTGATGGTTACCCAAACATTTTTTTTTTTGTGTGTGTGTGTGTGTTTTTTGATATGCACCATAACCATACTTCTTTGGCAATGGAGTTACATCATCTCGAGTGAGTACCCCCATATTGGAGATGTAAGATACTGCTGTTGTGTTATCACAACGCACCAATACATGCTTATTCTCAATAAGGGAGGCAAAGGCTTGGAGAGCATATTTAATTTCTAAAAGTTCAAGTGCATTAATATTCCCTTCAGTATAAGCAATGTCCGAAGGCATAAAACGACCCTGTGTCACAGTTGCACAACAAACAGCCCCCCAACCAAAAAGAAGCATCGGTATCCATCACTATATCTGGATCGTGGTGAGAAATTGGATAACTAGAGGTTTCCAGGTTATCGACCCACCACTGCAAGTCTAATTTCATGTCATCAGAAAGGAGCATGGTTGATTCATAATTACCTCTATTTAATCGGAGTGATTCTGTTTTGGCCATTTCTAAATTGCGATAGAAGAGAGGCCCATAAAGCACCCCAGGAAAATTAAAAATTGAACGACACTTACCTGGAAGTGGAAGTTCGATGATAATTCTACCGATCTGGAGCGTGACCAAGAGATTACATGAGATATGCGCTGCGCATGTACCGATCACCTTCCAAAGCCTGATGTGCCAATTGAAAAAACTACAAATCGAATAACAGCTAAAACTTCTATTTCACCATAGGGTAGGGAGGGACGGGCATGTAATCTCTTGGTCACGCTCCAGATCGGTAGAATTACCATCGAACTTCCACTTCCAGGTAAGTGTCGTTCAATTTTTAATTCCACCTCACTGTCACGTGACCAGAGATTCCATGAGACTTCAAAGCCAAAATTGGCACATCAGATAAATAACTGCCAAAGGGCAATCTTAACTTTTTATTACAGTTCCACAAAACCAAAAAACTACATCATAACTTCAACATAGCCTCCTCAAAATGAGATGTAATATTCTCTGAAGTGTCTATAATTCTCTTGTCATAATAAGTGGCAAATGCTTGAGCAGATGACCACCCGGCTCTGTCAAGAATATCTTGAATAGGAACCTGAGCCCTATGAGCAGCAGACACTGAAGCTGCCCTTGTGCTATGTGCATTAAAAATATAATCAATTCCTGTCATTTGCATAACAGGTCTTAACCATCTACTTATTGTATCTCGAGATACAGCTTTGTGAGGCTTTTGAAAACTCATTAAAAGTTGAGAACCATCTGCGCGAAGAGTCTCAGTTCTCCGAAGATACTCATTTAAACTAGAAAATACACACAAACTTTCATCATGAGGATAGGCGTTAAGAACCAGAGGCTTTACATGTCTTCTTGGATTAGACTGTTTGAGAGGTTTATTAAATGTGAACATAAAGGTGGAGTAAGTCTGCGACATGAGACTAATATCCAGCAAATGTAAAGTCTATCCTCTCTGCGCAGTAACCAAACTGAGAAGCATAACCAGTTTGAGGGTAGGGTTCTTTAAAGTTAAGGTTGCTACCGGTGACAATGTTTTCAGGAATTTTAACACAATAGATATGTCTCACACCTCATTATATCTAGGAACTGGAGGACGCAAATTAAAAACACCCTTCAGAAACTGCACTACAAGAGGGTGGCAGCCGATGGACGCACCATCAGCAGTGATGACAGTAGATAGTGCACTTCTTGCAGTATTCAGTGAGCTATAACTGAGATCTCTTTCAAACAATGTTGTCAAAAATTGAATAACACCTGCTACAGAGGGATGAACTGAATCCAGTTTCCTCTCACGACAGAAGATAGGCTACTGGTTGATATAGGTTTGTTATTGTTTCCGTGTCCCTGAGCGCCATGAAGCGAGGATAATATCGGCAGAGTGTCCAGAAATGTTTTTACTCTCAAGGGATTTCCTGATAACTTGCAAGCCAGTAGTTGAAGCCTTGGAAACAGAGGGTGTTGACACTGAGGATTGTGTGGAAGCTGAAGTAAATGTGGTTGAATGGGAAGAACTAGTGGTAGACTGATCAGCATTCCCATACCTTTGAAGTAGTAGGGTTGTGTTGGCCAGACCAGTATTATAACAATGCATTCTGCTTTATCCATAACAATCTTCTGCAGACATCTGCCTAGCAAACTGAAAGGCGGAAAGCAATAAGACAATGACCCATACCAGCTGATAGTAAAGGCCTCCACATGAATAGCTCCTGGATCAGGCTTCCATGAATAATAACGAGCAACTTTAGTATTGGAGTTAGAGGCAAACAGATCAACCTCAGCGTGTCCCAGTCTCTTTGTGATTAGTTCAAAACGACTGGGATCTAGTGAGCACTCAGTTCTATCATTAAAGGTTCTTGAACTAAAGTCTGCCCCTGTATTTAATTTACCAGGAATATGAGTGATGGTTACCCAAACATTTTTTTTTTTTTGTGTGTGTGTTTGTGTTTTTTGATATGCACCATAACCATACTTCTTTGGCAATGGAGTTACATCATCTCGAGTGAGTACCCCCATATTGGAGATGTAAGATACTGCTGTTGTGTTATCACAACGCACCAATACATGCCTATTCTCAATAAGAGAGGCAAAGGCTTGGAGAGCATATTTAATTTCTAAAAGTTCAAGTGCATTAATATTCCCTTCAGTATAAGCAATGTCCGAAGGCATAAAACGACCCTGTGTCACAGTTGCACAACAAACAGCCCCCCAACCAATAAGAGAAGCATCGGTATCCATCACTATATCTGGATTGTGGTGAGAAATTGGATAACTAGAGGTTTCCAGGTTATCGACCCACCACTGCAAGTCTAATTTCATGTCATCAGAAAGGAGCATGGTTGATTCATAATTACCTCTATTTAATCGGAGTGATTCTGTTTTGGCCATTTCTAAATTGCGATAGAGGAGAGGCCTATAAAGCACCCCAGGAAACTGGATACCAACTTTTCAGTAAGTCTAGCAAGATGTCGTATTGTGATCTGGTTACACTGCATAGTACTGCGACAAAGCTCTAACAACTTTGCTCTCATATCAGGCATCAGAGAGACGGTCATTTCAATAGAATTTATAATGAAGCCCAGAACAATAGCTATCTGAGTTGGCATGTCCATAGACTTTTAAGGGTGTATCAACAAACCCAAACTACTAAACACTCCTTACTAGCATGAAGAAAATTAAGGGTGTCATTGAAAAACTGTTGCTGAAGGTATGTATCATTAATGTAACCAGACACAATATGCCTTTGCAACTGTAGATGTGCATAACACAGTTTCATTAACTTGGTGAATGGATGTAGGGCTGACGAAAGCCCATAAGGGAAACAAGTATATTGGTACAACTTGTCTTTCCAACAGAAACGAAGATATTTCCTATGTTCCTGTGCTATAGGAACTGTGTAATATGCGTCTTTCGGATCAATTGTTGCCATATAAAAACCAGGAGTGACCAATTTCAGTATGGACTGCAGGGTGTCCATCTTGAATATATTATATTCCACATATAAATTTAAGTTTTTGAGGTTAAGAATCATTCTAAAACTTCCATCCTTTTTTAGGCCTGAGGAAAACATTGGACAAACATTTGCCACAAGAACTATTAAACAGCCTCCTCAATAGCACCCTTCTGAAGCAATTTGTTAATCTCCTGATCCATAAGACTGGACTCCCAGTCAGTAAATTTAAATGGCCGTGGAGGCCTATACTGAGAAGGAAAACGATCATGTGCGAATGTCATATGGCAACCTTTGCCCATATCTAAAATGACATTATCTGAAGTCAAAAGCTCCCAAGCCTTAACAAAGTGCCGAATTCCACCAGCGACTTTTGTTAGTAAAGGCTTAAACAGAGTTTTGTTTACCTGAGGTCTATGAATCAATTCCTGGGTGCTCCCTGAAAAGCAGCACGACCCCTGAAAGAGCCTCTGTTCATGGGAGCAGATCTGGGCCAAGATTTGTTTTTATCCAACAGTTTATGGGTGACTTTATTGTCATCTGTGATATCTTTGATTTGTTTGGTGACATCATCTCCAAACAATGAGCATAACCTTTAGATATTTGAGGCTTTAATGCCTCCCGGCGTCTCTGAACTAATTCCCAGTTGGCTGCTCCTAAACAGAGCAAGGAATCTTCAGTCAGCTGCCATATTTTGTCCAACAAAGCCTCCGTGTTAATGTTAGCCTTGTCTTCGGAGCTCTTCAGAATAAGATCTGCTATTAAAGCTACGCTAGTAGTTCCTTTGATCAACGCATTCTGAACGCGTTGCATTCTCACGTCACATGTTCGAGCTTCAGCCGAGACAACTTGATTAACTCTTATCTTTGACAAGCCTGGGCAATTCTCTGGTCTGAGAATTTTCTGAAATAAGCTTTTGTCATTTTCCTCTTCAGGCTTTTGCCGCTAATACGTGAGTAGCCAAGGAGTCATTAATTTTCGGGCCTGTAGCTTCCTGAGTATTCGCCTTCTTCTCAAGACTAGTAAGAAATTTGTTTTTTCGGAGCTGAGCTAGGCCGTTCTTGCTCCGTAACCGACTCGTCAGCTTTTTGCTTTTTGTTTGGAGGCTCCTCGGAGCCATCATCAACATTGTTAACTTCGTTAACTTCATTTGATTGTTCAGATACATGTTCTGGCACCTCGTCTCCAGAGTATTGAGCGAAAGACAAAAGATTGTCATTCATAGCATTCAAATTTCAAATTTCTTTTATTTATTTTCTCGAAGACATTAGCAATTTTGCTATTTTAAATTCAAGGTGAAATAAATGTTATTGTATTGTATTGTAATTGTCTCCTAGCCTTTCAAAACTAGTAGTCATGCTTGAGTGAGAGCCTCAAAGTTAGACGAAAGCGCATCTGTTTAACGACTTGACGACGTCAAGCGACTGGTTTTCTTCGACAGAAATTATTTTGACTAGATCTTTCCGCTTTATTTCCTGGCCAGGCACTTTAGACTTCGGCATCTTCGACTTTGCTCTGTCATTCAGAGCATGTGGCGGCTCTTCGAGCTCACCCATGCAGTATGTTGTTTGTGCTCTACGAGCACGTGTGAACTTGAACTTCCCTCGTTCATTTGGAACAGAATTCCAGCGAAATGTTGGCTCTCCTAGCACAGATACGAAACACAACACAGTGTCAGTTAGGAAAAACACAAACTAAATTCAAAAGCATGAAAACAGAACGAGGAAAGCAGACACTTACGAAAGGCGACCGGCGACCATGAATTCAACGCATCAAGTGATCGGTACATGCGCAGCGCATATCTCATGGAATCTCTGGTCACGTGACAGTGAGGTGGAACTGGATACCAACTTTCCAGTAAGTCTAGCAAGATGTCGTATTGTGATCTGATTACACTGCATAGTACTGCGACAAAGCTCTAACAACTTTGCTCTCATATCAGGCATCAGATAGACGGTCATTTCAATAGAATTTATAATGAAGCCCAGAACAATAGCTATCTGAGTTGGCATGACCATAGACTTTTAAGGGTGTATCAACAAACCCAAACTACTAAACACTCCTTACTAGCATGAAGAAAATTAAGGGTGTCATTGAAAAACTGTTGCTGAAGGTATGTATCATTAATGTAACCAGACACAATATGCCTTTGCAACTGTAGATGTGCATAACACAGTTTCATTAACTTGGTGAATGGATGTGGGGCTGACGAAAGCCCATAAGGGAAACAAGTATATTGGTACAACTTGTCTTTCCAACAGAAACGAAGATATTTCCTATGTTCCTGTGCTATAGGAACTGTGTAATATGCGTCTTTCAAATCAATTGTTGCCATATAACAACCAGGAGTGACCAATTTCAGTATGGACTACAGGGTGTCCATCTTGAATTTATTATATTCCACATGTAAATTTAAGTTTTTGAGGTTAAGAATCAGTCTAAAACTTCCATCCTTTTTTAGGCCTGAGGAAAACATTGGACAAACATTTGCCACAAGAACTATTAAACAGCCTCCTCAATAGCACCCTTCTGAAGCAATTTGTTAATCTCCTGATCCATAAGACTGGACTCCCAGTCAGTAAATTTAAATGGCCGTGGAGGCCTATACTGAGAAGGAAAACGATCATGTGCGAATGTCATATGGCAACCTTTGCCCATATCTAAAATGACATTATCTGAAGTCAAAAGCTCCCAAGCCTTAACAAAGTGCCGAATTCCACCAGCGACTTTTGTTAGTAAAGGCTTAAACAGAGTATTGTTTACCTGAGGTCCATGAATCAATACCTGGGTGCTCCCTGAAAAGCAGCACGACCCCTGAAAGAGCCTTTGTTCATGGAGCAGATCTGGGCCAAGATTTGTTTTTATCCAACAGTTTATGGGTGACTTTATTGTCATCTGTGATATCTTTGATTTGTTTGGTGACATCATCTCCAAACAATGAGTCAGTGAACTTGACTTTCTAAGCATACAAATGAGCATAACCTTTAGATATTTGAGGCTTTAATGCCTCCCGGCGTCTCTGAACTAATTCCCATTTGGCTGCTCCTAAACAGAGCAAGGAATCTTCAGTCAGCTGCCATATTTTGTCCAACAAAGCCTCCGTTGTAATGTTGGCCTTGTCTTCGGAGCTCTTCAGAATAAGATCTGCTATTAAAGCTACGCTAGTAGTTCCTTTGATCAACGCATTCTGAACGCGTTGCATTCTCACGTCACATGTTCGAGCTTCAGCCGAGACAACTTGATTAACTCTTTGACAAGCCTGGGCAATTCTCTGGTCTGAGAATTTTCTGAAATAAGCTTTTGTCATTTTCCTCTTCAGGCTTTTGCCGCTAATACGTGAGTAGCCAAGGAGTCATTAATTTTCGGGCCTGTAGCTTCCGAGTATTCGCCTTCTTCTCAAGACTAGTAAGAAATTTGTTTTTCGGAGCTGAGCTAGGCCGTTCTTGCTCCGTAACCGACTCGTCAGCTTTTTGCTTTTTGTTTGGAGGCTCCTCGGAGCCATCATCAACATTGTTAACTTCGTTAACTTCATTTGATTGTTCAGATACATGTTCTGGCACCTCGTCTCCAGAGTATTGAGCGAAAGACAAAAGATTGTCATTCATAGCATTCAAATTTCAAATTTCAAATTTCTTTTATTTATTTTCTCGAAGACATTAGCAATTTTGCTATTTTAAATTCAAGGTGAAATAAATGTTATTGTATTGTATTGTAATTGTCTCCTAGCCTTTCAAAACTAGTAGTCATGCTTGAGTGAGAGCCTCAAAGTTAGACGAAAGCGCATCTGTTTAACGACTTGACGACGTCAAGCGACTGGTTTTCTTCGACAGAAATTATTTTTACTAGATCTTTCCGCTTTATTTCCTGGCCAGGCACTTTAGACTTCGGCAACTTCGACTTTGCTCTGTCATTCAGAGCATGTGGCGGCTCTTCGAGCTCACCCGCAGTATGTTGTTTGTGCTCTACGAGCACGTGTGAACTTGAACTTCCCTCGTTCATTTGGAACAGAATTCCAGCGAAATGTTGGCTCCCCTAGCACAGATACGAAACACAACACAGTGTCAGTTAGGAAAAACACAAACTAAATTCAAAAGCATGAAAACAGAACGAGGAAAGCAGACACTTACGAAAGGCGACCGGCGACCATGAATTCAACGCATCAAGTGATCGGTACATGCGCAGCGCATATCTCATGGAATCTCTGGTCACGTGACAGTGAGGTAGAATCCCAAATTTCATGTTGTAAAATATTGAAACCAAATGGTAACTGTATCATGTGAAAGTACTGTACTGCCGTACATGTAGGATTTCTTCCACAGACTCAAAAGTTAGGACTGCACTACATGTACATGTCTCCATAATTGACTCTGGTAGTGAAAGGGTTAAGTGATGAGGTCAGAAATTCTGATTCCTTTTAGTTTTAAATTGCATATACCTGATGTAAGTGACAAGCACTAAGGTGCGGGATTGCAGAAAACTAGTTTAATGAGATGGAAGTCCTATTTCTATCTCACTGAATAACAATACATCCCATTGTATCATGCTTCATTCCAAAAAAACTGAATTAATTTTCTGCAATCCTGCACCTCACTCATGACGTGGGAATTAGAAATTCTGAATCCTTTTAGAATAATATTATAGATGTATATAGCTGTTTTTGTTTGGTTAATTGACATTGGGGGAGATCAGAATTTCTGAATTTTTAAGAATTAGATGTATATAGCTGTTTTTGTTCAGTGAACTGACGGGGGGATCAGAATTTCTGAATTTTTAAGAAATAGATGTATATACCAGTAGCTGTTTTTGTTGAGTTAACTGATGGTGGGGATCAGAATTTCTGAATTTTTAAGAAATAGATGTATATACGGTACCTGTTTTTGTTCAGTGAACTGATGGGGGATCAGAATTTCTGAATTTTTAAGAAATAGATGTATATACCGTAGCTGTTTTTGTTCAGTGAACTGATGGGGGGATCAGAATTTCTGAATTTTTAAGAAATAGATGTATATACCGTAGCTGTTTTTGTCAGTGAACTGATGGGGGGATCAGAATTTCTGAATTTTTAAGAAGTAGATGTATATAGCTGTTTTTGTTCGGTTAACTGACAGGGGAATCAGAATTTCTGAACTTTTAAGAATTAGTTGTATATGGCTGTTTTTGTTTAGTTAACTGACGGGGGGATCAGAATTTCTGAATTTATAAGAATTAAATGTACATGGCTGTTTTTGTTTGGTTAATTGACGGGGGATCAGAATTTCTGAATCCTTTTAGAATAAGATGTATATAGTTGTTTTCGTTCACTTAATTGATGAGGGGATCAGAATTTCTGAATTCTGAATCCTTTTAGAATAAGTTGTATATAGCTGTTTTTGTTCGGTAATTGACGGGGGATCAGAATTTCTGAAACCTCTAAGGATTCGGGAGAGATCAGAAATTCTGAACAGGTTTTAAATCATGAAAAGCACAAATTTGCTTGAAAGAATTTTGTGCTTCTTTGCAAACAGAGAAAACTCTCCTATCAGTTTTAGCATGATTTTACGATTTAAAAATTTTATAATTTTAAAATTATCCAACTAAAAAAGTAGTGAAATGGCTTTCCGAAAAAACTTCACATTTTAATTTTGGCCATTTTCCACTAATTTCCGAAGAGGTTGTAGAAACTACTATGTGCAAAAACCAATTTGCGAGGTAGGTTGATAATTTATCCGTAAAAATAAGTCACTTTTGTAGTGTACCTTAGTATTTACTCTGAATTTGTCTAAATGTAATGCCACATTTTAGTTTGGAACGCGTTTGAGTAAAAAAGCATAAAGAACAAGCGAGTGACCCGCGCATCGCACTCGCTATTTGGCAATGCTTTTAACTGAAAACCATGTTCTTCAGAAAATGTTTTTGCCATCGCGCTCCTAAAGGGTAAAAAAAAATCTTGCCCCACACGAATTTGTTGACAAAATGCTTTAAAAAGAGCGCGCCCCGCAATTGTTAATTTTATCACACCCAGGGATTTACATCACGCGTCAAAATGCATAATTGACAGCAGTTGAATCTGCCAAGAGACTAGAGCATTCCCAAAGCTTAATCTGTTGACCAATTACAACCGACTGGTTCTGTACATGCAAATAATTATGCTGCGCATCAAGAAACTGGGCACTGTAAGTATTGCCTGAGGGGATGCTCGCTACTCCATGAGTGTCATCACGAAGTGTCCCGGGGGTTGGGTCGCTACTCCATGACTGTCATCACGAAGTGTCCCGGGGGTTCGCTCGCTACTCCATGACTGTCGTCACGAAGTGTCCCGGGGGTTGGGTCGCTACTCCATGACTGTCGTCACGAAGTGTCCCGGGGGTTGGGTCGCTACTCCATGACTGTCGTCACGAAGTGTCCCGGGGGTTGGGTCGCTACTCCATGACTGTCGTCACGAAGTGTCCCGGGGGTTGGGTCGCTACTCCATGACTGTCGTCACGAAGTGTCCCGGGGTTGGGTCGCTACTCCATGACTGTCGTCCGAAGTGTTCCCGGGGTTGGCGCTACTCCATGACTGTCGTCACGAAGTGTCCCGGGGGTTGGGTCGCTACTCCATGACTGTCGTCACGAAGTGTCCCGGGGGTTGGTCGCTACTCCATGACTGTCGTCACGAAGTGTCCCGGGGGTTGGTCGCTACTCCATGACTACGTCACGAAGTGTCCCGGGGGTTGGGTCGCTACTCCATGACTGTCGTCACGAAGTGTCCCGGGGTTGGGTCGCTACTCCATGACTGTCGTCACGAAGTGTCCCGGGGTTGGTGCTACTCCATGACTGTCGTCACGAAGTGTCCGGGGTTGGTCGCTACTCCATGACTGTCGTCACGAAGTGTCCCGGGGTTGGTCGCTACTCCATGACTGTCGTCACGAAGTGTCCCGGGGGTTGGTCGCTACTCCATGACTGTCGTCACGAAGTGTCCCGGGGGTTGGTCGCTACTCCATGACTGTCGTCACGAAGTGTCCCGGGGGTTGGTCGCCACTCCATGACATGACTCCATTACGGTCCAGAGCGCTTAATTTGAAAAGCTTCCGTCTGACAAAAGAGCCAAATTACAAAGAAAACGTTGCAAAATGGCGAAACAAGGTGTATGTTTTACTCTCCATAACAAAAAAAAGGTACTTTGGTGGTACTCGATCGTGTAAAAGAGCGCGTCTAGTTTTGGACTGCAAAACGCTTTGTAAAGAGCACGAGAAACAAAGCGCAGCGTACAAGCGTGACCCGTAATTCACGCTCGCTATTTGGCAACGCTTTTAACTGAAAACCCGTTTTGCGGAAAAGGACCATTGCGAATCTAACGAGTCAAAATGAAAATCTTGCCGCACACAAATTTGTTGACAAGACGCTCTGTAAAGAGCGAGAAGAATAAGACCACGTCTTTTATAGACATTCGACGCACTTAAAATAACTTTAAAACGATCTAAACACTGTTAAAACGCGGTAGTTTGATAAAAAATTTCGGTCTTCGAGCCTCCTCAGTCGTCCGCCATATTAAAGCGTAACGAACAAGCGAGTGACCCGCGCATCGCACTCGCTATTTGGCAACGCTTCTAACTGAAAACCATGTTCTGCGGAAAATGTTTTTGCCATCGCGCTCTACCATTGCGAAAGAAAGCTTACATTCAAAGGACTCAACTTAAATTGTCTAATTGAAGGTCTATCCTGTCTTTTCTTGACCTTTGATCTTCGTGGTGGGTCCAGAGAATCCGTTCCTGGCACGGCAAGGACAGAATCAAGAAATCAGAAAACGCAATCAGAAAACTCGAAGCTGACATGGTAGAAGAGACTTGTCCTAAGACGTTACGCTACAACGCAAAAGCGCACTTATCAGACCCGATGAAGAATTCAAGAAGGAAATCGGAACCATATTAAAGAAAGCGGGCAACATGCCAGGCAAAACAGAAATTACGAGGAGCGCTAATCAAATTCCACTATCGTAACATTGATTCAAATCAAGAGAAAATGATTGTCCAATTATAATCTCTTGTTCAAATCAAAGAACATGAAAGAAGAAGAGCGAGTAGGCTACTAAGCCAAACGAAACTAATACGTCAATCAGCCTAAGAACAAGGCACTAAGCCACTCGTAAATGTACAAGAGAGAGTCCAGCTCATACAGAAACAATTCGCTCTCAGTGGTGAAAAACATGTCAGAACTTGAGAATGCCAATAATAAATATGTTGAATCTCATATGAAAGTCACGCTTAACAAAAGGCTCTATCGGATATTACGTGACACCCGCTGTGACCTGACTGACTCAAGAATCTGCGAATTTTAGAAGATTTTGCTCTCTCTCTTTCGTTTGAAGCACGTAATCGTTCTGTTACCTCCAGATTATGAAAGTACAATCTTTAAGCTTTACGTAGAGGTGTAAATTATACCGGTAACTAATAATCTTATATTGGCAAATAGATACTTTGTGTTGCCGACTCTCGCGAAATTTTATAAAGCTTTTATCTCATTTTTCGAGACAGGGGATGGAATCTGGACCGAGGTTTGCACAACGCATGCTCTAAGTTGCGCGTTACCGCAAAATTCAAAAAGAATACTAAATTCCGCGCATTTTGATGTATAATTCATTGGGGTACGGTTAAGTTTCGGCCTGGCAAATGGGCTTGAAGTCAACGCTTTGGTTCTATTTCTGCTGCTAACCTTTGTAAACAGCGTGAGTGCGACAGAGGAATTCGAGCGTGCAGAACCCGGAGATGTCCCTTCATTTAAGTACGAAATAAACAAGTAAGCATTCATTCAAGCTTCGTTAATTTATTCGAAGATTCATTTGTGTTGAAGAGCCTTTTGCCTTTTTTGTAGTTACCTGATCTATACAGTTTGTAAGGAATTAGAAGGGAAAATCAACGACCTAAGTAGCGAGTCCACTCGGTCGGCGAGAATACTTCGAAGAGTCTGCGCTAAGAGTGTAATCATAAATAGTCGTATTATTGTTATTATTTCGCTTCACTTCCCGATACAAACGGTTTGGAGGGAATGCAAACGATCATCTATAGATCCCGTGGATAGTTTAAATTTACGTTCTAATCGCACAATAGGAAAGTTATTAGCATCATATGACCTCCATTCGTCGAATTCATCACTAAATCCTTTAAAATTTATTTTTACTCGCTTTCCTTCTTTGTCGACCTCCTTCAACTCAATTTCGTAAAGGCGATTGTCCATGCATTCTGCCCTTATCAGCTACAGCTTTTAACGGGTTCATTTCGTTGATTAATCGCTTGGCCGCTTTGATTTCTCTTTTCACTCTGGCCGCCATGGTTATTTTTATAATTCACGCTTGAAATTTTTTGTCATTCGCGCATCCCATATATGGGTATCATAGATCCGCGAGAGTCTGGATGCAAGTTAGAGCAAATGTTAACCCTTGTATGAAATGACTTTGATATGCATACTCGTGTGCTCCCTAAGTCTTGATAAACGGAAGGTCTCAGATACACCAAAATATCTGAATACGAAACACATTGACCGTCAATACCCTTTATTTCATTTTAAGATTCATGAATTAACATGCCAGTGAATCCTTCCAAAAACAAATTGAATACAATATCAATGCATTCAATAGGTAGGCCTACGCTGACTCTACATTGTTTTGTTACCATTTTAATGCCGGATTACTCCTTATTTATGTGACGCGTGATTGCTTAAAAATTTTCTCCGTGATGCGTGATTTCACTTAAAAATTCGGCGTCATGCGGTACTCCCCCCTTTGCCACCCTCTTTCAACAGCCGGCCATGTTGGTTGTTGAGCAAGCTAGTTTCCAGGGAAGCCGTGAGTTCGGCACATGCGTATTGTGAGATCTAACGTCACGTGGGGCTTTTAGCCAATGGGAAAGTGTGTTAATTTCAGTTTGACTTTCACGCGGGCGGCCGGAATGCAGATGAATTTTCTTGTGGCTACCTTTTTCCATCTGATTGAAGTTCTTTTCCAGTCAAGTTCAAGGACGTTGTATGAGGAAAAGGTAAGCATTTATATGGAAGCTAAGACCGATTGTTTGGTTCGTTTCGTGAGCTTTGAATTGTAGGCGTTTATACGTGGAGCAACCTCTTACGAAGTTGGGTTTACAGCAGTTTTGACACGAAGCACAGCCATGAGGTTTCTTTGTTTGTATATTTTCATTTTCGTAATGTAGTTTTGTCTATTTGCAGACATAGAGCTTAAAAGTTTAATATCTGAAATTAGAAGTTGCGTGCCATTCCATGGGATTCTGGCAGGCCACCAGTCAAGAAGCACGATAACATCCATGTAAGTTACAGTGTGTATGCGATGGTTAAAGCTTATGTTAGGTTGACCACTTTTGATCACCCTTCTTCCAGGTTCATATATTTTGTTTTTGTTTTTTGGAAACGTGTTATTAATTTTTTAAATTAAACCGTTGCATAAGAATGGGACATTTCATTTTTTATCCGCACCCCCTCCTCACCCCCTATGGAAGGCATAATTAGTAAGGTCTGAAACGACCCTGTCGGAATCTTGAATTAGTCCATTATGAGGGACTGTCTGAATTGCTAGGTTGAGCCTATAGGGGGTGTCGGAATCACTATTTTAGTCTACATGAGGTGTTGGAAATTATATAAAGTGTTTTCACATGACGTCATAAAAATTAAAAAATCTGAAGTATACATCATACAAAGCTGTTTCTAACATGGTATGTGGATACCAGTGTTATAATCTTTCACAAAAAGTTTCAGGTTTTAACAATGTTTCGTTTTAGATTTATAAAGGTTGTAAATGTGTCACGTAATTCGTCACGCTATTTCAGATAAGCCGTGAAAATAAACAAAATTGAACTAGATGAAAGTTATTAACGAATTATAGATGCTTATTAGCCGATTTCATCCCTCTTATAGTGAATATAATATTTTGTGATGAGAGTTTTGATGTTATTAAGACTTTAATTTTTTGGTCGCCATGTTGGTGTCCCTAAGTGGACACCAAGATGACCGCTCCATACATTTCTTACTAAAAATGTCCATACTCATTCGCCTATAACTCTTGAATGAAATGCTCTTTCGCTTCAAAATTTGGCCCAGATGTGAAGTGATAAACTCTCTACAATTCCATAAACATTTTGGAATCAAAAACTGCTTCTGAAGTTTGATGATGTCAGTGAAAACACTCTATACATGTATAGTGACTGTGCTTAAGCTATGACATCACAAAAATCAATTTTCTCAAATTATGGGATTTGACCAGGGGATGTCGGAATCATGCCTTCTGTAGAGAGGGGAGAGAGGGGGTGTCGGAATCATGCCTTCCATAGAGGGGGGTGCGGATAAAAAATGGAATGTCCCAATGACCCACTCAATATTGCTATTTAAAAGCTTGGAGAGATTTCAGAATACCCAGCAACTTACATGTAAGCTTACATGTATTTACATATCGCTAAACAGTTAACATGTAAAAGGAACCATTCTTATTCAAACTAAGTGGCCAGGTATTCTTTAGTTAAGCCTTATTTACCACTTAGTTGTTCACATGCAACAATTTGTTGCAGTTTTCAGTTTGTATTTTTAACCAAAAGAACATAATATTGTTTTAAAACAGATTAATTAAGTAATTTCACAGTGAGCCAAAACTAAGATGATGATTATATGAGACTGGTATGAACTCAGACCAGTGTGGCTCAGAACAGTGCGAGTAAAAGTACATGTACTCGTAATGCAACTCTAAATTTAGGCCCTATTTATATGGTCTCTGGTACCTGAGACATCCCTCCCCCCGAGACAACTTTACAGAGCATTTATATGGAGTTGTGAGTTGTAACAGCTGTCCCCTCTAGCACACCAATCTCTCTCGCGATGCCATTTTTTTGCATGTTTGGTCTCTGCTGACCTAAAACACACGGGCTCCTGGAACAATTTGATCTGTCTCGTCTCGTGTAGGCAAGCCAAAGTGTATACGAGAAAAAGTTGTCCCACCTGCCATGGTTACCCCACCTGCCGAGGCAAGACAACTCACCCACCCGAGTTGTCTCCCACCCCCCCCACCCCCCCCGGAGATGAGTTTGCGATTCTCGTGTAAAACAGTTGGTTACTCAATGCCATGAAATACATGTACCATAATACTAGAAATATGTGTCTCGCAAAGTTCGGGGGAGGATGCACTGCAAAATTTTAGCAATGTGGGAGGGAGAGATGGAATTTCTGATTTGACTGGAGAGGTTGAGTTGCATGCCGGCAATGGCCCCAAAATTTAAAGTTGAGACATTGTTGTTCCTAGTCGCTTCCATTTAACTTGTACTTAGTACCCTGTCTTCCTAAAATAAAATAAATGGGAGCTGGTACTGGCCAGTTTAGGGTTTTGAATTGTGGGTCGCTGTAACTGGTATGGGACTGGGTACCAAAATATCCTTAGGCACTTCCCTCCACCCCCCCCCCCCCCCCCAAAACCTGTCTTCATTAATTTTTGTCAGAAGGAAAATTGGTCTAAAAGTGGATTTATAGTACTGTTGTGGACATGGGTCGAGGACAATATGCAGTGCATGTGTTGTGTTTATTTTGATTGGGTGAGAGTTTGTTTATCAGGAATACAGCTAACTCGTGCTGTCTCAGTTAAGTTCCATTTTTGAAGCTTGTGGGTGCTATCTCCCAAATTAACCTGTTCCCTTTAGATTCTGCTGATGTTTTTGTTCTATATACTGGGTATCAAATAATTGCTAACCCAATTCACTATTTGCTAGAATGGTTGAGATCGCAGGGGTTTACTGTTGCTGAAGAGTGATGTTGCACAAAAAATAACAACTCAATGGTGGTACAGTCGTAGTAAAAAAAATAATTTAATCTTACTCAAAAACAGCAATGAGACTACAGTAACATAGAATAGTAAAACCTCCTAACATACCATAGATAATAGTAATTAAATGTAGCATTGTCATATGCATACAATGTTATGTAATTTAAGCTTATATCAAAGTTTCTTAGTGGCCCTAGTGAGAATTTCAATAAACATCAATTTACAGTATGAACTTAGAGAATAGTTTCCAGTGTTTGAGTACTAATATATTATATTGAAAAACAGGTCCTCTTATCATCTGCCAGTCAGTTGTTTAGGTACTTAAAATCTTGCTTTTTGCAAAAGGTAGATTAAACAATAATTTATAGAGGGTTGTATATAAGCTTAAGCTTACTTGCCTGTAAATATAGGCTGTTTGAATTGAAGAGTATTGGAGAGTGAATTAAAGTGTGGTGATTTGAGGTAGATTTCTTAATCGTTCTTCTTCTCTGAGCCTTTCCTGTAATCTCTGTTTGCTTTTCCCTACCGTATGAAAGATATTCATCACGAGTATTTAACTGATCGTGCAATTCTTGCTGCCTCTCGTTGCGTCTACAAACAAAATCATTTTGTCCAACACTTTCAGTCGGTGTCGCCTCTCCTGATCGGTTTCATTCAGAAGGCGTTTGAACCTACTCAAACGGTGTGGCTAGAATAGGCTGTTCGAAGTCTTTGTAATCGATGCTCACGTTGTTTCTTTGTTGTTCGATCGCGGGGGAATTTCAAGTCGCCGTTCTCGCTCCAGCGGAGTTTCGGTGGTTAATTGTGTCAGGCAAGGATTTCCAGCTACTTTTTGAACTCAGTGTTGTTGTTGTTTCTCATTTGCATCAGAAATTGGTTGTGTTTCACTGACGATGAGTAAAGGATAAACCCGACAGCGCGGCCTCCATGAATAAACATGAGAGCGCGCCATTGTCAGCGGTTGCGTTTTTTGTTGCCTGGCAACTGCCGGACACCATCAAGTATGTAAATATATATATAGATATAAATATAAACTGGAAAGGAGTTGACACTGGCTTGAATAAAAAACGTAAAAGCTGCTAAGAATTAAAACGTTTTCTGTTTGTAAAAATAGACGTTTCGACTACAAAAACTCGAGTCTTCATCAGTGATGACAATTAACACATAACATGCAAATTATGCAGATATGCTGGTATATTGGCACCATGGCGACGTGACGACTTGAGAACTCAATTAGTGAATAGAGGTGTAAACATCCGGAATTTCCATGTGATCGTTCCCTGAATTCTGATCTCTAAGGGAATACCAGGCTTCAAGATTGCTCAACATGTTCTCGAATTAGATCACGCTATAGATTTTGATAACATTGAAATCGTAAACAAAGCCACTAATTATCACAAACGACTCTTTTTAGAAGCCTGGTATTCCCTTAGAGATCAGAATTCAGGGAACGATCACGTGGAAATTCCGGATGTTTACACCTCTATTCACTAATTCAGTTCTCAAGTCGTCACGTCGCCATGGTGCCAATATACCAGCATATCTGCATAATTTGTAGACTATATATATTTGCATGTTATGTGTTAATTGTCATCACTGATGAAGACTCGAGTTTTTGTAGTTGAAACGTCTATTTTTACAAACAGAAAACGTTTTAGTTCTTAGCAGCTTTTACGTTTTTTATTCAAGCCAGTGTCAACTCCTTTCCAGTTTATAGTTATGAATCCTGGCTGCAATTTTACCATTATTAGAACATATAAATATATTTTTCGCTTGAATTCGCGCGGCTCAGTTCCCGAGGGCCGACAAATTTATAAACCTCGCTTTGCGAGGAATTAATTTAATTGATTAATAAGTGTTAAATTTGAGTAATTACTTAAAGTCAATACCATATCTGATTTTCAGGAAATGGAATCACTAGCAGAACTACAAATGAGGTCATCCATTTATGTACATGTATAACAGTATGTTGATCCACCTCTGTTGATCATGTCCAAAGAAGGATGATCAGTGGCATCTCGTTGTGACTATCAGAGGAAAAACACAATACAAAGAAAACATCCAGAAACAGGCTACATCTTTCTATTAGTTTTATTTAATTAGAAGCCTGAATTTTGTCAGGTTGTTTTTTCAACTGCTTAAGTTGATAGCAAACTGAGAGGACCACAAATTTCACTCATGTTTTTGTTCAGTTAACTCTTTAACTACCAAGAGTGCCAAATATCAAAATTCAAGAAAAATCCCAAATTTCATGTTGTAAAATATTGAAACCAAATGGTAACTGTATCATGTGAAAGCACTGTACTGCTGTACATACAATGTAGGATTTTTTCCACAGACTCAAAAGTTTGGACTGCACTACATGTACATGTCTCCATAATTGACTTTGGTAGTGAAAGGGTTAAGTGATGAGGTCAGAAATTCTGATTCCTTTCAGTTTTAAGTTACATGTACATGATGTAAGTGACAAGCACTAAGGTGCGGGATTGCAGAAAACTAGTTTAATGAGATGGAACTCCTATTTCTATCTCACTGAATAACAATACAACACGATTGTATCATGCTTCATTCTAAAAACACTGAATTAATTTTCTGCAATCCTGCACCTCACTCATGACATGGGAATTAGAAATTCTGAATCCTTTTAGAATAATATTATTAGATGTATATAGCTGTTTTTGTTTGGTTAATTGACAGTGGGGGAGATAAGAATTTCTGAATTTTTAAGAATTAGATGTATATAGCTGTTTTTCTTCAGTGAACTGACGGGTGGATCAGAATTTCTGAATTTTTTAAGAAATAGATGTATATACCAGTAGCTGTTTTTGTTTAGTTAACTGATGGTGGGGATCAGAATTTCTGAATTTTTAAGAAATAGATGTATATACCGGTAGCTGTTTTTGTTCGGTTAACTGACAGGGGGATCAGAATTTCTGAACTTTTAAGAATTAGATGTATATGGCTGTTTTTGTTTAGTTAACTGACGGGGGGATCAGAATTTCTGAATTTATAAGAATTAAATGTACATGGCTGTTTTTGTTCGATTAATTGACGGGGGGGATCAGAATTTCCGAATCCTTTTAGAATAAGATGTATATAGTTGTTTTCGTTCAGTTAATTGATGGAGGGATCAGAATTTCTGAATTCTGAATCCTTTTAGAATAAGTTGTATATAGCTGTTTTTGTTCGGTAATTGACGGGGGGTTCAGAATTTCTGAAACCTCTTAGGATTCGGGAGAAATCAGAAATTCTGAACAGGTTTTAAATTTAATTCATGAAAATCACAAATTCGCTTGGAAGAATTTTGTGCTTCCTTGCAAACAGAGAAAACTCTCCTATCAGTTTTAGCATGATTTTACGATTTAAAAATTTTATAATTTAAAAATTATCCAACTAAAAAAGTAGTGAAATGGCTTTTCCGAAAAAACTTCACATTTTAATTTTGGCCAATTTTCCACTAATTTCCGAAGAGGTTGTTGAAACTACTACGTGCAAAAACCAATTTCCGAGGTAGGTTGATAATTTATCCGTAAAAATAAGTCATTTTTGTAGTGTACCTTAGTATTTACTCTGAATTTGTCTAAATCGAAATGCCAAATTTTAGTTTGGAACGCGTTTGAGTAAAAAAGCATAACGAACAAGCGAGTGTCCCGCGCATCGCACTCGCTATTTGGCAATGCTTTAAACTGAAAACCATGTTCTTCAGAAAATGTTTTTGCCATCGCGCTCTAACCATTGCGAATCTGAAGATTAAAAAAAAAGCCTGCCCACACGAATTTGTTGACAAAATGCTTTAAAAAAAGCGCGCCCCGCGATTCTTAATTTTAACACACCTTGGTATTTACGTCACGCGTCAAAATGCATAATTGACAGCAGTTGAATCTGCCAAGAGACTAGAGCATTCCGAAAGCTTAATCTGTTGACCAATTACAACCGACTGGTTCTGTATATGCAAATAATTATGCTGCGCATCAAGAAACTGGGCACTGTAAGTATATGTCGCTGAACACAATGGCATACGGGGCGATGCCTGAGGGGATGCTCGCTACTCCATGAGTGTAATCACGAAGTGTCCCGGGGGTTGGCTCGCTACTCCATGATTGTCGTCACGAAGTGTCCCAGGGGTTGGCTCGCTACTCCATGACTGTCGTCACGAAGTGTCCCGGGGGTTGGCTGGCTACTCCGTGACTGTCGTCACGAAGTGTCCCGGGGGTTGGCTGGCTACTCCATGACTGTCGTCACGAAGTGTCCCTGGGGTTGGCTGGCTACTCCATGACTGTCGTCACGAAGTGTCCCGGGGGTTGGCTGGCTACTCCATGACTGTCGTCACGAAGTGTCTGTGGAGTTGGCTGGCTACTCCATGACTGTCGTCACGAAGTGTCCCGGGGGTTGGCTGGCTACTCCATGACTGTCGTCACGAAGTGTCCCGGGGGTTGGCTGGCTACTCCATGACTGTCGTCACGAAGTGTCCCGGGGGTTGGCTGGCTACTCCATGACTGTCGTCACGAAGTGTCCCGGGGGTTGGCTGGCTACTCCATGACTGTCGTCACGAAGTGTCCCGGGGGTTGGCTGGCTACTCCATGACTGTCGTCACGAAGTGTCCCGGGGGTTGGCTGGCTACTCCATGACTGTCGTCACGAAGTGTCTGTGGAGTTGGCTGGCTACTCCATGACTGTCGTCACGAAGTGTCCCGGGGTTGGCTGGCTACTCCATGACTGTCGTCACGAAGTGTCCCGGGGGTTGGCTGGCTACTCCATGACTGTCGTCACGAAGTGTCCCGGGGGTTGGCTGGCTACTCCATGACTGTCGTCACGAAGTGTCCCGGGGGTTGGCTGGCTACTCCATGACTGTCGTCACGAAGTGTCCCGGGGGTTGGCTGGCTACTCCATGACTGTCGTCACGAAGTGTCCCGGGGGTTGGCTGCCTACTCCATGACTGTCGTCACGAAGTGTCCCGGGGGTTGGCTCGCTACTCCATGACATGACTCCATTACGGTCCAGAGCGCTAAATTTGAAAAGCTTCCGTCTGACAAAAGAGCCAAATTACAAAGAAAGTGGGGCAAAATGGCGAAACAAGGTGTATGTTTTACTTCATAACAAAAAAAAAGTACTTTGGTGGTACTCGATCGTGTAAAAGAGCGCGTCTAGTTTTAGACTGCAAAACGCTTTGTAAAGATCACGAGAAACAAAGCGCAGCGTACAAGCGTGTGATCCATAATTCACGCATCTAAGTCGTTTTACTCGAGTTAAAGTGCTTGTAGTTGTGGATAACAATCTTGAGAGGTGTAGTCTTCTTCTTTTGTAGTTTTCCTGTATATTGATTATTGCAAGATTCAGGCCCCGTCCACACGTATCCGGATGTTTTTGAATCCGCAATTTTTTTGATACGGATTAAAAAAATATTCGCGTCCACAGCGTATTCGAGTCGTATTTGCCCGAATTCGCCGGATACGTGTGGACGGAAGGCCAATCCGCAACAAAAAAGTTGCGGATTCAAAAATATCCGGATACGTGTGGACGGGGCCTCAATTGAATGCTCGCAATTATGCTTGCAATAAGCGCAAGCATGACACAGCTCAACACTCGTGTGTACGCCATCTTGGAAACGCACTCGATAAAAGAGACTGGCGCTGACATCTGACGTCAGCGTTTTTCACAGCGTATACGAAAATATACGTTTACGGCTGTCCACAGGGAGACGCATAAACGGCGTTTTCAAATTTATCCGCTTTGGAGAGCGTTTTCGAATTTATGCGTTTACGGTGAGCGTTTTCATCGTCTTCGTGTGGACGGGGTAAATAAGGGGGAGGGGTAAATAAGGGGTTGGGGTAAATAAGGGGGGACCCAGAGAGAAAACGTACGTTAGAAACTGAAATTTTTTCAGCCCTTTGGAAAGATGGGGGGTAGGCTTGATTTCCAGCCGTTTTGAGGGGGAGGGGTGAATAAGGTGGGACCCAGAGAGAGAATGTTCACTTTTATATAGTAGTCCCTCCCTGGGTGAAATGGCAACCCTTTTGGGTGGAGCCTCCCATTAATAGTACACTAAGGAAAGTATCCCCCAAGTATGTATATGTACCTGGGGGGGGGGGGGGGGGGAATTCTCATATAAAATTGACAGGGGTGCTATACCTTAAAAGAACTCAAATCTGCAAAAGACTGCAAACGATAATGCTGTAAACGATACGTAGGATCTATGAAAGACCTAATCAACCAAAAAAATGAACAAACATAAACTGACAAACTGCAAGGTTGATCTGACTATAACGTAAAAAAGTAGACTTTGCGAGACACCGATATGACAGAAACTGATAAAGCAGGGTAGCAACTGCGGACAGCTGTATCGCTTTGTTGGAGCTCGTCAGCGTGGTACATGTAGCTGTCTGTGGTTGTTTAACCCAACTTTATTGGTTTCTGTCGTATTGGTGTCGCGCAAAGTCTACTTTTTTACAGCTTTGTAGTTTTGTTGGTTATGTGTGCTATACCTTTAATGGGTCAATATTTGTAGATTGGTAAAATGACCACCGTTAGAATTATTAGGCTACCTTTTAGGGTATTGAGCCAATAAAATATGACAGAATATGACAATATGACGTGTGTTGTTTTAGGATTGTACCTCTTCGAGATAAAACTCCATTTGAGCCACGCCCACCAAACAACATTCTGGTACCTTGTAGGGTGCTTTTCTTAAATTTCAGACGAGCACCCCCATCATTTTCATATGGGAGTCTCCTCCTGGGTTATGAATCAAACTCTTCAAGCTACTGGTAATTTAAAAAGAAATCATACTGACCAGTTGGGAGAAATTTCAATTTGCATTTAAAATGCAAGATTTATTACTCTGTGTTCACCTTTTGCCTTTTTTACTTTATATTACATCATACAGTTCTTAGTTTATAAAAACAAAATCCTTGATGGCTAACAATAATACATTTTAGGGTTGTGGGTGAATAAAAGATACTTAATATAAAGAAAATGTCAGTCAGTAAAACAAGTTTTATCAACTACAACCATTGTGCAATATAAAAATGAAAAACAAAAAATAAAATGTAGTCAAAATATTTGTCTTTCCTAATATTATTTATATGACATAGAACTCAACTTTCACGTACTAGAAGACTCTGACTCAGACGATTCCTTTATTTGACTGTCTTCTGTCTTATTATCACCTGTAATATCTGCAGTCACCACATTCACAGGTTCATCCTCTGTGTATGCATACTCAACAGGTTTGCTGTTTTTCCTGTTGGGTCTACCAATGTCGGACATTACTTTCCATATAAAGCTTCCATGTCGGCGACCTCTTATAGGATGACTGGGGTCTAATCTTGAATTAAACTGATGTTCATAAGAGATTTTCTCCACTACCTTAGGTGCCTTTGCACCTGTTTTATTAGCTCCCTGGGGAATTATCCCTGCTGGTGTCACTTGCATAGCCAGATTACTGCTGTACCGTGTGATTCGGTCATGAAGAAAAGGTGGAGGACGGTAATCTATGCGCGAAGTTGAATCAAAGCTGCGTTTAGGTACCTTGGTTGGTATTTCAGGAGTTTCTTCTGGCCACCAGCCAGGATAGCTGATAGGGGAATCCACGGTTGTTTTCACATAACATATTGGCTCACAAATGAATCTTGGATTTTGGCGTAGAAATGTCACTTTATTCGGGTGTGGCTTGTTATGTCCTAACAGCACTGATTGCTGAGGTGCTAACTGCAATGCATGCCCTATATAATGAGCATCATAACTTGTTTTACTGGGTGCACAGTCGCCTTGAAGATCAGCAAAAACTCTGGAGGTGTCATGACTAAAAATAAAATTACAAAATCAGGAATGAACATTTATAATCAAAATTTTCTCATCAACTTGCAGTAATAAGTCTGCATGACTTGACCGAGACTTGACTGAGACTATAACTTTAAAAGAACCATGTTTTTACAATAATATTTTAAATAATTAAGATGATCTCGCGGCTGTAAATGATCTCTATATAAATTACACAATAGGTAAGATGTCTTATACACAGCTCTGATCCTTCCACGCAGAATGTTGACGTGAAATATAGAGAATCTTTTGAGAAATTACACCACTTAGAACAAGAATGTTTTCCCATCTATGTAATGTAACACTAAATAAATACAGCCTTCAGCCTTGTACATAAACTTTTCCTGGGTATACCGTCGAACACAAGATCAAGCGGGAGCGCGCGCGCCTAAAACAATTTTGTTACCTTCACGGAAGCTTTCACTCGCCGTTTAGTTTTCTTTATCATTTTGGAACACAAGGTTTAAAATGAAAAACACTCTTAATTGGAAATGAATAGCTGATTGCCTGACCACAAACAGTTCTGTTTATCTTGCGAAGCCATCAGATTTGATCATGATTAAATTAAATATTTAAGAAGGAAGACGAGAGCCAAAACCTACCGCGGAGAGCCATCCACCTTCTTTTTGCGGGCTATCGGAGGTAAATAAATGCTTGCCATGTTCAAGTCTTCTTTAAGAAAGGATTTGGTTATTTAACTGAATTTCAAAACACATAAATTCATGGTAAATAAGGAAGCTTTTATCTCTAGAATTCAAGATATCACTTCCCAGCTCATGTTGTGGATGCAAGACGTTCTCATGGTAACCAGCTGAACGCTGCTAAACATACTGCTGGCTCAGAAAGCAAAAATGGTGGTTCTTCGAGCTCAAGTTATTCTTGCAGGTAAGAAATTTGACTGCAAACCGGCATTATTTGTGAAAATTCTTGATTTTCGACTTTAAATTTGAGCGTTATAATCATTTCTGCTAAGTCTTGTTTAAGTTTTTTTGCAACACTGGTGTTTTTAACGATGCTCATATTTAAAACATTTAGGCTTATGAAATGAATTTCAGTTTTTCCTGTTAATAAAGTTGCAAGCCATAAAACACAGGCCAGGGTTTATTTTGCTGTCTTGTAGGTGATCCTGGAGTGGGGAAGAGTGCATTAGCGCAAGCATTTCATAGTGATGGAACACATTTTTCTAAAAATTACACCATGGTATGATGTTAAAAATTATAAGCTTGAAGTAATGTTTTAAAACACAGTAAAATCGTATAACATCTTACGGAACTACATCTTGCCAATATTTCGAACCGTAGGCAACTCTGACACAATTGTTTTACCCTTATTTTAAATTATATATAAGAGGCTGGTATAAAAATGTCTTTTGATTGAATGTAAGCTTAAAATTCAAGAAGACATTCACCAGTTGCTCATGAGTTGCTAACCTGTGACAACAGAGACAGTAGCTGGCTTTTAACAGTTATTCGCTCAGCTAGGTTACAGATTCAGCTAAGAACACTACTTTACTGTATACATTACATACCATTAACCCGGGGGGGAGGGACTCCCATATAAAAATGACAGGGGTACTCGTACCCATCAAACAAGATTCTGGTACCTTTTAGGGTGCTTTTCGAAAATTTCCAACAAGCACCCCCGTCATTTTTATATGGTAGTTTCTCCCCCTGGACCATAAATCTTCAATTAAGGTCCCTAGGGGCTTATTTATTTCAAGTGCGTTTATTATTTAGCAAAAAGCCAGCAGTTTACCAGTCTTTTTGTGTTGATACATAAATTTCAATAGGTTACCACAAGTGCTTAAAAATGTTAAAAATAACTTGCACGATATGTAAAATGTCACTCGGATCTCCACGTACAAGTATCAGTAATACTTCCCCCCAATGCTCGCTGGTACAGTATGTGAATTTGTGCAAATACGAATACTTTAGATCTAAAACTGTTTTCAGCTGAGGTTCCCATTAATAAATTTCTTGTCCTAAAAAAGGGGAGCTTATTCAAGAGGTAGAGGTGGGGGGGGGGGGGGTAATAGATAATTTATGGTATGGTATCAATGTGACTTAACATTCACTATTTACAACATAATTTTAGACTGCTGGAGTGGAAGTCTGTGTCAAGTCAGTCAACATCCCTGAAACATCAGACAGTGTTGTAAGTTCCCATCATTTCAATTGTTTTTGATATGATTATTCAATTCCTGTTTTGAATAGTAAAATAATATAATATTTAATAATCATTACAGTTCAGCATTTTGTATTTTCAGTGATAACATTTCAGGTAAATGAAATCCTTACATTTTTTATCCCTGCAAACTGACCCTTAAAATATCTAAACTTCACATTTAAATTAGTAGAGTGGAACCAGGCCATACATACATGCCATGACTTTTCTTAATAGTTACTGGTAATATATCTGGCAACAATTTGGCATGACATTTCATTGTTCATTTGACTTGATGTTTCCATAGTTACAAGATTTTGACAGTCGTGTTTTTTAAAACTTGGAATTTTTTTTCTTTTAATGAACAATTTTAAGTTAATCTCAGGAACTCAAAAAAAAAAGCCCAGGCTAATAATATGGTTAAAATGACAGTGATCACCTGTTATTTCAGCCATGTTGTTTATTTGGCAAGGGTATTGTTGACCTTACCTTGTTATTATGGCTATCCTGTTAATACAACCACATTTTTATGGCCTGTCAGTGGTTGTATTAACCCTTGGACATACAAGGGGGGATGTCACACCCCCCTTGTACCACAGTAGGGTCCATAATTTTATTATTATAAGTTATTTTAGACAGTGGAGCAAAGCAATTTGCATTTGAAAGTTATTGTAATCATTGACAGGAATAAGTGAGTTAAAAATCATCATTTTCATGCTATATTATCTCACTGTTTTAGTTTATACTAAGACAACTATTCACCTCAGTGTTGGTGGCCAGTGGTAGTAGATATCCACCACTAGCCATTCCACTAGCCACCTCCACTTTGGTGAATAGTTGTTAAATATTAAGTTATATTATATTTTATATTGTTACAAGTTTGCTTTAACATCCAAGGGTTAAAGTGCCTTTCACCCCTAGAAAGTTATTTTCAGAATCAACTCTATGTACATTGAATAGTTGAATGGTAAAATATTTCTTGTTTTGAACGTCGTGTTAGTGAGTTATAGAGATTTGAATTTACAAAATGCTAATTAGATTACGTCAACCCAGGAATCATTTATTATACAACTACTTGTTTTCACCTCCAAGTAATATTTTTTTATGAATCAATCGACTATCCACAGTTTATTTTTAGTATTTATCAAATTAATTATCCTCAAGCTGTAAACTGTGGATTGTAAATTGGCGTTAGTGCTCAACCTTAGCGGAAGTCCAGTAGTCCAGGACTAGTAAAAAATGGGTTTGGGCTAGTAAAATTTGAGCAAATGATGCCTGTTGGCTAGTGCATTTCAGACCCTACTAGCCCAAGGACTAGTAAGCCAAAAAGTTAAGGTCGAGCACTGGGCATATAAATAATGGCAAATTCCCGGGTTGACGTCATCTAATTAGCATTTTGTAAATTCAAATCTCTGTAACTCACAAATGCGATGTTCAAAACAAGAAATATTTTACCATTCAACTATTAAATGTATATAGAGTTGATTCTGAAAATAACTTTCTAGGGGTGATAGGCACTTTAAAGGAGTTCAATCCACTATAAAAGGGTTAGTTTCTAAGGAAACTGTGGTGCTGTTTCAGTGGGGAATGAAACAAAAAAATTTGGTTTTATCAACCAGCTCAGGGGTGTATCCAGGATTTTTCTTAGGAGGGGTGCACCTCTAAGTAATGACATAACTGAAGGGTGCTGAAACAGAATACTAGTTATATTAGAAAGATGCAGGTCATCTCGGGGGGGTGCGCACCTCCTGCACCCCTCCCTTAGTTCTGCCTCTGCAGCTGATAATTGGCCACCATAAAAAGATTTAAAAAGCTGACATTTCAAGTGCTGGCCTGTCAACAGAGCAAATTGTTGAATTGTCAGCTGTGTATGGTTTATATATTCAACCGTAGAGCTACGCTATTGGTTGAAACATGGTAATGTGAAAGACAAGAATAAATTAGTTGAATGAAGATCGTTCATCCATTCCGCTGAAATTAAGAGTGCCGATTTTGTTTTCCAAGGAACTCTTCATTTATGATTCAGCAGGCAAAGAAATGTTTGCAGACATTGTACAACAGCATGTAAGTGTTTAATTATTTCCCAGTCAGGTTGTCAAGTTTCTATTTTTACTATTTTTCTAAGATCTTTCTATTTTCTTCCATTTTTTAACAACACTTAAGGTGGCTCTAAGTAGTTTTTGGGGGTTCACACTTCCCTTTTTGAATGTGCTTATACATTATATTATGTTAGCTCAATGAATCTGAATTTGATACCAGATGGCTTGGATGAAAGCTTTGGGCATTGCTCTTTTTATGCTAATCAGAATTTCCATAGCAATGGTAAACAAACATGGTGTAAAAAGTTTTTCTTTAATATCTTTTGATTTTGGGGCTACCCGTGCTATAATCTACACAGTGTAGCACACTAAATGGGGAAATTTCAAACAAATTAAACTGTTCAATTTTGAATAAATCACTGAAATATTCTTAGCATGTGTTTTTCCATGTTTAAAATATAAGCAATCAAAACATTCCCTAGGTCTCACAAATTATCATTAAATTACCAAAGAAAGTTTCCTCAGACTAACATTATTAGTCCATGCAAATAGTTCTAACTAACTCCTCAGCAATAAAGAGATTTATTCTTCATTTGTTAGTTTTCAAATTATATGCAAATGCACTTGAAACTTTAAAAGAGTGAAACGTCAAGCAAAACTGCATTTGAATGAAAACCTTGACCTCTTTATTGTGAGGAGTTAGTCGAGGACCCAAGGGTTGTATGATGTTAGGAGCCCACATTGTGAAATATTAATACTATATCAGTATTATGTGGGCCTTGGGCTACTGGGCTTTTACATGAAAACAGTCTTGGCCTCCATTTAAAAATAATGTTATGTGAAAATATTAATTTTGGTATTACATAAATTTATTATACATATATGTAAAAGGTGTGGTACAAATGTTGTTGTTGTTGTTGTTTACAGTGGACACAGCCAAACATGTTTCTTGTGGCATATGATGTGACAAATGAACAGTCATTCAATGCCTGCAACAAGTGGTTTGAGAGATGCCGAGCAAAGAAACCAAACCAATCTTTACCTGGTAAGTCCATAGAAACTATCATCTCATTTCTCTATTCACCAATTGACACCTAAACTGCCCCAATCAACCTGTGAAGAGCCACAGTCTTGTACCGTTGGTGATGTCATCACTTTTTATGTCAAATCATTTTTTTTGATGACCAACTTATCCAAGATGAAGAAATCTTCCAAAGCATACTCAAATGAGAGCAATATCCCCTGAATTGTACTGGACTTACATGCAGGGAACCCAGTAAATTTGACTGGCAAAATTGTAATATTATATTTTCACTGGGATCCCTGCAAACAATGCCCAAGCTGTGATAAGATATGGGGAGAATCAGCCTGTCAGTGAAGACTCCCCTGATAACTTGCTCTTGCATGGGTATCAACTGTAATTCTCTTTCTTGTATCCCCCCTCAAGGTTTAATATGTTTTGAAGTCAAAGTTTAAAAATTTACAGTTTTAAAGTGATGCCATTCCTGCAAAGCATGATGTCCTTTTTCAGTGTTTACAGAGCCTGACGAAAGCCTATGATACACTCTACAGATGTTGAAATGGCTGCTGAACAAATGTTGAGCACTGTATTATGCCATGTTGAATGTTGAAATAGGCCATTCAACATGTTGAACGTTGCTGATGACACGTGTGTGTGACAACTCTCAATAAAGCATCCAAAGTGTCATTCATATAGTTATATTTCCATTCCAAATAAAAGCAAAAGTATTTGCAAAACTCATGGTCCAGAGTTAATCATATGAGTGCTGGAAATTCTGTTTAATATGACAAGATTGGAGCACCATGTATATGTAAATCACATAATTTGATCTGTGTTCACCTCAAAAAAGTAAACAAATTGTATAATGTGTAGTTCCAGAAAAAATCCATACCCACCCCATGGAAGGTCATTGCAAATTCCTAGGGGGAGGGGGGTCTTAAAAGCCAACATTTTAGAAGCAAAGTATGAAGCTAAACTGGAATTTCCTGGGGGGATGGGGGGTGCTAAACAAAAAACTTTCCGTGGGGGGAGTATGGACATTTTCTGGAACTGCACAATGTAGTCTAAAATGCATGAAGTAGAATGTAAAATTTGGCGGGGATGGAACTCCATACAAAACAGCTAGACAAGCAATCATCTGAGGATATGCTATGAGATCAAAATGTAATAAAAAGTGTTGCACTTTTTAGGGGCTTTGGTAGCCATCAAAACAGACCTCAAACAAAGGAGAGTGATATCTACCAAGCAAGGGCGGGACCAAGCCAGCTCTAAAGGTCTGGAGTACTTTGAGTGTTCTGCCGTAAGTACAAATTCGCATCTTTCTATTATCTGATGATTAGCAACAATAACAGAGGGTCATTGATTTGTGCCTGGGGGGATCAGGTACTCTACCACTGGTACTCTGAAAACCCTTACCCAGTACCAGCCCATGTTCAGCTACATTTTGCAATCCCATTCCACACTAGATACTAAAAATCCCTACTATATCTTAGATTTGTTATTTTCCAGAAACTTCCTCTGGGAGTACTAGGATCATGAATGTACTTTTATGTTCCAACATGCTGATGCAAAGCATAAAGCATGTTGTACTTGGATTATCTTAGTGCTAAGGTTATTATCCTTCCACTAGACATACTTGTACACACTCAATCCTCCAAACAAAGTGATTAAATTAGGTTAAAAGCAACAGTTTTCTTTGCCATTCATTTTTTGTCTGAGGTTTTCCTTTTCCTTTTCTTTTTTCAGAAAGATCACGAGAATGTCGAGGCACCATTTTACTACTTGGCTAAAGAATTCCACAACCTCTACCACGAGAAAATTGAACAGATGAAGACTCTGACATAATTATATTTATTTAAATGACTCTAAAAATTCTGTGGCCAAGCTTCCGGAGATCAAAGGTCGCTTACCATTTGCAAGAATTGGCCAGAAAGACCAGTTAGTTTGTAAATGGGATGTGTTGTTCCATCCCCCTGTGGAAGGTTTTTTGGCTTAAACCCTCCCCTCCTCCCCCCCCTCCCCCCAGCTGAAAATCCAATCTAGCGCCATATTTTCCTTTAGAAACTCTGGCTTTTGAGACCCTCCCCCCCCCCCCCTTCGGAATTTCTAGTTACCTTGAACTTTACCATTTGACAGGCGGGGTTTATAGGGCTCAATTTCTAGGACATACATGTGAGGAGCACGCAAGGAAAGGAAGAAGACTGTTTCTTCCAAATTGCACATATTCCATTTTATAAACTGACTTGCACAATTCTGAGAAATGGCAAGCATCCGTAGTCTGTACATATTTTTCTTGAATGACTGCAAATATTCCTGCTGAAAATGTAACACTATAAAGAGCTGGAAAATGCTAATTTAATTCATCCGCAGTGGTTTCACATGTCTACAATATATGAGCCTTTTCACTGTAGCGAGGGTCAAACCTTCATTTCCTGCAAAGTGATTCTGACTTTTGAGTCCATGAATTAAATCCTAAAGTGTGACCATTCAAATGAAAGCTACTGAGCAGTACTTTCCAGTGGTACTGTTTATTATGCTGTGAAAGGTGCTTTCAACTTTTGAGTCTGTGGATGAAACCCTAAAGTGTGACCATTCAAATGAAAGCTATTTGAGCAGTACTTTCCAGTAGTACTGTTTATTATGCTGTGCAAGGTGCTTCCAACTTTTGAGTCTGTGGATGAAATCTTGAAAGTGTGACCATTCAATTGAAGGTTATAAAGAAGCATGTCCTGTGGCACTATTTATTTTGCAGTACAAGGTATTTCTAAATTTTGTGTCGGTGGATGAAATCCTAAGGTGTGACCATTCCCGATTGAATAGGAAGTCATCGAAAAGTTTCTTTAAAAAAGAAAGAGATTTTAAAAACCCTTCTAACACTTATCAACTTTATGTAGTCGAATAGCACTTAAAGACTCTTACACCTTTGATAGCATTTAATTTACCGTAATGATTCGATCTAGCGCCCTTCCAATAATCGCCTCCCTTGCTAATAAGTGCCCCCCTTTTGAGTGTATGTCGTTTTGTTTAATAAGCGCCCCCTTTGTGATATGCGCCCCCTCATTAAGTGTTGTTTTTAGCGCTTCTTGACTCAATAGTGATTTCCATGTGAGAATGCAAGATCTGTTTGAAGACTTGAGGTATAATAGCAAGTTATATTCGGATTTTTTCAAATCATTGTGACTGTTGTTTCGACTATGCAAATTGTACATTTTGTTATTGTTCATTAAAATGCTTTTTCACGCTCGCATGTTTTTGTAAAAAAAAGCGCCCCCTCCCTAATAAGCCGGAGCCCCCCTCTCCAATAAGCGCCCTCCCTAATAAGCCCCCTCTCTAATTAGCCCCCTCCCTTATAAGCCCCCCTCCCTAATAAGCCCCCTCCCTAATAAGCCCCCCTCTCCAATAAGCCTCCTCCCTAATAAGCACCCCTCCCTAATAAGCCCCCTTCTCCAATAAGCGCCCCCTCCCTAATAAGTCCCTCCCTCCAATAAGTGCCCTCCCTTGAGCTACCATACCAAAAGTAAATGCGGGCCCCGGGCGTTAAATCCAATCATTTTGGTATTCAGATTTTAGCTCTACATGTACATGTGTTTGCACTGAAACTGGCATATTTGCCACTCCTCACGAGATTGTAAATAAAAAATTTATGTGCAGTTTAATACCTTACCACTGGACAAATATGAACAAGGATGATGGAAATACGTTCCATTGTAAAAGAACCCTGATAATTAATTGATAAGGCAAGCTTTTACACGGAGACGGTTTTAAATCAACGAGGTTTCATGAGGGTCTCAATAGGGTGGTGGCTTTTACGGTTATGATTTTTTTTTTATTAACGATGAACTTGGTAACGGTTAACGGTAAAAATTTTGGCATTTTTACGGCTAACGGTTAATTTCTTCCCGTTTCGGTTTATAACAAAAATCTTAAAATTTAGTTTCATTGTTTTAAAAAAGTTAAAAATTGATTCTGGGACAAGACACAAACTCGCACAACAACATAACAGTCTTAACAAGAGATAGCAAATGACAATTCGTGGCTAGAGATATTGTTTACGGTTAACTTTTTTTTACGCCTAACGTTTAAAGTCTATATGACAGATTTTCTTTTATTTGCTTGATGGAATCTACATGGTGTTCTGATAAGAAAATCGAAAAAAGTTTTTCGATATCGATTTTTCTTTTCCGTATTTTAGCCGTCAAAAACCGTGAAATTTCACTTCCGGTGGGGTACAATACCGCGCAAAAAGAAAGACTGGGGATAGTCCGCTGTGACGTCAATACCAAAATGCCAGTTTCTCGATTCCTCAGTTTTTTTGGTATGCCCTGAGGAAGAAGCATGGTTCTATTAAGGTGTGTTGTCGGAGGAACCAAGAAAACCCGAAACTAGCATTCTGGTATTGACGTCACAGCCGGCTATCCCCAGTCTTTCTTCCTGCGCGGTATTGTATCCCACCGGACGTGAAATTTCACGTTTTTAGATAGCTAAAACCATGGACTATCGGAAAAATGCATTTCGAATAAATAAAGTTTAATTTATCTCAAAAAATTAAAACTTACACTGCTCACATTAAGTAGACCTGTGTCTTTTTGTGTCCTTTCTCTCCATATATTTTGTAGACAAAGTTTTCAAAACGCTGCATTCGATTCAGAAATAGTGCCAGCTTTTATCGAATCCGAGGCGCGGTTCGTTCGGTGTTTACTCATAAAAATCACTGGGTGGGAAGAGGTTCGGTCGTTGCTAAGAGATCTGGGCTATTGGCCAATCGTTGGGTATACAAGACCATGGCAATTGTTTTTGAAATTCGTCCTCAGCTGGTAAGAGCAAAAAGTCATGTCCAGTCCCCTGCTAGTACTGCTAGTTATAAAACAAAAAGACGACTCTCCCCACTCGGATGATTGTGACGAAAATGTCACCGGAAGATGTTTCTTCCCTATTTTTAAAGCCGGAACAGAATTAAAAATCCGCCGGGCTTCTTCTGCATCTAGACCTGTTGCCTCGTTTTCTTTGCTGCTTTGTTGCTTTTCGGCTCTTTCGTCCACGCTGAAACACTTGTTTGTTCATTACGGAACTTTTTGCAAGAGCTAAAAGCAACCACGACCGCGACGACGACGAGAATGGCACGAAACAAAAGGTTTAATGAGCGAACACAATGCCTCTTCTGCACGTGCGTTTTACATTTGGTACATTTCTTTGCCTTTCCCTGCAAAACAACATCGTCAAATGATATTAAAATTATAGGTTTTGTGGAGAAAGTGAACATACGACGGATAATTTTCCTTTCTCTATTTGAAGTTAAAAACCATCCGTACACAAATGCGTCTTACGAGCTTCGCATGGCGATTCGGATTTGTTTTCTACCCAGTGGATTTTATTGAGTTAACGCCGAATGCTTAGCGCCCGCGCCTCGGATTAAAAAAAAAAACGCTTGGCTACCAAGACTTTACGAATGCAGGCGCTTCATTTATAAATCGAATGCATTGTTTACTGGGTAAAAATGACCAGAAAAGACACAGGACTACTGAAATGTGAGCAATTTTTAAAAAAAGTTGAAAAGTTTATTTCAGATAAATTAAACTTAATTTAGTCGAAATGAACTTTTCCTATAGCCCATGCTAAAACACGGAGAAGAAAAATCGATATTGAAAAAAGTTTTTCGACTTACTTATCAGAACACCATGTGGATTCTATCAAGCAAATAAAAAAGGGATGTCATATACACTTTAAAATTTTTCAATTTTTACGCCTAACGATTAAATTTTGGGCTGTTTTACAACTAACCGTTAACCCCATTGAGACCCTCTTTTCAAAACATAGGTACGCAACGCGTACATGAAGATATTTGCACTAATAACGCTAACCCTAGAGCATCAAAAGAGTTGAAATTTTCTTATGTAGCTTGCGATTTTACCGCACGCGTGAAAATTGCCTGACGCAAGGTTATGTCCCTTAATGTACAAACCATAAGAAGATGAAAATTGAAAATCAAAATCATTTCTGGGATCTCTACTGCTTGTTTGAATATGTATTTATATCTTTAATGCTATGGATAGAGTTCAGTTGAAGATGTGTTCGGGACAGACACTAGCACAAGAACTTTCAATTTACTGCGCCTTTCAATAACAATTGGAATTTGAAATTCAAATCTTCACCAACGGTTGCGTTATTCCCTGCCGTCAATCCTAATTAATACGAAAGCCAACGGACCATGTAAAAAAGAAACAAATAAAATGGATCGAAATCTACCAATCATAATGCACGGACGTGACCTTTTGAACTTATTGAAGTGAAGATCTGTTTCCTGAGAGGTAAGCTAAGATGATTGACGGCAGTGTAAAACGAAACTGTTGGTGGAAATTTGAATTTCAAATTCCGCGTGTTATTGAAGGGCGCAGTAAGTAATGTTTACTACATGAGCGGGAGTAATAATTTAAAAATTAATTAAAAAAAATAAATAAAAAAAAATGATAGCACTTAATTTAAACTTTCCTCAACGCCGCAGCTCTAGTTTTAAAAATGTGTACAAGGGCTAGTCATCATTTGTAATGTGTTTTTTTTCTTTTTACATATATACCCAAAATTTCACCGTTACTGGTGGTCTCTTGACCCAATATGTTCGCTGTGTCCTGTCGAACTTGTCACAGTTGTGATTTAATTGAATAGATTGATCGCTTGCTTATTGAGAAAAAGTTGTTCTTTGGGCCTGTCTTGGTTGACAAGAACATTAAGAAAATAAATGCAAGCCATTTGCTCTACATTTGATCTGTCTCAAATTTGTCTACTCCCCCTGCTATAAATTCCAGGACAACACATTAAAAAAACTGATTCAATGATCCGATAGACAAAAGGCGTGCCCTGGTTCAGAGGTACAAAAAATATGAGAAAAAATGGGTCAGAGAATAGAAACTGAGTTGTTTTTGTATCGAAAATTTCAACGTGTTAATAGTTGTTTTTGTCGGCGTGCAATAGATAGGCTGAGCCTAACAGCGTAGCACTTTGAACAAGCTTAACTAAGGTGAAACAAGATGAAAGGTCGGAAGCACAAGAATTAAGATCGACGACCGGGCTATTTTTCAATTTTAGCAATTCTCAAAAACAGTACTACCCGACCGTCTGCACGGTACATTGAGGCCCGGTTCAAACGTCGAACTTCACATGTGCCGAACCTAAATTCAAATGAGTAAAATCTGTTGTTCTTGCTCATTTGCATTAGGTTCGGCACATGTGAAGTTTGACGTTTGAACCGGGCCTTAGACCGTACAAAAGTTCACAAAAACAACTTTTCTCTGTCTAGAATAACCAGTACGACTACTTTCCGAATAAAATACAGTTTTTGTTTGTCAAAAATTGCCCGAGAAACTGATTTGGAAATCAAAATTGCAAAAATACACAAACATATTTGCATAAGGCGACGCGAGTGAAGACAGAAAATCTAAGTCGTGTTTTGTTTACATAAAATCGCTTTTCAATCTATGTAATGAATGAACAAAGACATAAAAACGGACAACACAATCTTCTTTCAAAAAATTTTATTCAAATCTTCATTAGTTTATGTTTAAAAGCAAAACACATCATTTATAGCGCATCAAGACAGAGCTGTCCTCGATGAAATTCAAGATAACAACACGACTTAATTTGAGCACGTTTCATAAATATGTCTCTAAAACTTAAGCGGGACACAAAGGAAAAGTCAATCAAAAATTGACATCAACATAAATTCCCATCGAAAAATTTGATTTATTTTACCTTTAAGTCACCTAACCCTTACCTTTCACTTTTATCTTATATGATCTTGGTATGATTGTCATATTTGGTAACACAAAAAAATTCACAAATTTAAGTGCGAACAGGATAACGAAAACGAAAATTTCGTGATTACAAAATTTTCCATTTTTTTGCAAACGCCAAACTACATTTTTCGTTGTAGTGCGAACAGGGCCTAATATCGTCACCTCATAGTACGATGTTACGTTCGTACGCTAGTACGTTAATACGTTCATACGCAAATAGTAATGTAGTTAGCACGATAATGCGATCGTACGTTAGTAATATCGTCACCTCATAATACGATGTCACGTTCGTACGCTAATACGGAAATAGTAATGTAGTTAGCACGATAGTGCGATCGTACGTTACCTGATAGTACGATGTTACGTTCGTACGCTAGTACGTTAATACGTTCATACGGAAATAGTCATGCAGTTAGCACGATAATCGTATCAATAACAAAATTCTCGATTGTGATTGGTCATCCGCGCGCCTATTTTTCACGTAATTGGCGCGCGGTCACGTGGGTGTCCAATTACAGCTGTCCAATTACAAAAAGTTGTAATTGGACAGCTGTAATTGGATACCTACGTTGCGCGCGCTTCAATCAGTTGCATTTGAATGGCTCGTTTTTGCTGTTTTCCTTCCACTTTCAAACTGACAGAAAATATCCAAGACGTTTTTAGTACAAAATAGTCGACATAGCTTCTTAATCTCGAATTTGGTTATTGATGCGATTAATTAGTAATTGAACTTCGTGTCGTACAATTCAGGGGTAATCGTGCTCGTAATTTCAAATTGTCCTCGCGCTACGCGCTCGGCCGATTTGAAATTACTCGCCCGATTACTCCCTGAATTGTACTCCACTCAGTCCATTTACTATTACTAATACGATCGTACGTCAGTAATATCGTTCCCTCATAGTACGATGTTACGTTCGTACGCTGGTACGTTAATACGTTCATACGGGAATGGAGGGCTGTCGTGACACGTAAGTAACGCTCTTTTACCGGAAGTGACAGTAGCCGGAAGTCACTAAACAGGAAATGTAGATGGCGAAGACATGAACCGGAAGTACACAATTTAAAATATGCGTGCATAAATTTGCATGCAAAATCGTGACACAAAAAATAAAAATAATAAAAATAACAAGAACAAGAGGCTGCAAGCAGCCTATACTCATGCGCATGCGTAAGAAAGTTTTATGATACAGTATATATATATATTTTTACAATAACTGTGTGAATTCCCGCGCGCTGATTGGCTCATTTCTATGGTCGATGAGAGTATAGACCATGAAAATGACGTAACAGGTAACGCAACGCGGTGAGTTTTGTCAAACTTTTGGCGATACGGGTTCTTCAAACAGTGAAAAATGCACTTAAAACTGGAATTCTTCAATGAAAAGAATGCTCTCTCGTCAGTTAAATTTAATTTACAATCAGCTAAACTTGCCTGGAATTAAGTGCGAAGCAAAAAGGACAAAAAACTTGTAGTTTCACGGGAAAATCCACGGAATCAGTCGCCGGCGCCCGAAAGCCGTAGAACTAAAACTGAGCCGAAAACAACTTGGAGCAAAGATTCATCTGATTATTCGAAGATATTTCAAATTTGAAAAAGGTAAGCTTTGTAAACTGTGCCTAGTAATTTTATATTTGATTTTGTGTGAGGTTATTGTGCTCTATTTCGCGATTATCGCCGAGCGCGGTTCTTTAAAATTTGCCGAATAACGGCTCTTTGTTTTTCTGTGTTAAAATTTATATTAAAAGATTCTAGCGATGATTTAAGCTGAAGAGAATTTTTGTGTGAGCCTTTTTCGTCACATAAAAAGTTAAGGCTTTAATTATTCCCCACGCAAAAACATTTTGCAGCAGTTTGTCAGTGTTACGTTATTTATCTTGATTTTCTAAAATGATTTCCGCAAACCTCATTCGCTCGGCGCTCGCAGTTATTCAAGTTTGTTATTGTAAAAAACAAATCGACCGCATTTTTCCATGGTCTATACTCTCATCGACCATAGAAATGACGCCATAAAATGTTCAAAACTTGGCAGTGAAACCACTCGCCTAACGGCTCGTGGTTCCACTTGAGTTTTGAACATTTTATGACGTCATTTCTATGGTCGATGAGAGTATAGACCATGGAAAAATGCGGTCGATTTGTTAAATATATATATATATATATATATATATATATATATATATATATATATATATATATATATATATATATATATATATATAAACATGATAAGAAGATGTCCGACATGGAGAAGAGTTTATCCTTTCATTCAGTCATCGTTCCTGCAAACCAGGTTGTTTACTATTGACTGTTTTGTAAATGAAGGCTGTACCACAATGAAGCCAGTGATTCTTCTACGTCTTGTATATACCTAACGTGGACATTAGTTGTGTAAGTAGGGTTGTAGGAGACGCTGTCGTGACGCTTCAGTAACGCTGTTTTACCGGAAGTGAAAGTAGCCGGAAGTCACTAAACAGGAAGTGTAAATGGCAAAGCTATGAACCGGAAGAGCACAATGTAAAATATCCGTGCATAAATTTGCATGCAAAATCGTGACACACACAAAAAAAAAGAAAAATAAGAAGAAAAACCGAGGCCATTTTATAACTCATGTCGCTACGCGCATGAGTAAAAACGGAGCCGAAACCTTACCTCATGCCGCTTCGCGCATGAGTAATAAGAAGCAAAAGACCGCGAACGAAAATGCTGCCGGTGTGTACGTAGGATCTGTAACAGATCTAGTCAGCCAAAGATAGAGATACAATCAAAGTATAGAGCAAGGCTGATACTACGTAGAACATTTAACGCGACAACGACATGACAGAGCCCAAACTGAAAGCCAAAATGCAACCGTGGACATCGCTGAGGGATGGTTCTGTTAATCCTCACTTTCTTTATCGCGACAACGACATGATATTTCAAATTCTTTGCCTATTACTCATGGTCACGCGCCACTGTGACGTGGGTCAATTGGCAAACATTTGAATTCGGGCTCTCATCTGTTGCCATCACCACGTGCGATTTGGTAGAGAATTGGCGTTCGCGCTAGTTTTTATCTCCTGTAAGTTAATGTTTAACTTACAGGAGTTTATGTGGGCTAACATGCATTCTTTATGCATTTTTGTTAGCAAAAAATGCGTTAGATACTATTAATAGACTTTTTAGTGAATTTGTGGGGACATTCCTAGTGCATATTTGTTAGCAAGATGTTATCGATAAGAACACAAGAGTCGGGTGGCATATTTTTGAAAGCGGTTTAGCCACAGGGAGCAGAGGAGCCAAATTTGACCTTTTACCACAGGGAGCAGAGGAGCCAAATTTGACCTTTTACGCGTTCGATCTTCGATCTTTTGTTTACGAGTCTGTTTTTCGCCCCAGCGGGACCCCGAGCGTAATCGGAGCTTTCCGTTGGGTAACCGCAGACTGCTGACTGTGGGCGCCACCAGATCGTTACGCAGTAAGAAGAGAGACAAGGGAGGAAACATATTTGAGCGTATTTTTGATCCCCGATTACTCGCTTTTGATTCAATAAAAAGTTCTGATTTTCGGCATGTAGTTTTATATGGACAGTCTCTGGACAGCTTTTCAACAATTTCGATGAAGAGATCCATTAAACACTCCATTCGGCGATCGCTCTTTATGGCGTTCAAAGTTGACTTTCGTAGGATGTGGACCGCAACATACTGGTGACGGAAATACGTCATACGAGAGGTATGCGCATAACCAAAAGCCTTTAAAAAGCGACAGACATTTCATTTTAACTGAATGATTTCATATCATTCAACGAGACCTTAACATGGTAGCAACTGACGAGGTTCGCCATAGAACCGAAACTCGAGTCTTGCTTAAAGACATTAAATTGTGTTCATTCCTTGCTTAAGGAAAGGACTAAAGAATTTATTAGCATCCGTGAGATTTACAAAACAGCACTAACTATGCTGCAGATTATCTGTTGGATGCCAAATCAAACGCTATTACAAAGCAACGGAGGTGTATCCTGTAGCTCCACCGAGACACACTACTCTACTACAGAACTAACTTAGGAGCTTAAAATTATTGCAAGAATTCATGATTTCACTGCAGTGAAATTATAGACTACGGCTTTTTGAGAGTCGGATCTAAGACGCCTATATCCGTGATGCCGGAAACACTTTCTCTCAAGTCTTGCACACCGCAGACTTTAGACATTAAATCACGGCCTGAGAAATTAAGCGATCCTGGCACTCTCAAAGCGATAACAAACTTTAGCCGATAAGTACTTATCTTGCAACAAAATTGAGCCAAAGAAACCACAATGTATGCCAATAGAGCTAGCACCGAATAACGGCATAAAGAAATAAAATAATTCTAACGGCTCTGGACAGCATAAATCCTCCTATCAATCTGAGAGATAATCCGCCGAGATCAAAAGGTTTTTATCATCGAAGAGAACAAATTCTTAACTGTGATCTAAAGGCGAATCCTCTCTGAAGCCTTACTGGGAAAGCTTTATACTTTAGGCTTTTAAAACGCTTTTGCGACGAGTGGGAGTCGTCATAGCCTGTCCTTTTTTATACCACAAACGAAATCTTGGCAGAATACGCATTTTAATCTCGCCGTGAATAGGAATGTAAAGAGTTCTTACCATTGTATAAAGATGGATTTATTCCAGCGATCGTTCACCTTAACTTTTTTCGGCTGAGGAAGATTTTCCTCATTCGCAACGCGTTTCATTTTAAATCTCCCTCCGCTCCGATCAGCTGCTATGTTGTTTTGAATTTTGAATTAGTAACGGTTGGCTTAACTTCCGTTTTATTGACGTCATGTCACTTTTGGAATTTCAACTTCCGTCACCAGTATGTTGCGGTCCACATCCAACGAATCACGTGGTACTATGTTTCCTCCCTTGTCTCTTTTTCTTCTCGGCACTTCGTGCCTCGCTCGGAAAGCTTACGCCCGGAAAGTGCCGGTTACGCTTGGGGTCCCGCTGGGGTAAACACTCGAACACAACAGTCAGCAGTCTGCGGTTACCCAACGGAAAGCTCCGATTACGCTCGGGGTCCCGCTGGGGCGAAAAACAGACTCGTAAACAAAAGATCGAAGATCGAACGCGTAAAAGGTCAAATTTGGCTCCTCTGCTCCCTGTGGTTTAGCGAGCGCATGTTTGTGGCCTGACAAAGCGATATATTCATACGTTGATGATTTAGTTAACTAAGATTTTTGTTAGACACTATTAATAGACTTTTTAGTGAATCTGTGGGGACATTCTTGTTGCATTTTTATTGCATTTTATTTTTTAGCAAAATTTCTCGCATTTTTGTTAGATGCTATCATTCATAGATCAGAACACACGAGTCGAAGGATATGTTTTTAAAGCTGTTTAGCGAGCGCACGTTTGTGGCCTGACAATTTTTTTTCAGTTAGGTAACATTCCTACTGTTTAATATCTCTTTTTCACAGCGATGATTTTTAAGGCGTACGATTATGAATTCTATGTTTTTTTTAGGAACATGTTGCAGCATATATTTCATTGTATCGAGCGTCAAAAAGTGTAATGTAATGTAATCTTATCTCACCTAATGTAGACTGTGGTCAGATATTTGGCACGCTAGATCAAGCGCGCTTGGCTAATATCCTTTACGATGCGTTTAATTTGTTTGTCCAGTCTGGTTTGTCAAACTGGTTGCTTCAGGACATTTGGTATTATTTTTTGTTATAGCACTACGTCTTAAAAAAGGGAAAAGAGACTTTGAGGTAAGCTGACATTGCTCACCGAGAATGGTTGTATGCGATCGTATGACTTTTCTGCTAAGAACTTCTTGAAAAACAAATGATATCCAATAGGTTGTTTAGGTTGTTGTTTATGCCTTAAAAAACCGTTCAAAATTAGTCTGCCCATTTCCGATATCGAAAATTCTAATTTCGGGGTCGGGAATTAGTTTTCGACATCGGAATTCGATTTTCTATTTTCGGGGTCGGGAATTATTATTATGTTAGTTTAAATACTGCAGATATAATTTGTTTTGCGTGATTTCTTGTACAGATTGCGTTTTCGTTCTTAAAATCGGGCCCGACACGCGAAAATCTGTGAAGCGATCACAGATTTTTTCCGAATCGGCCGACATGTCGGACTGAAATCGCGCGCGCATCGGATCGCCATTTACACGCGCCGATTTGCTTTTCTCGGGGCCGACAAATCGGCACGACAAATCGCAACGTGTAAATAGGCTTACAATGAAGTTTTGTTGAAATAACGTGTTTGTTAATTTCCATGTTATATCCGGCCAAATGTCACCAAATATACAACTAAATTGGATTAAAAGATTCAAGGAGAAAAACAGAAGCACTAGTTTGGAGAAAAGAAATATTCAAAGTTTCGATTCGATTCTGGTGGAATTTTGTCGTTATTTTGTCTTTTTAATTCATATTTTTCTGCGTTCATCACTTTTGGCTATTTTTTCTTCCTATTTTCGGATGATAAAGCAAGCTGAAGCAAGCTCCTGGCCATAATCATGAAAACACGATATTTCTGTCGGGACAGTGTCCCTTTAGTTAAAAATGTCCTCGGTTAATTTACCCCATTTGCAAGTTATATAAGAGACTGACTAAATTAAACAACAATAGGTTTTAACGAACTAGTGCTTTCAGTTTCCTTGTAGGTTGACAAACAAATATAGAACTTTTCAATAAGTGCTTGTAAAAGCGATCAGAAATAATCCAAATCTATTTTGTTTAATAATTTTGTCAAAAAAGGTATTTCGTAGCTCATCATATAACATACAGTGCATACAGTGAAATAAACTTCAACTGAATTAAGTGTACAGTGGGTGCAAATTCTAACTAAAGGTGTTCAGGAGTTTTAGGGGTTGTAATTCGACCATTTTCAATTCTTAAGGTATGATTTCCTATCCTGAATTTAAAAGTAATTTTTCTATGTTCAGGATATGGTTAATTAAATCGGAGTATTTCGTTTCACTTTTAAAGATCGAATAAAATTTATTTTTTTTATTTACATTAATTAGATTGAGTTGGTGATTTTTTAGACGTGTAAAAATGTTCTGTTTTGCCTTTGACAAGAAAAAAGATGGGATACTTAAGTTTATCGCAGTCTTCTCAATATTGAAGTTTGTACAGAAAGAATCAATCTTACTAAACAAACCTGTTTTTTTTTTCTTGAGCTATATCATTAGAAATGATTAAGCAGAGTTTTGCAATACTATCATCAGGTTGATTTTCCAGGTCAAACAAACCAGTGTCAAACAGTCAGATTTCAGTGAGGTTCGGGGTTTTAGTTCATTTTTGTTTTTACTTTTTTAGGCCTCATTTTGGTTCATTTTGGTCAGAAGATTCATGCCCAATTTAGTCTCTGCTTAAAGAGATAATTGTGGTACGGATAGTCCTTAGATTTTTCCTATCGATGGTTTTAATGTATCTGGTATTTTGTTAACAGTGACATTAAAACAAAAGTTAAGATGAGGGGATGAACACTGAGTAAGTTTACAAGAACTAGATTTCCACCTGAAACAGATTTTGACGATAAGATTGATGATGATCCCAATAATGAAAACAGAGAACAAAGTTGTAAAGAATTTTACTTGAAAGGAGGAATGAAACTTTTTCGCAGAATGAAAGCTAAATCATTCATTTAGTTATGTTTAATAAAAAGGATGCTGAAGATTAATTGCAGAGAGCTCTTGATGCTTATCCCAGGTAAAAATAAGATTTTAGCAAGTTAAACATGTTATATTCGAAAGGAAAGATAAGAGAACTCTTAAGAAAAAGCCATGGGAGATCCTGAAAATAAGGAACGTGATCAGTTAGATACTGTAGCTTCGTCTGCTCAACATAACGATGAGCAGGATATAAGCGAAGAAACACAATACAGTGAACTGTTTGGTTGTTTTAACCCATGTTTAGATAACAATCACCAAGGGAACAATCTTTTAAGTAATGTTGGAATTTTTTCAGTCTACAGCAAATGATAATGAAAAGCTGGTAATTAATCGTATGGAAAAAAAGAACTTGTTCATTCTTTGAACAGAGAACAAATGGAGTTTTTTTTACCATATGTTACTCTCTGTTTAAAACGACGAGAAGCAATTGACACTTTTTAAGTAGTGGCGCGGGTTTAGGGAAGGCAACAGTAACACAATGTTTGTGTGTAGCTCTTGATAATAAACCAGGTGAAAATCCAGACGAGTTGAAAGTACTGAAATTTGTTCCAGACACAAGACAAGAGGACTGCATAACCATTACCAATTACATACAAACAAAATTGTCAAAAGAGAAACTGAACTCAAGAAACCATGCACTATAACCTAAATGTCCAATTGCAACATCAAAAACAACATTCGGACATAATATGACAGCATTGCATGATGGGAAAAACTTACAGGAGATAGCCCAGAGGGCACTTTGATTCTATCTTTTTGCTGCTGCACCGTGCTGACGAGACCCAGCCAGGTGGAAACAGCTGTCCACGGTTGCATTTTGGCTTTCAGTTTGGGATCTATCATGTCGTTGTTGCGTTATATGTTCTACGTAGTATCAGCCTTGCTCTATACTTGAAGTGCTTGTTTTAGTGAAAAATATTTCAAAACGGAAATGTAGATGCTGAATACGAACAAACGTGTCCGCGTTTCTAATATTATTTTTCTTCCCTTATTCTCAGTTGTCAGTTTACCCTGGTACAAATGTCAGTTGTCAGTACAATTTTAGTTTATTTGTCAGTTGTCAATAAACCCCATAAAACAAAACACTTAATCGAATATCTCACGCGACTATCGCCATGACACTCCCCAACCTTCCTCCACCCCACCCTCCCAGGGGTGCCTTTCCTTCTGTAGTAGTCATCTACCCCCTCCCACTTCGCCTTAGCTGGCCGACGTAGTTTTCTGAGAAAAAACTACCATTCTTAGAAGTTTTCCGGGAAATTGATTGTCTGCCGTTTTACGTTATTGAGAACTTAGCCCCGTCCTCTAGGGTTTCTTCCCGATACTTATCACTAAGACAATCCGTAGAGTCGATTGTACAATACTTTTTAATCTCTTCTGGTTCACGTTTCAGTATTCACTTTTACAACAGGCGTGTAAGAGCTACTCTCTCTGCACACACACCGGGACGCTTGATTTTATACTGGTACATTACATAATATGATTGGTCGTTGCTAGGTGATAATCAAAAAAGGTCAAAGTCTGTCTGGCACTAAAAGGTTCATTGTCTCTTGATATTTAAACTTATCTTTCACTGTCACGCACGAAATATGAAGCTATTAAGTCTCCGACACACTCCCCCATGCAGCATTGTAAGCAAAGGTGCATTACTTAGGAGACTTAAAACTGTTAGACGATTCCAAAACTAATAAAAAGCTAAGTTGAAAAAATCGCTAGCAATCACTTGTTTCAAGTTCATAATTGTTCAATTTCTTCATCATCAGCAATCTCCTTGATTCTCACAGCTGCCGCAGCCGCAGCGGCTCTTCTCGGTCTGAAAGTTGGTGCGTCAGGGTTCAACTGCTGTTCTGCTCCTGTTGGCGCTGTGGGCTCACACTGCAACTCTAGGGGGTATAGGTGCTGAACAGGACGCTCTATAACTCCTTTACTCGTTCTCAGCTGCACTGCACGGATGTGGCCGTCACGTCCTGGATAAGTCTGCTGGACAATAGCTAGTGGCCACCTTCCTCTATTCTTGTTGTCAGATCGCACTAACACTGCGTCACCAACTTTGACTTGGTAGTTAGCTGTCTTGTGGACAAGGTTATGGCGCTCTCTCAAGGCTCTCAGGTATTCACGTTGCCATCGGTTCCACATGTGATTTTTGCAAGTCTGCAAGAATTTAGCTCGTTTCCTCAAATTCGTGTCTTCAATTCTCCAGGCCTGTTCCTCAGGAAGCTGGTTGGTTCGCTGGAACATAAAGCTGGCTGGTGTCAGGATCGGTAACTCTACGTCGTCTTCAACGTAACCGAGTGGGCGACGATTGACTTGAGTCTCTACATCAAGGAGCACTTCAGTTAGTTCATTCCAGGATAGGGTAGCTCCCCCGATCACCTTGTACATCGCTGTCTTGACGATACCGATCAAGCGTTCAAATTGGCCGCCCCACCAAGGGGCGCGGCTGAGGTTGAATTTCCACTGTATGTCATGGGACTCAAGGAAGCCTTGTAACTGTTCGTCGCTTCGTACTTGCTTCAACCACTTGGCTGCTTTGACAAACGTGCTGCCATTATCAGAGTAAATGACAGTCGGGCGTCCTCGTCTGGCTATGAGGCGTTTGAGGCACGGCAGGAACGTACTGGTTTCCAGGTTGGGAACCAGCTCTAGGTGTACTGCTCTCGATAGACTGCACGAGAATATCACCAAGTATGCCTTCCCTTCTCGTTTCTGGCTCAGCTTGTAGTAGAGTGGTCCCGCGAAGTCGGTTCCGATGACCTCAAATGCTGCTCCACCATGAGTACGGTCTATCGGTAGTGGTCCAGGGGGTGGTATTGTTAAAGGTAACGCTCTAAAGCGTTTACAGCCCCAACACGCAGATCGTACAGACTTCACTAGCTGTCTCAGGGTTGGGACCCAGTATTCTTCACGGATCGCTGCCATGGTGAGGGACACACCTCCATGTAAGGTCTCGGCGTGAATCTGCTGTATAAGTTTCCTGGTGAATAGGCTGTCAGCTGGCAAATAGACTGGGTACTGGCCTTGGATTCTGCCATGACATTCTAGCACTCTGTCGGCATTTGAAACGAGGTTGAGCTCACGCCTGGTCTGTTGAAAGTGAGGCCTCTGTGTGTCTTGGGACTGGACTCTTCTGATCCACCAATTCTTCGTCTCTTGTAAGTCTTCATTAGTTAGGGGTCCTTTGCGCGCTCTGTGAGTTGTGAAACGTCGCACCCAAGCTTGGATGCGCAGAGTTCGACGGAGGTCATGGCGCTCGAGTAGTTCGTCGAACACGTTTCGTTCTTGTTTGGGCTGTTCATGTGCTAGGCTAAGCACTTCTCTGATTACTTTCGCCTCTTCTTCTGACGCTTGAGTTTTCCTTGTGAGTGGATTCTCTGGCCACATTTCAGGATCACGTAGCCACGTTGGTCCATTCCACCAGAGCTCTGCATTAGTAACCTGGCCTCCTCGGCTCGCCAGGTCTGCTGGGTTGTCAGTAGTGGGCACATGCCTCCACTGGATCTGTGGGTGTTGTCTTATCTTCTGCACGCGATTGGCGACGAACTGCCGGTACTGGCCATTTCCTAAAATCCAGTGGAGGGCGACGGTGCTGTCCAACCAACCGTATACCGTGGGCTCAGGTAGGTCTCTCAGTGCGTTGCTCACGTTAACAACTAAATTGGTAGCCATGTGGGCGCTGACCAACTCCTACCTTGGGACGGTTAGCTCTCTCTTAGCTAATCTTGATTTCGCTGCAACAAGGGTTTGTGTGATTCCGTCTTCTTGACGTACGACAGAGTACACCGCTGCTCCGACCCCATAGGTTGACGCATCTCCAAAGACATGCAGCTCAACTGAATTAACCGGTTGCTGGTACGATGCTAATGCTCTTCGCGTGGTTACTTCCGCCGGAAGTGACTGCTCCCACTTCTGCCAGCGTGTGCGGAGATTCTCTGGAATAGCTGCGTCCCATGATGCTTTGTAGTCGCACGCTTCTCGATATATTTGTTTCCCTTGCAGTGTAGTAGGGGACGCTAGACCGAGGGAGTCGTAGACTTTCGCTAGTTTGGATAGGACTTCACGTTTTGTCGGTGCGCCACTTGCATTTGGGAACTGCACGGCGATAGTGTCTTCAGATTTGTTCCACTTCACGCCCAATAGTTTAGTTTCACTTGGCTTGTTTAGTAATTGCTGTTTGGCATAGGACTGATCTTCACTTGTTTCAGGTTGGGAGCTGTCTTCTCCTTGTGTAGGTTGAGGATTGTCTTCTAGCTGAGGATAGTTTGAGTGCCACTTGTGAAGCTCAAATTTAGCGTCGCTCATGATCTCTTGCGCTAGCTTCTTGCGTGTTTGCGCCTGCTTTACATCTTGACCGCCTGTCAACAGGTCATCGACATAGAAACTTCGGCGTAGTCGCTCTGCCTCCTCCGGGTATTTCTCAGCCCAGGTGTCGAGATGACATTCAAGAACCCCGCCTAGTAGAAAGGGTGAGGGGGCGAGCCCGAAGAGTACTCTCGTGAATCGGTATGTCTGCACGTCTGAGTTGAGATCAGCTTGCCAATGGAAACGGAGGGCATCTCGTTCACTCTCGTGAATCCGGATTTGTAAGAAAGCTTTCTTAATATCCCCCGCTAAGACCACTGGGTAGGCTCTCTGCTGGATGAGTACGTCCCATAGTTTGTTTTGTAGTGCAGGTCCTGGGTACAGGCAATCGTTTAATGATGGTGCATCGGGTGTCGCTCGAGCTGAGGCGTCATAGACGATTCGCATCTTTGTAGTTTCGGCGGACTTGCGTATCACGCTCTTGTGAGGGATGTAAAATTCTTTCAGTGCTTGTGTAGGTGAGATAGGGGGTGCCTTTTCGATGACACCTTCTGTCAGCTGCTCTTGAATTATCGCGTCGTATTGTTCCGTTAATCCATCGCGCTGAAGTTTTCTGTTGAGATTCTTGAGTCGTTTTAAGCTACCTTCCTTGTTCGAGCGCAGTTCTGCGTGATTAGCTTTCCACGGGAGGGTGGTCTCGTACCAGCCCTCTGGCGAGCGAGTCAGACGTTCTTTAAACTCGTCAAACACCATTGACTGATCATGATCTGGCATGTCACGCAATCCCAAAACGTCCAGCTTGCACAGTTCTTCGTAGTTGCTTTGACTTGTTTGAGTGAGCAGCATGATGTTCTTGTCAAACTCCTTTCCCGGGGACATTAGAAACCATCCGAACTTACTGAGTTCTGCGATTGGGTCATTTCCTTTCCCGATTCTCGGCTTTGTTTCAGTTTTGATTCTAGCGTACTCCCCGCTGCCGAGCACCACGTGAACTGGTAGAGACGCTTTCGTGTCATCATCGTGTACATTAACGCCCTTCAAATGCGAGTACTTGTCAATTAGCGCGCGATAATTGGGGTTGTCAATGGACAACAATTCCGTCTTGTCTACTTTTGTCGCTTTGACTGGCAGTGAAAACTGATGGTTGACAGCTCGTAACTGGAGATCGTAGACCTCGAGTCTGGTTACTTTTGAGGTCATTAGCATATCTATCGTTTTCGTCTGGACTTCAGTGGGCTTCACGCGAAGTAGTTCGATCAGTTTCGCTGATACGTACGAGCTTCCAGCTCCAGAATCGATAAGTGCTCGGCACTTAATACCGTTGACTTCAATCACGATTACAGGGAACAGACCTTCGCCGGTTTGGTTTGTTGTCAAGGCGACTCCTCTTGCAGGCGTTGGCTGATTAGATTCCTGGGTGGGTGTTTCACAAATGGACGTGTGGTGACGCTTTTGGCATTGTTGACAGCAGGATCTGCTGGGACAGTGGATGGCACGATGGTTTCCTAGGGTACAATTAAAACACAGACGCTTGTTTAGGAGAATTTGTCTTCGATCAGCAACACTCGTTATTTTAGTACATTCGGCGGCTCTGTGATCTTCACCGCAGTAAACACAAGGCCAACAGCGGGGCTTCGAGTCGGCGTCGCGTCGCGCATGAAAAATTCTTGACGGGCGTATCGGGGGGCGTATGTTCCTTTTCAGTTGTTGTGGTTCTTGCTCACGTTCGCGTTGGTTTGTGTCCACTGGATTTCTTCTTATCCACAGACGAATGGCTTCAGACAATTGCGCGAAGTCCCATTTCTCCCAGTCTGGATCGGTGCGGACTAGATCTCCCCGGATTGCTGGCAACTTGTCTAGCGTCATGGAAACCGCTCCATTTACTTGTTCGAGTTTCTTCATTGTCTGCAACGCTTGTACACAATAGGTTAGCTTCTCGCCAAATTCGCAGATTTTCTTTGGGCTCGCGTTCGGTACTGTTGGCAGATCTAAGATTTCTTTCGTGTAGGCCTTGACTATCTCAGACTCCTTTCCGTATTTTTCCAGCAGGATACTCTTCGCCCTATTGTACCCTTCGGATGTGAAGGGCAGTGCTTCGATTGTTCGCTTCGCCTTTGTATCCAAGAGTTCTCTTAAATACGAAAACTTGGTAATCGCTGCTACACTTGTTTTGTCAATCGTTTCCGAGAACTGTCCCCAGAATCGCGGCCAGTCCATGAAGCTTCCGTCAAATTTTGTAATCACCAGTTTCGATAATTTCGCTTGTATGTCCGCGCTAGGCGTCTTGGCTTGTTGGGGGTGTGGTGCAGTTTGGATCTCTGCCTGCATCTCTAGCTTCGTTTTATGAAACTTCAGTTGCTCTTCTTGAGCAATCGCTTGCGCTTCTCTTTTTCGGTCTTCGATCCATGTGCGCGCTTTCTCTACTTCGCAGTCCGCTTTTCCCAGTTGTGCGTCGATCTCAGTGTTCCAAGCTTCGATGTCGGCAATTTCTTCTTTGTTTCCGATTTTTGACGCTTCCACTTCCAGACGCATCCGATTTATTTCAGTAGTGAGGGACCGTAAAGTCGAAAGATGTCTCTCAATGGCTTCTTGTTTTCCTGCTTCCAGAACAGCGTTCGTTTTCCCGATAGTCATTTTCAGCTGGGTGGACTTGATGTCCAAACTTGCTTCAGTCGCCTCCATTTCTTCGTTCTTCGCTCGGACAGTAAATCAGGACTAATTATACTCACAAACTGGTCCTTATTCTTTCTTCAGTAGTTCCGTTGCCGGAGGTGCCACGTATTGAGAACTTAGCCCCGTCCTCTAGAGTTTCTTCCCGATACTTATCACTAAGACAATCCGTAGAGTCGATTGTACAATACTTTTTAATCTCTTCTGGTTCACGTTTCAGTATTCACTTTTACAACAGGCGTGTAAGAGCTACTCTCTCTGCACACACACCGGGACGCTTGATTTTATACTGGTACATTACATAATATGATTGGTCGTTGCTAGGTGATAATCAAAAAAGGTCAAAGTCTGTCTGGCACTAAAAGGTTCATTGTCTCTTGATATTTAAACTTATCTTTCACTGTCACGCACGAAATATGAAGCTATTAAGTCTCCGACAACGTCAGTCGCCTTGCAGACGCTGCAGACATGTAGTGTAGTTCTAACTTTCGAGTCTGTCGGTTAAATCCTATGGTGTGACCATTCAAATGAAACCTCTTCACCAGTACATGTACTTTTGCGTGGTACCACTTGTTTTTCAATATTTTACAATTTTATACTGTGAAAGTTAACCTTTGGCGCTCTTTGGAGATAAAGGGTCAAGATGTCGCATTCTTTGCGAATGTCAAAGAAACATTCTGTTATTATTTCCTTTTTAAGCCTACATGTAGCTCGCGCCTAATGTTCTTTTATTCTACGAACTTTACTTTTCATATCCGTAGGCCAGTGAATGAACTTTTAAAAGTCTATCAGTATTTTAAAAAAAGGCAGCTCTTCTGATCTTCTGAGTACAATTTTCAGTATAAAGTCTTTATTGGATTTGCAGTGTGCTTGCGACTAAAGAATCTCATCTTGGAAACACTGACTTAAACTATTTTAATTCAATTAAACCAAACAAAAAAAACGGAAGTGACTTTGCTATTTCAGGTATGGCACTTAGCTATTTATTCGCTTTATCAGTATTTACGGAACGTTGTACGTGCTGTTCAACGTCCCCTCTAATCCTTGGTCAAAAATAAATCATGCGTAAAATTCCGAGAAACGGCTTTCTCTTTCCGAGAATGCGGGTTCTTATCTCAGACGAACCACCTCCCTAAGAACCTGATTGGTGGAGGATTATGACATACACTAAATCCACTGTTTTCATTGGTTTGCTGTCATTAACGCAAAATGGAAAAGGCACTGAAAGGAGGTTATTCTTCGTCAAATTCTCCTTCATAGCGTTTGCAAAGAGAGAAGAGCTGATTTTTCGGGGATTTTTCTTGCGCCTTTCAAGCCTCATTCAAGTTCGTCAAAGATGAAACAGACACTTTCTGTTCTTGCTTTTCTTCTTTGCATCTCCTTCGGTAAGTTTTAACCTTCTTGCAATGATTCGTTCATTAACTAATAAAGTGTTGTTTCAAATTTCCGTTTTGATTTTTGAAGATGTAACATTTCATCGATAAAATATACAGACAAAGACATGCATGTAACAATAATCATTACTATACTATAATTCAGAGTAAGTATTTTTTGTTATGTTATCACGTGTATAATATTAGACTGTGAATAAGGGTAGATTTCTTTATGTACGCGACGTATAAAGCGAAGTGATGCATTTTAGGATTGTGATATAACTAATGATGAATTGAATTAATCGGTTCAGTGTCGGAATTCAGCTCACTGGGCTCATAAAAAGTGGTTTGCTTGCACTGTTGGTCAGTTAAAAGAGAGTTTGTTGCTGAAACGTTTGCTACATGCACTGAAAACAGATAATTTTCCGCTTTTATGAGAGCAAGCCAGCGCCCATTTGCAGTTGATTTGTTTACATAAAATGAACAAACTCCGCAGAGCCTGAATTGTTTGCAGATTTAACGAAAGCTTTTGTTTTGTTTATGGTATCTGAGACATTCAATTTGAGAAACTCAGGACACTCAGCGATGAATGAGAACACGTTTTTAGTTTTGTATGCCAGAGTGCGGGTGTTGTTTTCCTTGACAGAGGGGATGGAATACGAAAAACTGATTTGGATGAAGTCTTTCTCGCTTTTTCAGAAGTTATTTAAATATATCTTGTTCTGTGGAGAAAATATTGTGTTTGTTAAAAGCGTGCCGACTGAAACTGGACTGTTGAGCGCAAAATTGAGCAACAATCAACATTGCCACGCGTGCATTCCTTGTTCATAATCTTCCATCTGTTAAATAATGTTATGCTATTGTAAAAGTTTCAAAAGCTAAATGAAAAAGCCTGCTTTTCATTTAAAAGACTACTCGAGATTTTGATTAGGAGCAATTGCATGTCAGTGTTCTAAATTTTGTCCAAACTGTTCTTTATGTTCATCGTGTGATACATTATTTTTTTTGTAATGTACCAGTCAATTCCAAAATTCCAAGACCGCCCATCCCTCCCCCCCCCCCCCCCCGGACGAACCCCCGGGCATTTGACTTTTTATCTCCTGTAAGTTAAACATAACTTACAGGAGTTTATGTGGGCTAACATGCATTCTTTATGCATTTTTGTTAGCAAAAAATGCGTTAGATACTATTAATACACTTTTTAGTGAATTTGTGGGGACATTCCTTGTGCATATTTGTTAGCAGATTTGTGTTAGATATTATCAATAAGAAAACAAGAGTCGAGTTGCATATTTTTTTAATACAGTGGTTTATTGACTTGACCTTCACGGTGAAGAAATATGCGTGTTAAAATTTCATATAAAATCTGCCACGCTGTTTGCCTATTTCGAAAAATGCCTCGGAATATGTTTTTTCAGCTAGGTAACATTCCTACTGTTTGATATCTCTTTTTCATAGCGATGATTTTTAAGGCGTACGATTATGAATTCTATGTTTTTTTGGGAACATGTTGCAGAATACATTTCATTGTATCGAGCGTCAAAAAGTGTAGCGTAATGTAATCTTATCTCACCTAATGTAGACTGTGCTCAGATATTTGGCATGCTAGAAGCGCGCTTGGCTAATATTTTAATGTTTGTCCAGTCTGGTTTGTCAAACTGGTTGCTTCAAGACATTTGGTATTATCATATTATAGCACTGCGTTTTAAGAAAGGGAAAAGAGAGTTTGAGGTAAGCTGACATTGCTGATTGAGAATGGTTGTATGCTGTACGTTTACAATGAAGTTTTGTTGAAATAATGTGTTTGTTAATTTCCATGTTATATCGCCAAATGTCACCAAATATACAACTAAATTGGATTAAAAGATTCTCAAGGAGAAAAACAGAGGCAGCAGTTTGGAGGAAAAGTGCGGAATTAGAAGAATGGAAGTTGATTACGGTTAAGCAATTTTGATTACATGACATGCGGTCAAGAAATATTCAAAGTTTCGATTCTGGTGGAATTTTGTCGTTATTTTGTCTTTTTAATTCATATTTTTCTGCGTTCATCACTTTTGGCTATTTTTTTCTTCCTATTTTCGGATGATAAAGCAAGCTAAAGCAAGCTCCTGGCCATAATCATGAAAACACGATATTTCTGTCGGGACAGTGTCCCTTTAGTTAAAAATGTCCTCGGTTAATTTACCTCATTTGCAAGTTATAGAAGCTGACTAAATTAAACAACAATAGGTTTTAACGAACTAGTGCTTTCAATTTCCTTGTAGGTTGACAAAAAAATATAGAACTTTTCTATAAGTGTGCTTGTAAAAGCGATCAGAAACAATTTCACGAACGCTTTTGTAAGATGTGAATAAAAGAATTTTATTTTATCAAGGGGACTGTTTTAAGCGACATTATTTTATTTTTAGTGAGTCATCGTACAGTGTACTAAACAAATCTGTTTTTTTTAGCCATATCATTAGAAATGATTAAGCAGAGTTTTGCAATACTGTCATCAGATTGATTTTCCAGGTCAAACAAACCAATGTCAAACAGTTAGGTTTCAGTGAGGTTCGGGCTTTTAGTTCATTTTTGTTTTTATATACTTTTTTAGGCCTCATTTTGGTTCATTTTGGTCAGAAAGATTCGTGCCCAATTTAGTCTCTGCTTAAAGAGATAATTGTGGTACGGATAGTCCTTAGATTTTTCCTATCGATAGTTTTAATATATCTGGTATTCGAATCTATAGCTGTGAAATGGCTTATTTACGCGTCATAAGATCTTAAAAAGAGGCAGGCCAAACACGATTCCCACTAGTCGCAAGAAGTATTTAAAAACCTTTAAAATAGCTTTCCCAAGTGGGTTTACGAGGTATTTGTCCCTTGCTATAGATCACTGTTAGGATGTTACAAGTCGCAATTATCTATCCACTTTGCTCGATAATATTGACCCATTGATCTTTGGATAATTTCTCTAATGACAGGATCAATCCTGGAGGATTTCATGCCATAGCCATGACTATAATTATTTTATTTCTTTATGTATTCTCTACACTGTCCTGACATATATTAGGGCTTCTTTGTGTTGCAAAATAAATGGCAATCGGCTAAAGATTATGTTACCGCTGTGGAAATATTAGGATCAGTAAATAGGCTGTGATAAGTGTCCACAGCCTGCGGCATGCAAGACTTGTGAGAAAGTGTTTCTTGGTCACGGATAAGTGTCTATTAAAGATCCAAGAATGAAAATGCAATCATTTTCAGGAGTAATAAACTCCTGCCATGTTCCTATATTGGAATCACGACTTCTTGCAGGTAGTTTTAGCTCTTTAGTTTATTCTTTTGTTGAGTAGTGACCTGGAGCTAGACAGACCTTCCGTTGTCTTATCATGACATTGCGATCACTGAATCCAATAGTATATCCTCTGTACGCGAAGAACAGCTTCACTTGTAGAGTTGTACCAATGTATTTTGAATTCATTGAGACATACACGAGACTACACTACGTATCTTTTGTACAACAAGCGTGTAATTCTCGTGAAGTAATGTTGTGCTCCATGCATACCATAATAATGGAGTAATTCCATAGTAATAGAGTAAATGGAGTAATGGAATAAATAAAAAAAAGCCAACCCGGTTATAGGCCCATCGGTAACAAAACATTACTCCGGTGATACCCATTAATTCCTTATTCCTTTCTTAATTCCTTAACAGAAATTCTTTACAAAAGTTTACGCCTAAATGAAATTAACTCAAAGAACGCTTCTTTATGGCAATAATTTTGCTTGCCAGCCAAAAAACCCTTACGAAGTTACATAAGCCCAGAGCTTATAAGCAGCATTTTACGGTATAGTCTCTGTAAAAAAAAAAATCACAAAGAAGTATAAAAAGAGACAGGCCAAACACGACTCCCACTAGTCGCAAAATGTATTAAGTAGCCTTTAGGATAGCTTTCCCGAATATACCTGCAAGATATTTTCCCGTTAGATTACAATAGGCATATATTAATTTAGAGTTTCTTTGGCTCAGAGTCGTGTTGCAAGATAAATAAGTTTATGTTATCGCTATGAAAATGTTAGGATCAGTAAAATTTCTTTGTTCGTGATGCAGTGTTTAAGTCTGCGACGTGCAAGGCTTGTGAAAGAGTGTTTCTTCGTCACTCTGAGATGTATAAGTGTCTAAGATCCAAGAATGAAAATGTCAAAGACGACCACGACAGCTCTAGCAACTATGTTTAGTTCATTTCTGTTCTTGGTATAACTGTTTGTTAACAGTGACACTGATTCAAACAAAAGTTAAGATGAGGGGATGAATACTGAGTAAGTTTACAAGAACTAGATTTCCACTGAAACAGATTTTGACGATAAGATTGATGATGATCCCAATAATGAAAACAGAGAACAAAGTTGTAAAGAATTTTACTTGAAAGGAGGAATGAAACTTTTTCGCAGAATAAAAGCTAAATCATTCATTTAGTTATGTTTAATAAAATGGATGCTGAAGATTAATTGCAGAGAGCTCTTGATGCTTATCCCATGTAAAAATAAGATTTCAGCAAGTAAAACGTGTTATATTCAAAAGGAAAGAAAGGAGAACTCTTAAGAAAAAGCCATGGGAGATCCTGAAAATAAGGAACGTGATCAGTTAGATACTGTAGCTTCGTCTGCTCAACATAACGATGAGCAGGATATAAGTGAAGAAACACGGCAATACAGTGAACTGTTTGGTTGTTTTAACCCATGTTTAGATAACAATCACCAAGGGAACAATCTTTCAAGTAATGCTGGAATTTTTTCTACAGCAAATGATAATGAAAAGCTGGTAATTAATCGTATGGATGATAACAGTTATAAAGAACTTGTTCATTCTTTGAACAGAGAACAAATGGAGTTTTTTACCATATGTTACTCTCTGTTAAAAACGACGAGAAGCAATTGACACTTTTTAATTGACACTCTAACCTAAATGTCCAATTGCAACATCAAAAACAATATTCGGACATAATATGACAGCATTGCATGATGGGAAAAACTTACAGGAGATAGCCCAAAGGGCACTTTGATTAAAAAAAAAAATTGTCAAATGCCCCACTATGTGGGCAGTTTATACGGTCAAATGCCCCACCGTGCAGGGCTTCACAGAGCGTCAAATGCCCCACCGTCCGGGCAAGGAGGGATTAAAGTAACTAGTTGCAGTGGATTTCAGCTTACTTTGGCCGCGCCAGTTGCCAAGTTCGTTGGAAAATTTGATACTACGTTGCGAAGTTGTCAATTACATTTGAGCCTGTATGTAAAGTCTGAAGTTGTTCTTAAACGCTATTTGCGAAGTCAAAACAATTTTTAGCCGATCTGGATGGTTTTCTTTAACATTTAATATTTTGTAGACTTGCCAAGACCAATCTATAAACTGGTGCTGTTCAAATTGTTTTCGAGGTGAGATCACGTACGCTGTAAGATGCATGCCGCTATTTCAGTTGTTGTTTTGAATTCGACCAACATATAAATCGTATATTATCTTTCATGTTCACTTTTAATGTCTTGCAATCTTTGCTTGTGCTGTTGTCCGTTGTTTATATATAGCTAGATTTAGTTTCAGCGAAAAAAAATAGAACGATATTGCAACTTCTGAACATATGTTTCGAAATACTAAATGTAAACAAAGATCTTGCTTAGTCACTTCCCTTTTTTGTCCGTTGATCTGATTTCCAAATAAATATTTGAAAAAAACAATGCACAATTAATAACGTGTCAACAGACACATGGAACCGGGAAGAATGGACTGACCAACGTTTTTGTTGAAGTCAAATGCCCGCCCCGTCGGGCCTCGTTTCACGTCAAATGCCCCACCATGCGGGGCTAACCTCTCGTCAAATGCCCGGGGTATGCCCGGGGGGGGGGATGGGCGGTCTTGGAATTGACTGGTACATAATTTGAGCATTCGATTCTTGTTCTTAGAATTTGGAGAGAAAATAGATGCAGAATGACTTCTACAATATTAAAGGTCCAGGGGCCCGTTTTTCTCGAAAGTCCCTGTAACTTTTCGGGCTCGGTATAAGCTATTTTATGCGCGCAATGTTTACATTAAAGATTCAAATTTTGTTGGCAAAGAAATCTAAGCCATAAAATTCTGACTTGAAGAAACAAGTCAGGCTGGTTTGCGGGCTAAAACGTACACCACCATTCTAAAGATTCTGATCTTTAAATAAACAAGACGCTGTGGGAGCGTATACTTGGGCGTCGTTGTATTAGGCTATTGGAATGAAAATATCTTGGAAAATCTTCATGCACGTCAGTTTCCGGTTTGATGATAGGGAGTGCACTGAGTATCGGGATAGTCTTGTATGTCGTTGACTGTTGGTGCACATTTGTAAAGTGGAACACGTGAAGACTTACGTGATGTGCGGGTGCAAGGATTATATATATTTAACGCTTGTAGAATTTGGAAAAGCTTAATTGTGGCCAGCGAAACTGCAAGGAAAACAGAGAATTCATGGCAGCGCATATTCTGTATTCAGATTTCAAATTACCCTTTTGGCATATGCAAATCCTGACAACTACAACAAACTTAAAAGGGCTAAATTTGTTTTCTGTCTTTTCTGCTACGTACCTTTCCCCGCTTTATGACATCGATTATTATATTTAGTTTCATTCAAGATTTATCTTCACAATTGGTAAACATGAAGTTCAGAAAGAATTTTAAACATGAATTTTGCGTGACGCTGGCACTTGGGGCCCTTGTTTACATAAAGTGACCTATTTTGGTTTTGTTCGCTTTCTGACTGAAAACTCACTCCACTCGAAATTTTTCCATAGCCGTTCACAGCCAGCCGTTCGAAATTTTTGTTCTGTTTCGGCCGTTCACTTCAAGCCGTTCAAAATAATTGTTCAGGCGTTCAAATGAAATTCGATCTGTTGGTAGATCTCGTTGCCTAGCACGTGATCAAAATCTGCCGTGAAGAAATTGTTCTTTCTTGACTTTCTTGTTGCACCTTTCTCGATATGTAGTGCGATTCGAGTTATTTTATTGTTATATCTAGAAGAACTAGTCGTTTAAAACTGTATTTTTGTAATGGACGATTTTATATAAGTGACGATTTGTCCGCCCGTTTTAGCGCATGGATGGGAAATTGTCATAAATCGGACCGTTCCATTCTGAAGAGTCTAAGGATGTACATGTACCTTTGAGAATTCATAACTCGAATAATATTCCATCCATTCAATTGAATTAAAGACTGAATAACGGCTAAAGAGTAAGCGATCAAGATATCCGAATTTATCTGCCACTAGAATTTAATTTTCGCCGGCGAGCATATCAAGAAAGCGTTGAAGCTAGCGGATACGCCAGCTGACCAGTATTCTTCCCGTCGTTACGCTTGACTGAGTTTGACGCACGCGCATTAGAGCCCAATTGCAAATTCGTGCACTACCAAACTGCATTTTATAACTTGGGCTCTCCGCCCAAGTAAAAAGTCCCGATAACGTATCGGGACCGGAGGTTAATTTAAAAATTAGAATCTTTAGAATAGTGGTGTAAGTTTTAGCCCCGCAAACCAGCCTGACTTGTTTCGTCAAGTTAGAATTTTATTGCTTATATTTCAAAACCAACAAAATTTGAATCTTTAATGAATACTTTACGCACATGAGATTGCTTTCCGGGCCCGAAAAGTTATCGGGAGTTTCGAGAAACGGGCCTCTGGGTGTTTTATTATTTTAATTATTATTGCAACACACAAAACCAGTACTTACAAAACAAGACGTGCACTACTTATAATACAATACTTATACTACAGGTGTTAATATTCAAGTTATTTGAGTTCCCTCTTACTTTGAATTGAAGAAGTCTCCCACTTCCTTTTATTTTTCAAGTCACTTCAAATTTAGTGTAAAAAAGCGATAAAAATAGCTACATTGCTATAATGGACTAATTTCAGCACTTTTGTAAATTATATGCATGTGAGTCTGACTAGTATTCATCACATTTTCAATATGCTTCCTTTTGTAGCATGTGGTTTGAAGTGTTATCACTGTGAAAGCACCAAGAGTTGGGATGACTGTGTAGGCGTCCAAAAAGTGGTGAATTGCTCTTCCGGCGAGGACCGCTGTTCTAAGGCCTATGCAAAAATCAAGAACGAAGGAATTTCAGTGGAAGGTTACGAGAAAGGCTGTGTATCTGCAGCGGTTTGCGATGCTTTCACAAAGAGCGACGCCTGTAAGAAAGGTGACTGTAAAATCAACTGCTGTGCAAGTGATCTCTGCAATGCTGCCCCTCTACCAATGGTCAGCGCCATCATCCTTGCTGCATGCGCTGTTGTGGCCTATGCATTTTGAGGCAAAGGAGTGTCTCACTACCGACTTAAGACAGTAATCAAGAGTCTTGGTTTTTTGTGACAGTAGAACACGTTTTGTTAAAGGATAGTTTTGAAAACAGTTACAATTAATGTTAGGTTAGGTTTTGATTTAAGATCTTTCCCTTTCTAAAAAAATACTGCAAACAACTTGTTGCTCTGTAAGACATTCAGTGTGATTAAAAGAGTTTCAGTTAATACACTGTTGTTTGCTGCTGGATTTGGTGGGGGGAGGGGAGGGGAAGGAGGTTTTCCCACACTGACCAATCAATATAGGCCTGATCCTACTTTTCATGAGGGTCAATTATTTTTTTCTGAGCCTTGTTGCATGGCGAGGTTAGCCCAAGCGGTTATTAATACTAGCCAGTAAGGTACCATACTTGGTCGCTAACTTTGATTTCTCAGCTAATACTGTGAGGCGTTCCGAGACGTGCAGACTTGCGCTCGCATTAAATCACGGACTGAGAAATTAACTGATCCTAAGCAGCGAATAATTCCTACTTAAGGCGGCTACTACTGATCTTGCAACTCTTTCAAAGTGAGCCAAAGAAACTCCATTGTTATGCCAAGAGCTAGCAAACAAACGACGGCATAACTAAATATTCTAAACGGCTCTGGAAAGCGTAAATTCCTCCTGTCAGTATCACAACTGGAGATTTTTTTCCTAAGATCAAAGAAACGACAACATGAACAACAGGCCTGTTACATCTTTATTTTGATCTAAAGGAAAAATCTCTCAAGCACGTACGTGGGGTAGACTTATTCTAAAGCTGGGCTAAAATGCTTTTAGCGACGAGCAGGATTTGTGCTAGGCCACCTTTTATAACATCTTCGCGAAAACATCCAACTGAGCCAACAATAAGACGCATGCTCAATTGGACAAGTCACGCGTAGAGAATTTCCGAAAATGGCACTGCAACTGTGGTTGGCTTTTAAAAATCGGGCAAGGAATGTGGTCCAGGTTTGAGCAGCCGTTGTTAGTGGGGAGGCGCGTTGCGTGACGAGACAAATAACGGCTGCGTGGGAGACTAGACGGGTAAAGACCCTGTCTTTTAGACCCTGTCCTAACCCCGTTTTAACCCTTTTAGACCCTGTCTAAAAATTTGCGAATTTTACCCGATTTTGTGGGCGTGGCTAAAGTTTGTGTTTGTCCCTTTGAAGTGCCTAAACAAAACCGTAACTGTTAGTTTCATAATTTGTATTTGCGATTACAGGTAGGTCTCAAAATCGAATTTTCTTCCCATATTGGAGTCTCCTTCCCGGGGTTTGGAGTGTGTTTATAAGGGATGGACCATTTTATTTTAGAGGGAGGGAGAGGAGGGGGTGGACAAATACCGTAAAAAAATTCCTTCACAGCAAAAGTAAAGAAAAAAATATTCGTGCACGGCGAGCCAAAGAAAAGAAAAGTATGGAACGATCTCGAAAAAAAAAACTTTTAGCACAACCTCACGACGAAAAAAATTAATGCTCAGAAAAATCCCCCCCCCCCCCCCCCCCCTCTCAAAAATAAAATTGTCCATCCCTCAGGGAGCCTGCCCGCTGAGTAGACATACGCGATTGGTTTAAAGATCTCAACTTTATAACACTGACCGAAAATGGCTAATTTTAGAATATTAGATAGCGGATAGTGTGAGAGATGATCAGAGATCAATTGAATGAAAGGTCTATTTCACATGCAAGTGAAACATGAAAACACTTTTGCAAGAGACGAAACGTTTAGCCAGAGAAAAACAGACGACTTTTCGCGGTGGCGCAAGCTCTCTCCCGGCCTCTCCCCTCCGCGGTAAAAAAGCGTCTGGGAGCGAGGAAATGCGGCTGTATTCGTACAGATATAAACAGATGGTTGGCTATTTAAAACAAGTCTTGTGAGACCATGTTTAGTTTAGTAATTAAAGTGCACATGAAGTGAAATTTCACTATCATTTTTTTGGTAATCTGAAAAAAGGTGTTTTAAGAATTATTTTGATGGGAAAGTGGCAGGAACATATTTTAACAAGTGACGCAAGTTGGGCGTATTAGACAAGGACCTGGGTTCTAGTGACGACATTGGTGTGTTTACAACTGAGCGCGTCTTAACCGCGGTCAAACGAGAGAAATTTGCAAAAGTGAAGGTGGCTCCAAGTAGTATTTTTTGGGCCAGACTTCCATTTTTAAATGCGCTTATACATAACCTTACTTTAGCTCAATGAATCTGAATTTCATACCAGATGCTAGGCTTGGATGATAGTTTTGGACGATGCTCTTTTTATGCTAATCAGCGTTTCCATAGAAACGGTAAGCAAACATGGCGAAAAACAGTTTTTTCTAAATATCTTTCGATTTGGGGGCTACCCTCGACAAGCGAATAAATGCGCTATAATCTACACATCGTTACACACAAAATGGGAAAATTTCAAACAAATTAAACTGTTTGATTTTGAATAAAACGCTAAAACATTTTTAACATGTGTTTTTCATGTTTGAAATATAAGCGGTCAAAACATTTCATAGGTCTCACAAATTATCATTTAATTGCCACAGAAAGTTTCCTTAGACTTAAAATATTACTCCCTGCAAATAGCTCTGACTAACTCCTCGGCAATAAAGAGATCGAGCTTTTCATTCAAATGCAGTTTTGCTCGAAGTTTTCACTCTTTTAAAGTTACAAGCGTATTTGCATATAATTTAAAAACGAACAAATAAAAATGTTTGACATCTTCCCAGTATGTTTTTAAATATATAGGCAATAATATTTCCAATCTTCAGTCCAATTGATTCAGAGGAACATCCCCAAAAGAACCGTTGAAGTTCGAGTACGAAAGCAGTGCAAAAATCGAGGAAAACAAAAGAATCCGCTCCGGTGGACACTCTTTTTGTGGATGTTTTTGTTTTAATGTCAGTTTGCACGGGCTAATTTTTGTTTTTGACTGTAGTGCGACCAGGCCCTAATTACAATATGGAACATTCAAATCAGAGCATGCAAGCGTGCATAGAGGAATTTGTCACCGAGCGCTAGTGTGAAATAAACATGCGATGTCACGCTCGTTATACTGGATTTTCATCCCGCGGTCGCTGCTTTCGTACTCGAACTTCAACGGTTCTTTTGGGGATGTTCCTCTGAATCAATTGGACTGAACCTTGGAAATATTATTGTCTATATATTTAAAAACATACTGGGAAGATGTCAAACATTTTCGTTTGTTCTTTTTTAAATTATATGCAAATGCGCTTGAAACTTTAAAAGAGTGAAAACGTCAAGCAAAACTGCATTCGAATGAAAAGCTCGATCCCTTTATTGCCGAGGAGTTAGTCAGAGCTATTTGCAGGGAGTAATATTTTAAGTCTAAGGGAACTTTCTGTGGCAATTTAATGATAATTTGTGAGACCTATGAAATGTTTTGACCGCTTATATTTCAAACATGAAAAACACATGTTAAAAATGTTTTAGCGTTTTATTCAAAATCAAACAGTTTAATTTGTTTGAAATTTTCCCATTTTGTGTGCAACGATGTGTAGATATTCGCTTGTCGAGGGTAGCCCCAAAATCGAAAGATATTTAGGAAAAACTGTTTTTCGCCATGTTTGTTTACCGTTTCTATGGAAACGCTGATTAGCATAAAAAGAGCATCGTCCAAAACTATCATCCAAGCCTAGCATCTGGTATGAAATTCAGATTCATTGAGCTAAAGTAAGATTATGTATAAGCGCATTTAAAAATGGAAGTCTGGCCCAAAAAAAAAACTACTTGGAGCCACCTTAAGCAAAGTACTAAAACGCTAAGGTTGTCATTTTCACTGTTTAAAGTTTAATATACTGCCAATACACTGTCAATTTACCAAACGTTTTGAAAGTTTACCAAAAAAGTTCTAAACGTTTAAAAACTGTGAACTGCAGAATTGTCGGCGCCATTTGCAAACATAATTTTGATCAGGCGCAAAGAGTTTTGGTCAGTTTTCAATGGAAAAAAGGCTCATCATTTTGAGAAAAATTAAAAGATAGTAACGACAACTAATTTTTATACACCCTTGCCCATATTTCCATTTAATATTAAATAAAATCCCACTAAATAAAACGAATAACGCCTCGGACGTTTGACCGCGGTGGAGAGCGCGTCACTCGTAGTTTTTACAGTGGCGTTTTAGCAACTTGTGGAAGGATTATTTCGATTAAATATGGCGGAAAGCAACGCGTATTTTAGCTCCGGGTTCGTTCCCTTCTCCGTTATGTTTTGTTGTGATCGAACACACGAATGACGTCACAAGTACCTTTTTGGCTGCGCTGAAAATGTCGCAAAAGTCCAGGCCCCGGCGGGAGTTTTCAAACTGCTAAAAATAGTGGATCCTCTTCGCGCAAAAGAGAAAAACGATTGAAAGTGAAATAAAGGTGATATAAACAACATAAAACCCTAAAACAAAACGTAGTGAAATTTCACTTCATGCGCACTTTATAAACCAAGGGTATCTACACTTGCAGCTTTTGAGGGCCATGAATCACAGCGAAAAGGTCAACTCTGACGGGAAATTAATTCCGAGAACAAGACCAAAAACTATTAATCTATCCTCGTAAAACTGTGTACGTTTTTTCTTACAAATGTAAATATTTTGTACATTGAGACATGTTTCTCTGGGTAATTGCTTCCACGCAGAACTGTGGAATATTTTTTAAAAATATATTCTTATTTAAATTGCAAATAAACAATTTATTATTCATTTTTTTCTTCGCACCTTCGCGAAAGCGAAGGAGGCCGAAGGAGTTATATTCATGTTGACAGATTATTCTGGATTGCAAACGAAACTTTAATAACTTCAGTGTTGTTCGAAATGAGGAACAAAGTCAATACCCCGGTATGTAGACCACAACATGTTCTGAAGCGAAGATTTATTTTGTCAACACGTGGATGAATGACGATAACTTTCGAAATCTCTTCTACAGCTGCGCACTTCAGGTAAGAAAATATTATATTGTTATCTAGTTTTCTTGCAGCATTTACTAAGGGATATTTTCAAGCAATGGCTAATAACGGTTCGATGGTTTAGTTTACACTCGATGCTATCACGACTCTACTGTTTTAGTCTGCAGCTAAACTAAAATTCCAGCCGCCATATTTAATCAACGACTGTGCATTAATAATACAATAGGCCATTTGCACGATGACGTCATATGACTACAACTACCAGAATGCTTCAGTTTTTTGTTTTGTGGTGCAAATTAGGGCTATTGTTATTTAAACCGCACTGGGATTGCAAAATTTAAATAAGAAAGGAAAAACGAAATGATTTCTGGTAGTTGTAGTCAAATGACGCCATCGTGCAAATGGCCTATTGATAATAACACAATTTGTATTGCGCAAATTTCATAAAAGTGTTCAAGTGCGCATAACAATGATTAGATAAAAATAAATAAATAAATAAATAGAAATCCTAAAACCAGTCTATTACTTATAAAATTAATAAAAAAATACCGCATTAAAAATATAAAAACCTAAAAAATACAAAGCTATGATAAAAATGCTGAGCGAAAAAGGTACGTTTTTAACTTTGTTTTAAAATTATCAACAGTCTAGGTGATTACATCAAGTGGCAGCGCATTCCAAAGCTTTGGTGCAGCGCAAGTAAAGGACCTGTCTGCAAGTGATGCTCTGGATTTAAAACTAGGATAACTAAGTAAAAGTCCTAAGATTATATCGCGATGGCGGCTTGAACATATAACCGTTGTGTAAGGTTCGATACACACAGACCGGCTGACGCGATCCGATAGCAATTTTATTCTGGTAAATTTTCACTGGACGCTATGAGATGCTTCTTAGTCTACAACTAAAGTTTCTGCCGTATTTAATGATTGTCTCTTAAATAATCGAGTGTGTAGTAAATGACCGTTGTAAATGGTTTGAGATACACACAGAGTGACGCGAAATAAAGCAATTTTATCAGTCTGGTACACAGTATCCGATGTGTTGCTATTGTAAAGTGTGGCAAAATAAACTGCAGTTTGTTAGTCATAATTTTACTTCTGACAAGTCTTTAAGTTTTCAACTAATTTTTGTTTGGCTTTAACTCGCTCACTGCCTATAACTTTTTTCCCTTTGCGCCGTTCATTTAGGTGTTCTCACAAGTTTGGTTAAGGAATAGCGAGTTCTGAACAACCGAGACTTTATATATGGTCTTCCACCTGGTGATCAGTCTTCACTCACACTATTCATAAGGTACGTATTTATTATAAGAGGAACTGGCTTTTCTATTTCCTTTTCGTCTTTTGCAATATTGGATTGCATTATGGAACGGCAAAGGCGCAAATCTGTTCTCAGTGGTCGGGAGGGAGGGGGTGTTGCGGATTGAAAATGTTACAGATTAAAAACAATTCTCGGCACGTCGGGTCTTACTGTTTTGCAAGATAAGAAGGGGGTCCTTCCCTTGATCCACCACTGGTTCTTGTATGGCACGGACAAGGAAGGAAAGGGAATTATCGGCAGTTTGGTTCCCACTAGCGACATAGCGATCTTAATCATGAGCGCCGTCATTTATATCGCTTAGGGCTTAGTCTCAGTGGGAGCGACTGAAAGCATAATCGTAAGAGCGCCTACATTCGACATAATCATAATAAATGAATAATTCATATCTCTCTTTCTCTCCAGGTAAATGTCAGACAGACGCGGAATGGAAGAATGTGGCAGACACTATCAACCTCATCATCATGAATTGCAGTTGTTTTTGGAGGTGAGGTTTTGAAAAGCATTTCATGATTAGATGTAGGGAAGAGTCTAGATTCTATAGCTCAGAAGGGGTCGGACACCTTATTGAGACTTATATAACGGAGTAACTGCTTAGCTTTCAGTTGAGGTTAGGGGTAGCAGTTTATATAGTTAATTTAGAACTAAGCAACCCGAGAAGATAGGTGGTACAGTGGTACGGTAGGCTATATAGGCCTAAGCCTAGCTGAGGTCACAGGTTCAATCCTGAGTGGGGATTTTATATTTCCTTTTTTACACTTAAAAATTTATTGAAAATAAAATTCTAAGTGTCGACATTACGTTATATAATTCTCAATAAGTGTCCGACCTCCTTCTGAGCTATAGAAGGTAGACTCTACCTAGATGTAGGTCTCATGGTTTTGGCTCTGAAAAAGACAACTAACAGTTTCATATGACTCAGGGATAGTCGAGCGAAAATAAATACGCGAGAGCGCGAAAAAATCGCCTGTCGCGTATTTTAGATGACAACGCTCCGCCTAGAGTCGCCTCTAAAGAGTAGGCGCGATTCGCTCGGGTGTTTCGCACTCGCGACTATCTCTGTAAAATAAGAGAGACCAATAATAATATTATTGTACTCTGGAAAAATTGAACTGGTAAAAATGACCATATTTTTGTCTCAGTAACTGTCAGTGCTATGAGATCAAGAAAGTAAATCTCGCTCGAAAGAAATTTGGACCAGGAAGGGCGTGGGTGGAGGCTTCAGTCCCGTTTAACGTCGACCCGGCCTATGATTCTTTAGTTAGATAGACACATTACCCAGAGAATACCAAATACGTATACTTATATGATAGTTTTCTTTTTTTAAGATTAAACACAGAAATGAGAAATCACAGCAGAGCTTCCATCAATTTCGACATGATAATGTTTAAAGAGGTGAGTTGATTGATAAGCTTTCTTCTTTTTTCTTCTGCAGTGGGGGACTTAAAAAAAGAATTGATAATTAAAACTGAGTTGATATAGTAAATTAGCCACCGGAAGGACATACAAAAGGTGACGTTTTGAGCGCTAGCCCTTCGTCATTCGCTTTCTATTCCATTCCATCCCATTCTATTCCATTCCGTTCCATTCTATTCCGTTCCATTCCACTCCATCCCATTCCGTTCCTTTCCATTCCGTTCCATTCTATTCCGTTCCGTTCCATTCCATTCCGTTCCATTCCATTCCATTCCATTCCTTTCCCTTCTATTCCATTCCATTCGTGAAGTGTCAGCCTTTTGTGATTCGCTCTAACGAAGGGCAAGCGCCCGAAACGTCAGCTTTTGAATTATTATTTTGTTACGGGGGCCAATTTACCTTAGTTGTTAACTCTGTTGATAAAAAAGTTTCGTGTCTACCTTTTTGATATCCAAGACGTAATAGCATTTATTGATATATTTTGGTTTTATTTCTGTGCAGCATACAAGGAAACTATAAATGTTGGAATCAAGCAAGGAAAAAGCAAAACAAACAACTTAAACAAGGAAAGAGGTAGAGAAACTAGTTTATTTTAAGCGCAGCTCGAAGATTCCTTTTTTTTTCAATTTTTTTTATCGCCGCCAAATTCGAACATAATTTTCTTAGTTCAGCCGATCTGGATACAGTGCAACACAGATATAACAAACTTCACCGCGCGGTTAAACGACCAAATTCCAGTACGTCCCAACTGATAAATCGGATAGCACAAAGAGAATGAAACCTCGAAATCGAATAGCTGCATTGTATCATCCATGCATTTCTCGTTAAAAGAAGAAAACTTCGGAACAGTAAGGCAATTTCAACTTAAAGGATTAATGTTAAAATAGAATCACAAATTCTCAATGTTATAACATTTGACCGTCGTGCAATATCATCCCTAATAGTCAGCGAGGACGTTAACATTGAAGAGAAGTGGCAAAAAGTTGTTTTACTGTTTTTATCAATAGTACGCAGGAGTAGATATAAGACACATATTCCAAGCGGATATATCAGGCTATTTGCTGCTCTCAAGCATACCTATAGCTGTAAAAAAAAGGAAAAAGAATGCGTCATGCTTGAGATTTGCCGAAAATAAACCCGAAACAAATAAGCATGCATTACGTTCGGGTAGACACATGTACGCGTTGCGGACCTATTTTCTTATTGATGCAATGCTGTCAGTTGCCCTAACAATATCAAACGTAAAAAGTCAACAAATAATTTATTTATGGGCCAATTTATCCGTGAAAACCGTACTCCGTTTTTAGATTTCAGTCAAAATTATAAGCCATTTTGCCTATTTAACATGCCGATCAGTTCAGTGAAGACTGGATTTTAATGTTTTAAAAGAACTTCTCAGTAAAAGCCGTTATGGCATGCAATTCAACATGGTTTTTCAGTTCTCAGTGAGGGTTTTTAGGTTACAAAACGATTTCTCATAGAAAATTGACTTCAAGGGTTTCTTTTTCTGTTTTCAATAAGAGATTTCTCAGTGAATACCATGGGCCATTTTGTATGTCTTAGGAAAAATGTCTCAGCCATTTTGTCCGATTTTTGTCGTATTAGGGATTACAACTAACAGAAATCAAAAATTATATTATATATGTAATTTTTGTCGTCCTTTTCTATTAAATTTTGCCTGCTTGTGGTTTTCATCAGACTTAACAAGCCGTTTTTCAGTAAAGCTCGTAGGTCATTTTCTCGATACAAAATTAATAAAGGTGGCCAAGGTAACAAGACATTTCGCAGTGAACAATGTAGGCCATTTTGCTTCAATGGCTATATGTTATGACACCATAACGTAGGCCCGCCACTTTGGCGGTTTGTCAGTTTGCAGTTACGATTTTTAAGGTAACCCATAAAAATTGAAGGCTTAATTTTGTCAGTATCTGTTTCCGATAAGGATTTTAAGTGATTGTTTGTGAAAACTATAAGTTGTCTGTTTGTTTCCGAGTTCATATTTTTGTTTTTGTCTCACTGAGTTTTGCCTGCTTACCAGTAAGTTTTGAAGCATTTATTCTAAATGAAAATCAAATAATTAGCTTTAATTTCAAATGTTTCAACGATTTCTCCGGCAGTGAATCATTAAGGGTTTACATATTTCAGACATTTTCTACTTAAACTTGAAGGCAATGTCACCTGTTTTGACCTTTAATTGTGTCTTTTAGTTCTATAACTGTTATGATTTTCTGTTAGATTTCAAGTTATCATTTTATAATTGATCAGTTTTCAGTTAGTCTATTCGTTTACAGTTAAGTGCTAGCCTCAACGTTTGCGAAGATCGTGGATTAATCTGCCGGTCGATTTGTTAGTTTGCAGTTAGGTAACCCAATGATTTTTTTCTCGGTTTATTGGGCAATTTTCACTAGGTGTTTCTGAGGTTAGGAAACAATTTATCAATGAACATTGAAAGTCTGTCTGTTGTTAGGTTAGTTAAAGGGATATTGCCAAGAGAAACCACCAAATATAAACGATTCTACATAGCAAAACAGAACACTGAATTAGTTTGGAAATATAGTGCTGGCCCTGGTTGTTCGAAAGGTGGATAGCGTAATCCACTGGATATTTCATTACCCAGTGGATAACTATTAACAAAATCCTTTGTGTTTATCCACTGGATAGTAATTTATTTTATTCACCTTTTGCCGGAACAACCGGGGTCAGGATTACAAGGATGGAAGTGGATTACATTTCATTTATTGTTATTTTATTTCGCCTGTGACACTGAGGCGGTCCAGAAATCAAGATTGCCAATTTAGTGGAACTTCTCGTTTTTTCAGTCGTTAATTTGTCTCTTTAGGTATTAAAGAAGTTTTCAATTGAGTATTCAAAGTAATTACACAATTGCTTTGGTTTTTCATTGCTACGCTTTGTGATTGGCTAAAAAATCTCGCGCCACTTTCTCGACCAATCAGAAGTAAAACCAAAACCAATCGTGACTTGCCTGCACGCGTTTTCCCGCGCTTGGCGCCGCCGACATGTAATTGCTCCGAGCTCTGATTGGTTCATTGGATTGTTTACGACTGCTGTGATTGGTCAGAGTAATTACTTTGGTTTTGGTTTTACGACACTCAATTGAAAACTGCTCTGTTACTTTGTTTTTCACTGCGAGTTTTCCTATTTCAAGACAATATAGCAATCTATCAGTTTAAGGACGTTAAGTTTATAGGCGATTCTGTCTGTTTGTCAGTTGTTCGTTAAGGTAAAGAATGGACTTATCAGTAAATCGAAGAGCATTTTGTAAGTTTCATTTACTCAAAGTGTTTTCAAGTTCTAAAAGTTTCAACAAGTAACATGAAGGGCCATATGTTGTCTGTTTCATGTTTTCAGCTTAAACATTTTAGCATCTGTTTTTTTTTTAGTTTTCAGTTATAATTATTCCATCCATTTTCTGTTACAATTAATGTGTATGGTTATTAGCTTTATTGAGCACAAGAGACCTGACAATATTCGGAAGAGTCAGGCCGACTTAAAACCTTATGTCTATCACAGCTTGTTTATCCAGCACTGATCAAATCTTGCGCACTTTGTGAAAAGGAAATCTTTCAAATTTCTCTGAAGAAATTTAAAAAGAGAAAATAAAAAAAGATCTGGCCTGTATCAAGATCTAGAAGATGGTGGAATATAGCTAAGTAGCATGACTGATATCAACCTAATTTTCAAAGCCAAAATTTCTGATTCCTTTCAACGCTTCTTCACCAGCAGTGATATCGTATTTCTTCTGAACGACACTGCACAGATCAATTTAGTTAAGGCTATCGAGAGACTTTTATAAATTGCTTAATATTAAACCCACACAGAGACCCAAACCGGTCGCAAACGATGGAGTAAAAATCTTTCTCTATTAAAGTCACGCATGAGACTCGTGGACTAGGAGTTTTAAGTCACTGAGACAGGTCTGCAAGGAAGTTAAGCTAAAACAGTTTCAATTTAAATTCATACATACAATAGAATGGTAGTAACTAAGAAAGAATTTTTTTAATTCGGTAGCTTTCAGTAAGTATCTTGTCTCTTATTTTTCAGTGATAATTATTTGCATTTTGTCTACTAAATATTAGATTTAAGTATGGGTTTTACGTAGAAAGAAATCCACTATTTTTTTGCAAAATAATTAAGACAATTATTGTTTAAACTGTAACGTCAGTGAAACTATAACGTCAGTTTTCAGTTAGTTTCTGTTTTACATTACCTTTTTCGCAGTATTGGTGATTTAATTGTCAGTTATTATTTCGTAATTTTCCTCAATTTTCCTCAATTCGTTTTCATTAATTTTAAAGAGTCTGACCCACCCAGTTTGCATTGCGCGCTTCTCTTATTGTTATGATACGGCTCTATTCCATATTTGGGCAAGCATATCACCTCATTTCTCATCTACAATCTATGGACTTTCGGGGGCCCTGAAAATGGCGGATGAACCAACGTAGGCGCGCAATGCAAATTGAATAGGTCAGATTATTTAAGGTTATGAAACATTTTCTCAGTTCTTAACTCATGAATACACTAAGCGTTGAACGAGTTATAGGTAAACGGGACAAATTGCAAATTTTCACTCCAGCAATCTTTTCTTAACGTTTATCTCCGTTACAGTGCACCTAACCTAACCTAACCCTCTTTTTTTTTCTTTTAATCAACTCAATGTACGTTGAAAAGTCGAATAGTGAAATATTTCTTGTTTTTAACGTCGCGTTAGTAAATTAAAGAGATTTGAATTTGCAAAGTGCTAATTAGAAGACGTCAAATCAAGACTCGTTTATTCACTTGTTTCTACCTCCAAGTAATATTTGTTTTACAAATCAATTGACAATTGGAACCTTATTTAAAAGAAATGATAACATACAGACCTATCTTAAAGTCTGCTAGAAAATATAAACATATGTACAAGGCTAGTAAAAAAAAACGTTTCTCGCTACCCACACTTTCATTTAAAGCTGGTTTTGAATCTTTAATTCTACAATGGATATCCAATAGCCCAGTCTTTCTCCACAGCATTTAAATTTTATTGTTTTATATCCAGCCGTCACTTCTGAAGATGTTTGTTGAAGCATACGAAACGTCAAGTCATTAATCAAATTTTTTTTACAACATGCCTTGTTTTGTCATGTTTATAACCGTAGTGTGTATTTTATTTCTCCAATCGAGCTACAAAAAGACCAACTCCGAATTTTGGAAGGGTATAACACAATTAGTTTTTTTTGGAAATTTGAGCGCGATATACTAGATACTTTTCCTGCTATGCTGTTAAAAAAACTCAAACTTTAACAAACAATGTATGGCTCATTAGCGCTTTTGCTACCAAACAAATTTGCAGGTTTTGATGGCTGATGTTTTGTTAAATATTACATGCAAACAGCTAAATAGAGCAGTTTTCAATTGAGTGTCGTAAACCCAAAACCAAAGTAATTACTCTGACCAATCACAGCAGTCGTGAACAATCCAATGAACCAATCAGAGCTCGAAGCAATTACATGTCGGCGGGAAAACGCGTGCGAGCAAGTCACGATTGGTTTTGGTTTTACTTCTGATTGGTCGAGAAAGTGGCGCGAGATTTTTTAGCCAATCACAAAGCGTAGCAATGCAAAACCAAAGCAATTGTGTAATTACTTTCGATACTCAATTGAAAACTGCTCTATTGCTTAGATCATAACTAAAGTCAAATCATATTTAGCACGGTGCCTTCTCCTACGTAAATTTGTATGCTAATGAATTAAAATGTAAACAATAACGTCCTCAAAGATTCGCCTAAGAAGGTTTCAAGTTGAAGCCTCAATTTTGCTTTCAACTGCTTAATTATACGTTGCTAGCATTGAATCAGACTGCAGGATAATCAGTTTGACTTCAACGTTTTAAGCCTGCGAACTGGCTCTAAATTTTGTCTCGAGTTTTCACTTTTTAAAAATATTAAACAAGATTTCTCAGTGTAAATACTAGGATGTTAAGAACTTCACAATTGAAACAACTCCCCGCTATTGGGGCCCTTTTTTAGTTTACAATAGATAAATGTTATGAGCGATCAGCAATAGTTTTCATTGACTTTCTGCAGAGAAACGTTCTACATTTTCGCGTTCAAGTGCGTTTGTTATATCTGTGTTGAAGGAAATTTACACGGTGCAAAGTTTGCTTACAACAGGCTTTTATATGCTGCATCTATAAAGTAAAGTGCCAAAATCGTAGGTATTTCGGAATCGATTTACGATTGTTTGAAAAGTTAAAAAATTGCCGTGTTGTATGTAGCAGTCGCAAGCAATTTGTACCGTGGAAACTTGCCATGGACAAGGTTTTCATTCTGTAACTATTAAGTACAATTCTTTCAGCGATTTCTGGAAATCTTTAATTATTTCATTGTCAATTGTCTATTAAAAAGCTTATTTTACTCAACTAGTTCAAATGTTGCATGTACAATGTTTTTCCGTGGCATCAAACGCTGTTCAAATTTCTAAAATTTTCCCGCCAAAAGACTTAGAAAAAATAAAGGCGCCGTTTTCTTAAAAAATGTTTCGAACATTCTTTCAAAATCTAGAATTTTCCCGCGCAGACTTAAAAAAATGCATGCGCTATTTTTAAAATATTCAATAATGTTAAACATTGTACATTTGTATTGTATTTAATAAATAATTAGAAGTCAACAATAAAAGAGATCTCTTATTATATTCTACAATGCTTTTTCAATAACGTAATTAAAGGTGTGACAAAAATTTTCTTCCAACATATACCAAGTCTTTTGGCGGGAAAATTTAGAAAAATTTGCACAGCGTTTCACTAAAAATTAACTGGGAACCCCTTGAAAAGTTTGTGATCAAAAAATTTTCAAGGAGTGCAACTTAAAATTTATTGGAACGAACCTCACAACTTAACGCTGGTTTTCACAAGCGACACAAGTACAAACACAAAAATAAGAAAAAGAAACAATCGTACTTCTTATGTTGTCCTCATCAGGAATTAATGCGAAATAAACATAATCGAAGGGAAAATGACCAAGTTTTTTCCTTGTGGCTATGCTTATGCCGTAACAATTCCTACGAAGACAGCATAAGAAGAACAAGTGTGTTTATTCTTCATATTTTTGTACTAATACTTCTGTCGCCGGTGAAAACCAACTTTCAATCTTCAAAATTCGTATACGAGACACTATATACAAAGACTATATTGGAAGAAACATGGCAAGCTATTAAATTCGTGAAATTTGATTGCATACTGGATAAAACGTTTTGGATAACGAAATTTAAACTTTTAACTTGAAAGTTCTCTTATTGTTTAATTTTTGCTTCTGATTTCATTCGATGCTGGACATTTTTTTTTTTATAACTCGCCATGTTGCTTTCAATAACAAAACCTTTAACCGTTGGCCGTTTAACTGTTGTAGCAGAGAAATGATGTTTTGCTCAGTTTGGAGCAAGTGAAATAAATTAGAACAGGCAATTGCTCGACTCCGTTTTCATTCTAACGTTAGATCGAATTGTTTACGAGCCCAATTTCCCAAAATAATAAATTTTGCTAAGTTTGGAGCAAGCCATATAATTTAGCACATTCAATAGACAATCGCTTGGCTCCGTTTTCTTCCTTGAGATCTTGTTGTGCATGAGACCAATTTCTCAAAATCAAACTAAAATGTTTCATTCTGTGCTACATCGAATGCCAACAGGAAAACGTCTTTTCCCCCACTTAAACTAAATTTAAGAGAGCCCATTTATAATACCCAATGTCTGGTTTTAAATTTTACTCTAAGGGAGCATTCATAATTTACCTAGAGGGGGGCTATGATGATTTTGAGGGGGGGTCACTACTTTTCCCTACTTTGATTTAGGGGGGGCTGTGGAAAATTGCCAATAAAAATTACATCGAGCATGGGGGGGGGGGGGGGGGGGGGCACCCTTTTTTTACCCCAGGAAAAAAGAAAATGAAAATATGCTGTTGAACGCTCTTATAATTCCTGTCTTTTATTTAATTACAACAAATACAGAGCTTGGCCTACAGTATAAAACTTGACGCATGACGCCCACTTCTTGTGCTGCAAGGTCTTTTTGCAAGTGGCTCAAATACACTCTCGTCACCCTCCTCACTCTCACTCTCGCTCTCCTCACTCTCACTCTCCTCAAACTCGCTCTCCTCACTCTCACTCTCTTCACTCCATGTTTCCCCCAAGACAATGTCGTTGCCTTCGTCATCATCATCATCGTCAACTGCTTCTGGCTCTTGTAACAGACGTTGCCCCGTGACAGTCATTGTTCTCAGTGCCTCAGTCCTTGTATTTTTCAAATGGGTGGTAATTATTTCCAGTTTTTCTTTTTTCAGCTTTTTTTTCCAAGGCAACGAGTGTTTTTTCAAATATAGTCAAGTTCTGAAACGTAAAGGGAATTTAGGCCTCCAGTCAGAAGAAGTTCCGCCCATTTATAATCTTCATAGCTCTTCGTTGCTCGCACGCGCCTCTTCTGAGCAGTTTCCTGAACTCTTAGTTTTTTGCAAAAAGAAAGGTGTTTTAAATGTTCTAAGTAATTCTTGACCAGCTCCTCAGAAACCACAAAAGCTACAGAAAATTCAGCTATCTCTTTTGCAGTCGCCAACTTTCCTTCTGCAAAAAATTTCTTAATTTGTGCCCTTGGCATAAAGTCGTCCACAGGTCGAGGCTTTCCATCCAAACAAGCAGTAGATTCAAAAACACTTTTATATCTGAATGTCTCAACATCTGGAAAAGGGCGCGGAATCCTACTGTCCATCACAGAACCAAGCCAGCCATTACCACATGAAATGCACTTTCTTCCTTTCTTTACAATGCAGGCATCCTTGATAAACTCCATGTATAGTTCTCCAATATCATACTGATTGTTACTGATTTACTATGTTAATTACCAGTTAATAAAGCTCAGTAAGCACAGTATACCTTTCACAAGACTTTGAAATGGCTAAGGGTGAGTTAGACAAGTGGTACTTATGTGCTGGGGGAGGGGGGGGGGGGGGCTATGATATTTCTTTTGATAAATCAGCATCGCTTGAGGGGGGGTCAGGAAAAAAATCCTGAGATAATGAGGGGGGGCTTTAAAAAATGAAAGAAAAAAATTAAGGAAATCATCATAGCCCACCCTCTAGATAAATTATGAATGCTCCCTAAACACGTTTCTTTTTGTCAATTGAAATTTATTATAGAAACAAGTATAAATGGCCTAAATTAAATAAAGGGGTTATACAGACCATGATAATAATAAACGGAACCAAAGTCGAAATAATCGATCGGTTCTGCGTCTCTTGTCCAAATTCACTGAGGTAAGTGCATGTTAAATAAAATATCCGGCAGAATCAAAACAGAACATTTTCTAAAAAACTATAAAAAAAAATTACAATGTCGTAAGTTAACGCCACGTTATTCTTTCTAAGGAAACTTTGCGAGGTATTTTAGTGTGTGTCTAACTTTTTCAAATTGAGATCATAGGAAAAGATGTGTCAGTAATTTTGAGAGTTTCCATTTCATTTTACAAAAAGTCCTCCTAAAATGGTTTAAATATTGATATTGAAGAATAAACGATATTTAAAAACCCGAAACTTCTTTTTCTGAGAATTTAAATTGAGCAACCAAGAAAAAACGGTTGACTAAACTGCAAAGCATTATCTGTTGTTCTTCCTAAAAGGATAGCTTTTGGTTTGAGTTTTCCTTTGGTCTGTATAACAGGTCTACATTGTAGTTCTAAGAAGAACTGTTGTTGTTGACAATGACAGGTGTTTCGACAACCTGAGCGGAAGTCATCTTCAGAGCCACTGATATGAATTGTATGATGTTATTGGCCGTTGAGACTCGAATCAGTGATTGGTGATTTTCGATCCGTGTATTGTTTGTCTGTTCTGTCGAAAAGTCTTTGTAGGCAGCTGTTACGTTGGCATCAGTTCAGTGGTGTTTGTTCTAAATTAGTTGTCCGTATTATAGGTAACGCGTTCGGCAGAGTCCCAGTCAATTCTGTGCCGGATTAGTGTGTAAATGATGTTCAGCAATGTGATTGTTGACGTCGTTCGTTTGTGTACTCCACTCAGTCGTATGTTCAAATTTCTGACAGTAGATATTGTATACTGCTCCTTGTCTGTCGCTAGGTTCATCTTTGTCTTTAAAATTTGTTAGCCGAGTTGTCGTAAAGCATAGTACTTTACAATTCATGATTCTGCATACGACTTCCGCTCAGGTTGTCGAAACGTCAGTCATTATCAACCGAACAACAGTTCTTAGTTTCAGAACTACACTAACCCAGACGATCACACTAGACAGACTACTGGTACTCCGGGGTTTAAATAATTTGCAATGTCTATATCGATCATCGAAAATACCGGCTTTCCTCAAAACCAGACATCGGGGCTTTATATAAACTAAGTTCCTGAATATACGTACAATCGACAAGAGAACATATGCAGGCACTCAATCTCAGGAAAAAGCTACCTAATAATTCTTTAGCATGCGCGACTTAGAATAATTTTCCGTGAATTAAAGAAAAAGCAAGTGAAAAAGAAAGAACGCAACTTGTACAGGCCTTCGTTCTCTTGTCAATCGTATAGGAAACGTGTGAATAATTGTAAGGAGGCACTGACAGGCGACAAGCGTCTTTAAATATATATTCCTAATTGATTCCATTTTTATCACAATGACAGACTTTAGAGTTAAATTGAAAAATAATTGAATAATATTTTCCTTCTAAATTGACTGAAATAATTTTGAAAAGGAAAGTTGTTTTATAACAGCCAATTTGACGTTTCCATTTTCATTCTAGCAATACAATGAATTGCGCACGAGCCTAATTTATCAATTTTTTTAATGACCGTTTGGCTAAGTTTGGAGCAAGTGATTCAATTTAGAACATTCAACAGACAATTGCTTGGCTTCATTCTTAACACAATGCCAGACGTTAGTTAAATTGAAAAATTAACTGAAGTATTTTTAATCGTGTTTCTGAAAAACTCGTGAATTTGTGGACAAAATACAAACCTTCATTTTGAGCATCTAATTGGTACCAAATCATACTTTGTTTCAAAGTAAAAAATTACCGAGGAAAATAGAAACAATATTCTGAAAAGGAAAGTTCTTTATAACAGACAATTTGATCATCTAATTTGACAGGTACTGAACAAAGAAGTTTTCAAAAAACTGTCAGTGCCACGTTAATATGAGAGTTTTGAAGAGGAAAGTTACTTTTATAACAGCCAATGTGACCATGGAAACAAATAATTTGACTTGTCAAAATTAGGAATTTGCAATTGATCAACTGTCAGTGCCACCTTAAAGATACACACCCACCACATCAACTGAGGTTATAACTGTTACGTTTATACCAACACGCAAAGCGATCGACCAAAAAAAATCGTATTTCCTTTGTAAGTGAAGTTTTGTAAGCAATTAAATTATATTATATTTTGACATTTGTTTTGCATAAAGATATGTTCACCGAAACAAAACAAACAAACAAACAAACAAACAGGCCGTAAACTAAAATCGTCAAATTATCAACCGAATATTAAAATCAAACGATTGCTCGACGTCCAAATGATGGCTGATACTAGTGTATCCAAAAGATAGTAATTGCTGCGGTAAATTTGTTGTAACAATGCTGTTTTATCGTCTCGCTGGTATTACAGAATTTTCTCTTTCGTTTTTTGAGGGGAAGCAAAGCAAATGTAACCGGAATGAATCGACGAAAATTCCAGCTCATAAGACTAATTTTGTTTTGTAATTCACGCATCAAGTTCCTGCAATGTCTGTGGAATATTGTTGAGTAAAGGACGCGTTCACCACGAGGAAGGTGTGAAAATTTAGGTTAATTACTGTGTGTTCGCGTCTCCCAAGCTCAGCTCAGGTTTCGCGTCCCCAAGCGCTCAGCTCAGCTCAGTCTCATCGACCCCTGTCGGAGTGATTTCAAAATAAATTTGTCTTTTATTCCGTACAATCTTCGAAAATCTTTGCCATTCAACGGTCCTATCACCATGCCTCGCAGTCCCCGCTCAACTCGTAGTAGTCTTCGACACTTCAGTTCCGATTTCGACTGGGACATGTTGGACCAAAATACTGTATTACAAATCTCACAGCCAACACTGAGCTTGAAGCAGCAAGCAAGCGAGACTATCGTTCGTGGCGCAGTGCATTCTGGCCCAAAATGTGTTCGTGGCGCAGTGAATTCTGGTAAAAAGCGATCAAATCGAGATTTTTCCTAGCTTATATTTCTTTCTCATATATTTCTCTTAAATCCTGATTATGTTGCTGCTCACTCGCTACGCTCGTTCCGCAGCAATTAGAATTGTCAGAAGTTATTTTACCCAAGACCTCCATCCCATTGCAAAACCTATGCTGATTTGACAGTTCAGACAATTAGCAGTCAGTGCGCTATTCAGCAAAATGAATAAACTTCAATAACCCCCGGTTCTTCATGTCAATTTGATGAGTAGATTCAGTCAATTAGCACTGGGAGATCCGACTTTCGCTCTTCCTCAGAATCAATATATTTGATATTAATATATACTACAGGTTTTGCCATGTTCAGCCACCATTTGTACAAAAAATACATGAAATAAACAAATTTCTTATCTTTTAACAGATCCCTCACATGTTCCAGTTTGTCCTCTTGAATTGTTTCTTCAGCCCGCCATGTTCTTGACTTTGATACCCTTTGAAGTTCCTGAAAATATAAATAAACGATTGATCAGATAAAATGTTCAATTTATGTTATTTTAAATTTCAGACGACTAAGGTTGAATTTTAAGTGCATAAGCGGTCAGTGTAAAACGCAGACTGCAGACCGGGGGCAAAATGCAGACTGAGGGTAAAATGCAGACTGCAGACTGCAGACCAGGGGTAAAATGCAGACTGAGGGTAAAATAAAATATTAATAACCCAAACCCTAACCCTAGTCTGCAGTCTGCATTTTACCCTCAGTCTGCATTTTACCCCCGGTCTGCAGTCTGCGTTTTACACTGACCGAGTGCATAAGACGTGGTTTCATCAACAGTTAAAAGTAAACAATGAAAGAGCAAACTATTTCTAACAGGGATTTTAATATATTTTGTGAATATTTGTTTCAAGGCCTTAAGATGAACTATAAAATGTTCTTTTGAAAGTATATGCAGCTTCAACGAAATTAAACAGCCAGAGACTTTTTGAAAGATAACTCCTCAGCTTATTGCAAGACAAACCGGCAATACCACGTAATACCAAAACGCAGAGACGTCGTAAGACGAAAAGAAGCTCAACGCACGTGTTCACTTCGTGGAGCAAAATTTTATACTCTTTTTACTAAACAAATGTAATTTTTTGCGAAGCAACTCTTACCTTCGGTTGGAGTTGTGGGGTGACTTTTTCCTTGACGGTACCTCTTCTCTGAGTCTTCCAAGTTGCCTCCAGAGCGACAAAAAGTTTTGCATCTTCACACGAACACGACCTGCTTGATTTTCGGCGAGGGCTACGATTTTTTCATGAATACTGATAAGAAACTTGAGCCAATCGCTGATAAATACGTCAAAGATTTGGGGGAAAACAACGTTTGCACGCTTTTCAGTGATGAAAGCGCAAATGAAGAAAGAAAAGCACGTGTAATTCGGAATGGGGGAATTTTTATTAACCCTCGGGCATACGAGGAACAGGGTGGATGCCACGCATCCCAAGATTTCTTTTTACATATACGACACGCCATGGGGCCATGACAACCAATTTTTAAAAGGAATGCAGTCTGAAATGTTGAGTGTTCTTTACTATTAAATTCATTTCTTATGGTAAGTTTCTTTGGTATCCGCACTTTTCCAGTCTATGGATTTAAAAATTAATTTAGGATCAATAGAGCTGATTTTCTGGAATCCAAAATACACAGCATAGCAGACTTAAGGCCCGTTCACAAGAGCGATTTTTGCTGCGATTTTAGGAACCAATGTAGACCTTTGGTCACTTAACATTGATAATAGAAGACTAAAAACTTCGACCCTTGAAGCGACCATTAGCATAGTAGGTGTAAAGTAACTGTAAAATTGTCCATTGTTCTAAAAATCCAAAATCTTGAATTCAGGATTTTGGCTCTCCAAAATCTTGAATTCAGGATTTCGGCTTTCCAAAATCTTGAATTCAGGATTTTGAGGCTTAACTCTAACTCCACGCGCTAAGTCTACAAAAGTAACTCTATAGGTATAGCCGTCGTCCAAAGGAACTTGATGATAGTTGACTTACACTGAAAAATAATTTATACAATTTCAAGATGAGTGTTGGAACCGTCATCAGAGGGCCTAACATAGGGTTGGCGGGATGCGGGATAAGCCTTTTTTCACTGCCGGGATGCGGGATGAAAGAAAATTTGAAGGCGGGATGCGGGATGGTTAGAGGTGGGCGGGAAGCGGGAAGTTCATCATTTTCATGGCGGGACGCGGGAATTCTTGATTTTTCCGGGTGGGAAACGGGATGGATGACGACAATGCACTCGCCGGATATTTCACGATTCCGGGAAGGAAGACAAGTCTGGATCTTTACATAGTTGATTTCTTTAACCGTTTTTTCGAACCTGTCTTTCCTTTGAAATCATTTCAGAGGTCCTTATCTTTACCAAATCGAATAAGTACCTGTCACGGTGTCGCAATTTTGTCTCAAGGAACTCATTAAAATGCGTAAACAAGACGTAGCAAGGGGTGACAGGCCGTACAAACAATCCCGTTGTGAAACTTATTTGACACCTTTTAGATTTTTCCTCTAAGGAGTGTATCTTTAAAGGATTTGCCTTTTTAAAAATGTATCATGGGTGGTTCTTTGTAGATTTGTCATAGCGGTGGTTGGTTCTGCAATATGTGCCATTTTGAAATAAAAATTTGTTTGAGATTTGGCACTGATGGCTGGTATTGCGTCACAAAGGGCAGAATTTCTTTTTGTGTCTTTTCCTTCTGTTTAAGCGCATTTTTCCTTTTTTCGAATTTTATTTTTGATAGAGTTTTCTCTATCGGTTATATGGAATATGTGGAGTGCGGTGTGTGAAAAACGCGGAGTGTGGAAAATGCAGGGTGTGGAAAACTAGGAGTGTGAAAGTGCGGAGTGTGGAAAATGAGGATTACGTATTTTGTGGAAAAACATAAAATATAAGGTAAAACTGAACTAAAATTTTGTCTTCAAGGCAACTTTTGCAAGTTTTCAGTGAAATTCTCAATCTCTATATAATAAGTGTTGTTATCTCAAAAGAGTTGGTATTTTCATACATGCATACAGAGAAAACAGCCTGATCCTCTGTAAATGGACTGTTCAATAAAAACAAGTCCGTTTAACGTTGGGTTTTTGCGCTGAATACGCAAGAAGTTAGGATGATAATAGGTGTTAGTGAAGTCAGCGCTGTAAACCACCCATGCCCCGGTAAGTCTCCCGTTATAACAGTCACCTTGGAGATCACTATTTGATTTGTGATCGGAAACAGTTCCCTAATAGCGAGAGTCACCTTCAGTAATTCTTCCAAACACGCACAATTTCCATATTCCACTTTCAAGTATTATATAAAATTGCCATGAAATTGCAAATTCTTCCTAGTAACATTTTCCAGACAGCCCTAATTGAAGCAGTAGTAATTGAGCAATGCACATTGCCCTGAGATACTACGCAAACACTATCGTCGCAGATTTCGTAACGAAAGAATGTCGGCGCGGCTTCAAAACATGCTCTATCTACTCAAAATGCTACAGAATTAAGTTCGAAAAGTTGTAATGGTATGAAATAAAGGCATATATGAAAATACCAACACTTTTGAGATAACAACACTGAAATTCCACCTCGTGGATTCCACTGAAATTCCTATTTATTTATTTATTTATTTATTTATTTAAATTCCAGTATTTATATAGAGATTGTGAATTTCAAAACTTGCAAAAGTCGCCTCGAAGAAAAATAAAATAGTTTAGTTGCACCTTAAATTTTATGTTTTTCCACAAAAAACGTATTCCACATTTTCCCCACTTCTCATTTGTCACACTCGTCATTTTCCCCACTCGTCATTTTCCCCACTCGTCATTTTCCCCACTCCTCATTTTTCACACTCCACACTCCGCACTCCGCATATTCCATACAATCTTCTCTATCAGATTAGGGTAACTCCTATGTAGTAGGCGTGGTTGAAATTTGTTTTTTAAATTTGAAATTTTGAAGTTTGGTGTGATGGAGGGCCTTCGTCATCGTCCATGCGCTGTTCTCCGATAAAGAAAACTTTCATTTGGCTCCTCAACACTTACTCAAAAGCGGGTAAATTAATTTACCAAACTAAACTGACTGCTGCTGTTTACAGTAAACAAACACCGAGGTCGTAATGCATTAGCCCGCGGAAATTGCGTCTCGTCCGGAAAAAAACTGTGACTTGTCATGCAAAAAAAGTATTTTGGAAGCGGGATCGGGATGACATGTTCGAAGCAAGCGGGATGGCGGGATGAAAGAAAAAATAGTGGCGGGAAGCGGGATTGGGAAACCCTATTTTAGACCCTCTCATCAGGGTCACGAGATGGAATCCACCGTAGGGAAAAAGATGGCGGCTGTTCATTTTACCACAATACCTTGCGGACCTAACACAGCACATAAGGCACAAAGAAAGCCAAATTTTTACAATATTTGTTCCAGTACTAAGGACAATGTGTAGACCAGGTTTGAAGATTTTATAACTTTTCTTTACATTTTTATGAACGTTGTTAAGGTTTTTGTGCGCTAAGAATTATTGGTAAATGTACCTACCGAGAATTGGCGTCGTATTGTTTTTCCATAAGTAGACTGTGTGAAGCTAATACGATTGATATTTTCGGATCTTTTACTGAATTTTTCAGTTACAGAAAGGTTTAGCGAAAGAAATCAGCCTATCCCCAGAATTTGGTAGCTGCTTTCTCCTTTCCGAAAATCCTAGGCGATTTTATTTCCTATTCAAAACGACATTTTTATCCCTTCGAAAACAAAACTGGGCTTGACTGAATTTTCAGAAACAAAACTGAGTAAAATCTGTAAAGGACCGCAAACGATAATGCTGCTAACGTGATATGTAGGATTTGCAAGAGACCTAATCAGCCCATAGTTAGTTTATGATCAGCCCAAAAATGAACAAGCAATACAATAAACTACAAGGGCTGATCTGACTACGTAAAAAAGTAGACGTTGCGAGACACCAATACGACAGAAACTGTTAAAGTACGCTGTGGCTATATGACCGGTAACCGGTCAAGGTGTTGAAAACACTAAATGGCCGGCAGTTCTATATTCTCAGTAAATTTCACAAAATGGAAAAATTCCAGCTAATCTAAACTATCATATGTCGATTTAGAAAAGTCAAGCGATCCTGAAATGCTTTATAGATCTCAAGTTTAGGGTTTAGTTTACGCTGGGCTCAGAAGACGAAACCATGTTTTGTGACACTTAAACTTTTTTCAGCTCTACTGCCGGTCAAGGTTTTCAAAACACTAAATGGCCGGCAGTTCTATATTTTCAGTAAATTTCACAAAATCGAAAAATCCCGGCTAATTTAAACTATCATATGTCGATTTAAAAAAGTCAAGCGATCCTGAAATGCTTTTTAGATCACAAGTCTAGTGTTTGGTTTACGCTGGGCTCAGCCAGACGAAACCATATTTTGTGACACTTGGAACTTTTTTCAGCTCGACTGCAAAAACATGGTTTCGTCGGGGGTTTCGTTTGATCAGGATCACGACATATGATAGTTCAGAATGGCTGGATTTTTTCGATTTTGAGAAATTTACTGAAAAAATAGAACTGCCAGCCATTTAGTGTTTTGAAAACCTTGACCGGCAGTCGAGCTGAAAAAAGTTCTGTCACAAAACATGGTTTCGTCTTCTGAGCCCAGTGTAAACCAAACACTAGACTTGAGATCTATAAAGCATTTCAGGATCGCTTGACCTTTCTAAATCGACATATGATAGTTTAGATTAGCTGGAATTTTTCGATTTTGAGAAATTTACTGAGAATATAGAACTGCCGGCCATTTAGTGTTTTGAAAACCTTGACCGGTTACCGGCCATATAGCCACAGCGGTTAAAGTAGGGTTGCAACCGTTGACAAGTGGATACAAAGTACGGAACCTGTCGAAGCCTGATATGGTGAACGGGCCATTGTGTAATCTATTTGCGCTAGCATTCTTGCAGGCGTCATTTAGTTTGCTACACCGTGTTGACGAGTTACAAGGAGAACGAAACAGCTGTCCACGGTTGCAACCCTACCGACTTTTTCAGTTTCTGTCGTATTGCTGTCTCGCAACGTCTACTTTTTTACGTTAGGCCAACAAAACGCGCTGAACTCGAAAATGTCATGTTTCTCGTCACCAGTGCCCTCACTCTGTTTGGTAGGCGGTTTAATAAAACCGTGGAACCCTGGCGACGAGAATGGCCGCCAAGAGGATTTACCCTCTTCAATGCCTGTTCGATGCCCAATCAAGGGTTAATTAATGGCTCAGTAGTTGGTCTCGCAGAACACGTTATTTGGACGTCAAAGACCTAGTTGTCTAGGCCTTCTCCCAAAATGGGTTGCATATTGAGCGGAGAAGAAACTGCAGCCATTGCACGGAGCAAAGCCATCGACGAACAGTTAAAAATGGATAGTGATCGCGCGGAATGCGAAGTCAAGGTGTTGCTGCTCGGCGCAGAAGAATCTGGAAAAAGCACCATAGTAAAGCAACTCAGAATCATCCACGACAACGGCTTTTCTGACGAGGAATATAGTCAGTACAAGCCAGTCGTTTTTAGAAATTCAATATACTCTCTGCTGACTATCATTCGAGCCATGGACAAACTGCGAATCGACTTCGAAACAGAGGAGAGACTGGTGGATGCGAAAATGGTATTTGATGTAGTAGCCGGGGCGAATGATCAAGAACCTTTCACGCCCGAGTTAACAGTGGCAATGAAGCGCTTGTGGGCAGACGCTGGTATAATGCAATGTTTCCGAAGATCTAGAGAATATCAACTAAACGATTCAGCGAGATACTATTTAGATTCACTTGATAGAATTGGAACCCCTGGTTATGAGCCAACAGAACAAGATCTTTTGAGAACAGGAGTTAAAACAACAGGCATTGTTGAGGTACAATTTGATTTCAGGGGATTTCATTTCAAATTGTTTGACGTGAGTGTCGAGCTTCTCAAAAGGTCTGAGCGTAAAAAATGGTTTCATTGTTTTGACGATGTAAACACTATAATATACTGTGTTTCATTAAATGCGTATGACTTGACGTTGCAAGAGGATGAAACAACAAACCAAATGGAAGAGAGTTTAAATTTGTTTGAGTCAATAATCAACAACAGATGGTTTGTTGAAACAACAGTTATACTCTTTCTCAACAAAAAAGATTTATTTGAAGAAAAACTTCTTACTTCACCACTCACGATATGTTTTCCAGAGTATTCGGGCCCCAATACATTTGAGGATGCATCCCTTTATATTAGAAGACAATTTGAGGCAAAGAACTTGAATGTGGATAAACAAATATATATTCATCTTACATGTGCAACAGACATGAGGAATGTCAATTTTATATTTGATGTAGTTACTGACACAATAATTGCAAATAACTTGAAATGTACTGTTTGCTTTTGAATGGTCAAATTTTAGACACCTTCTACAGTGTAACAAACAGCACCACAGGTAAATACTTCTCAGCAGGGGCTGATCCAGGGGGGGTGAAATGGGTGAATTTCCCCCCCCCCCCCCCCCCCTTTTCTGAGACCCTTTCTTTCTGATGCACTGACCTCAAACACCTCAACCAGGCTTTGGTTCTATTGCATTTAAAATTTCACCCCCCATTTCAAGATCCTGGATCCGCCCCTGCTCAGTGCAGTAAAAACTAATGTATAAGAACCTTAATTTTTCCCAAGTTATCCTAAAAAGGTTCTTGTATGTTTGGTGTCTTCTGTGAACTAGGTTCTGAAATAGCTTCTCATTTTCTTAATTCTTAAGAGGAAAAGGTACTTGCTGCTGGTCCAGCTGAACATTTATTCTGTATGGGTGTGGTCCCAGTTCCTTATGTATAAGAAACATATAATTAAATTTCTTAAAAGTAAGCTTAAGACCACATTCTAAGTAAATACACATGCTGATCTATGCCCTGATTGATTTTAGGTTCTTTATGCCCAATTATACACTACATTAAAACTAAACTAATCTGATTTTCCAATAAAAGAACCTGTTTCAACTTTTAGGCTCAACAGGTTGTTTTATAATGGGACAGGGGGTCTAAATGCCACAGTTTTAGTCTACAGGTTCTTAATCCACAAGGTTCTATAATGCGGGTTTTTACTGCAGCTTTCGTTTGAAGTCACATGTAACTTGCTGATTTTCTCCAAAGAATCAGATGTTTCAATCATCTTACACCGCATAACAGAAGGTAGTCTGTTGCTTGACGAGCCCTAATAACGGCTTTGTAGGAGACTACAGAAATGGAAGATAATACACAAAATTTCATATTATTATTTAATATTATTTAAATATTATTAAATATTATTTCATAATATCATTAAATGACAACTTTATGCCAGTGTCAAAGTATTCTGGTTACAGTTACCTAATTGTGGACACTTTAAAATAACTTAATAGAAAATAAATTATTATAATCTAGGTACAAAAAGTAATGTGTATGTTGGTTACTAAATGGGTGTGGTCCCTTCCATATGTATAAGAAACAAAAAAACTACAGGTTATAACGTACTTACCTTCTTCATTCCTTCATTAGCCACCTGAAGCCTTACAAGCACCAACTTGAAAGTCAGTTATTGTCCAACTCTCTTTTCATTCAAAAATTAAAAAAAAATATATTGCTCAATGTTTCGGAGTTGTCATGGCGCCATTATAGCACTTGAAAAAGTAGACTTGATGTCTACTTTGGAAAGACGAGATAATAAATTTTCAGGCATGCCTGCGCACAGCATTCATGTTTAGATACAAATTACTTCTGAGCAAATGGTACATAGTTGATTAACTTGACAAACAAAGTTGCAGGACTCAAGTATGATATGAGTAAAACGCTAAGTCGATTGAAAAAGAAGGGAAATATAAAGCTTATAGGAAACAAGCTGCTGCAGGTTATTAAACATTTTACTCATGCGCGAAGCGGCATGAGGTAATGTTTTGGCTCCGTTTTTCTTGTTATTATTTTCATTATTTTTATTTTTTGTCACGATTTTGCATGCAAATTTATGCACGCATATTTTAAAATGTGCACTTCCTGTTTAGTGACTTCTGGCTACTGTCACTTCCGGTAAAAGAGCGTTACTTACGTGTCACGAGCATCTCCTACAACCCAACATACGTTACTATGCTCACGTTTGGTATATATAAGACTTAGAAGAATCACTGGCTTCATTGTGGTACAGCCTTCATTTCCAAAACATTCAATAGTAAACAACGTGGTTTGCAGGAACGATGACTGAATGAAAGTATGTAACTTATCTCCAGGTCGGACATCTTCTTATCATGTTTAAAATATATCATAAAATTTTCTTACGCATGCGCATGAGTAAAGGCTGCTTGGAGCCTCTTGTTAGTTACATTCAGCTGATATTAGTTTTTACCTCCGATACATTTTACAAAGAGATTAAAACATGTAAATAGATCAGATGAGTGCTTGTATTGAAACGTAAGTCAGACTAAGAAAACACTTTCAGAAAGGAGTTCATACTACAAGTATGTACCAAGTGCACTTAAGAGCCCTAGTAAGAACCGGCCTATAAGTAAATAAGTCTCTCCCATTTTTTATGGTAGTTAAATAGTTTATTTTTTGATCTTGCAATTCTTTCTTCTTAGATGATGTAACTTGCACATACAGTATTTTTTTGGCTATCAGTAACTCAAGATTGGAACAATTTATTAGATCTACACAAATATTTATGGTTGCTTGCCTAACAAAATGATACAATTTATGAATAAATCTTCTTTCCTATTATTCCAGTATGACCAAACAAGATATCTGTTATGCTAAACTGTGCAGTAATATTATCAAAAACTGTATTAATCCAATTGGTTACTCATGAAAGTTGAAAGTCTTAAACATGCTTGCTAAGTGTATTAGACCACATTAATAAAGGTGATTTACTTACTTTAGTGTAGCCTGTTCCAGGCTCTCAAAGAGTGGGGGCGAGCGAAAAAACGACCAACATTTTTCCCTCGCCCCCACTATCTGAGAGCCTGGAACAGGCTTAAACTTTAGTGGTATAGCAAATGCTCAAGGACTCTTCATACTCCTTACAAAACCTGCAGAGTGGTGATTCAACTAGCTTTATTTTGTGAATAATTTTAATTCTGTAAAGGATAAAATCTGTAAAGGATAAAATTAATGAAGAATTTTAAATGGGGGGGGGGGGGGGGGGGGGGCTTATTTAAAACTTAAGTTGGACTTGTTGTTCCAGGAAGGCATGGTGCGATTATTGAGGTAAAAAACTATATCATTATAATATACTGAAAACAGAACTTGATAAGAAAGTTTTTAAACTATCACATGAAATTGGAAGTTGGAAATGTTGAGATCAAGAATATAACCCGACCTAAGTGGCTGTGTCTTCCGTGGTTTTGCGCGGGGAGGGGGGTGGGAAGAGGGCTTATTAAAAACTTGAAGCTCAAAGCTTGTTAGAGAGAGGGGTTAACAGAGAGGAAGGCTTAATGGAGCATTTACAGTAAGCAACCACCTGGTTTTGCATTTTGGGTGGTTGCTTCAGTAACAACATAGGAAAGCAATATATATCTGCATTTAACGTTCCATTTTGGCATCGTACTTTGGCTTTACTGTTAAAGGGGAGGGGAGGAGGGGTTGGGGGGGGGGATTTTTTGAGTGGAGATACAGTCAAATCTCTGGTAAGCAGACACTCTCAGAACCAAAGGTAAGTGTCTGAGTTAGGATGTCATCAAACCAAAACTCCTATGGCTGAAAAATCAGCTCCTTGGTGACTTATACCATAACCATTTTAGGGACCGTTCATTATTTATGGGGGGGGGGGGATGGGTGAGAAATTAACAAATTTTCCATTTTTTTTCATGTCCCCCCCTTAGTGAATCTGGATTTTTTCAGGTCCCCCCTGTTCTGTTGGAGAATAATTTCAATACCCCCCCCCCCCACCCCTCCACTATTAATCTGATTTCCATAAAATAAAAGTCGTATTGTATGTATCCATACCGTATTTTTGTGGGGGCCGATAATGTAGTGGCTAGCGTGTTGGTTTTCAGATCTAAAGTAGGTGAAAATTTGGGGGTGACTGTATTACTGTCTTGATATTAAAAACTGTGCTAATATCATATTTAGTTTTAAGCATATAGGTGTAAATTTGGGATATGATGGGCCTGGGGTATGATGGGAATGAGGATTTGATGGGAATGGGGATATGGAGGAGACATAAACCTGTATAAACCAGACATAATGTAGTATAAACCAGACATTGAGCAACAAAACCATAACATGTTGTAACAGGAAATGGGAAAAAGTTTAGAATAATTTTCAGTAAATTTATTAATAAATAGTTATTACAACTTATGGCATTTTGACTCATTGTGTGGTTTTCTTTTTCGAAGCAATTCAGTCACTTGGTCCACTGTGCATTTGAAGAACTAGAGTTAAGACTTTAATAGTTGTTTATTACTATCACAACCAAGACTCAGCTGGGCTACATAAAGATTTATTGCAATACACAAAACCACTGCTACTGAGCAACCCAGAAACCGGGAGTGGTGCACATGGGTGGGTTGACTCACTTACAAGGATGACAAAAGACGAACTGATAACTACAAGATACTACTAACAGTTCTTCAACTTAATGTCCACGTAGCAGATAAGGAAAATTCCTTTGGCTAGGGTTACAAATACTAATTAATACTTTGAACGTCAATCACTAAAACCCTCCAGTTTAATACTGTTACAATCCAGTAATATGTTTAATGGTGGGTTAAAACTTTAAGTAATGTCGTGTACAATTATGGCAGTACCAAATAAAGAAATTAAAATTATAAATCATGCTCCATGACTGCACCAAAATACTGTGCAAGGCTGTGCTCTTTCAGCCATGAAATTTGGGGTGCCCCGCTCTTATTGGTACACTGTAGTTATGTTTTTGCTTTTTTATTTAAGACATCATCTGTTTAAAATTTCAAGACCCCCCTCCATAACAAAAAAATTTCCCCAGGACCCCCCCTTTTGCAGTGGCTAAAATTTCAGGTCCCCCCATTTTCTCACCCATCCCCCCCCCCCCCTCCCATAAATAATGAACGGTCCCTTATAGGGTAAAAACAAACATCTGTTATTATACATTCTGCTCACCATCTCTATTCTCATTAGCTGAGAGCACATCAGATTGTGACGTCATATCTAGACAGTGGGATTTATGCATGCAGATGTGTCTGCAGATCGTCAAATTTTTACACGCAGGCGACATCACGCAAACGCGCCTGAAACGACGAATTAGTGCTTTAAATGTCTAATGAAACAATTTATCATTGGATTAGGTTTTCGCATGATAGCGAGAATTATCAAGGCCTCTGTTGGTTATCCACACAAATGCTCAACCCTCATCCAATATATTATTGTTAATTATTCTGATAATATATTATTAAATAATAGCAAAGCTTAATTAATAATCTATCATAGTTGTCACTCTAACTTGCTGAGAAACTTCTCTAAGTTCTCATGAAATTCATCGGTGTTCTTCATGTAACAGGCATGTCCAGCACCTTTCATCATATGTATGAGGCTACCAGGAATATTTCTCAGCCTTCGCAAGGAAGAAAGTCCCAGGGTTTCGTCGTTTTCACCGTAAACGATAAGGGTGGACAAATCAAGACTTTTATAATCATCTTCAGTGTAATTATCGGTAGCCACTGGAGCTACAGGAACAAATCCCCTCAGATTTCGCCCTTGATCACCTTGAAAAACGAATGGCAACGAATACGAACCACTCATGGAAGGTGAAACGATTACAGGTCGCTCGATATGAAGTTTCTCGATGACCTTGTTTAGGAACTTCGCACGTTCTTCAGACGTCTTCGGGATATTCGCAAACTCCTTTGATTTTACATAACCAGGCAAATCTATAGCTACGACGTCGTAATTTTTCGAACGCAGGAACTTCAAAGTGCCGAGATCATCCCAGGTTTGCGAGGAGAAAGCTTGACCATGAAGGAACAAGACGGGAAAACGCCCTCCATCTGAGGGGCTTTCTCTTCGATAATAAAGCCCGTCCGCTTCTCCTTCCCATGCGAGGTACTCACGCGACTCCATTCCACCCGACGACAACAGATAGTACAGTAAAATAACAGCTAAGGCCAAAGAAATACCGATAATTACTCTCCAGTTTATTGTAAGGGGTAAAATGCGTCTCACTTTCATGTAATCCGTGGATTTCGCAGCTACTGGGAGAAGAAGAATGCTCGACATAACGCACCAAACATTATTCCCAGCGACCTTCACTGCTTGGATAAAACGCGTGATTTGATTGGTCAAAAATCATTCTGCAACATCTTTTGCTAAGCAACTGGTTAATTTAAATTTTATAAATTTTATAAATTTGTCTTTGAGTTTAATTCAAAGTGGTGAAATGAAATGCTGAGAAATGTTTTATAGAACTGGTAAATTACCATTGGAAACATTTGGGTGAAGCCGCCGGGGGGGGGGGGGGGGGGTGGTAGGGGCTACTTAAAATTCTGACGGAGCTTGTAAATCTTCCAGAAAAAGAAAATAAATTACGATACAAGAAGGGAAAAAAACGTGAATTAAAAATAAAATCATATGTAAATGATAACTTCCGGTTGCCAATCTTAAAATCATTTTACCGGGTAAAAAAGTCGTTCCTCCCCCGTCAGTTTTCCCTGTACATGCTCCACCCACAGCCCCCGGTCCATTTTGGACACAAGAGTTTAGGGTAAACAAGATGGCGAATTTGGCTTTGAACGTGACGGTCAAATGGAAGGTTCTCATCGCTTTGCTGTCAGTTGTAGTTTTGGCTGTGTTATTTTTCTATTCCTCTGTCTGGAAGAACTGGCGGGCTAGCTCTGGAGTCACGGCGAATAAAAATATTCACACGAAAGATGAAAATGTGCAGGAGAAATATCTCGAGTGGGATGGCGTCGACAAAGGGATATTTTATCGCGAGATTGTACCTGAAAACTCAAAATATGCAGTATTACTGTTGCATGGGGCTAGATTCACGTCGGACAATTGGCAAGAAATCGGAACATTGGCGGCTTTGAGCTCCAACAGATACACAGTTATCGCAGTGGATTTACCGAAGCACGGATCCACGACAGCAAAGGAACAGCCTGAAGAAGATGGAAAAATTCAGTTTCTATCCGAGTTAATAAAGAAACTGAATTTAGATCGGCCGGTACTTGTGGCTCCATCTATGAGCGGTTCGTATGCGTTGCCGTTTGTAATGGACGAAAAACACAGTAAGGATTTACGAGGGTTTATTCCAATTGCCCCCTCTGCAGTAGCCAAATACAGTGGGGCAGATCTGAAAGGACTTGATCTTCCCACCTTAATAGTTTATGGTGAGAATGACATGGGTTTTAAACAGTACGTTGACAGAATGAAAGAGATCCCTGGCAGCGAAGTTTTCATGATGGAAGGTGCCAATCATCCATGTTACCTTGACAACCCTGAAGAATTCCACAAAAAAGTGGTAGAGTTCCTTGACAAGTTGAACGAAGCATGAGGTCTCACTTATGTAAAATGCACTTTTAAGTGCATCTGAGGCTGTGCACAGACTGTTTGGACCATAATCTAGTCTTGTAATAAAATTTCCATGGATAGGCCTTATGTTCATTTGGACACATTTTCAACTGCTTATCCATGCAAGTTTTGCATCTGGAAGAGGATAGAGAAAGAATGTGAGGTGATGGGTCTGAAAAGCTGGGCAGAGGGCACAATTGAAGCAGCCAACACTCAACTGAACAGCCTTGGGATGGCAGACATGGCACAATTCTCCACCAGGAGAAGTGCAATATGATGAGAACTGGTCTCAAAGATCTAAAGGCTGGTCATTACATTCATACCAGTGGGGGTAATGACACTGGCTTTACCAGCTGAGAGCTGCAAATTGTTGCAGATGTAAAATCTGACTAGCATGCAGAGGGTCATCAACTGCATGCAAGTGTGCCCAAAATAGTATTAGTAGTTTGTAGTAGTAGCAGTCTCAAATCTCTGTTATGGTGTGTGTGTAACTGAAGACTGTATGAGGGAATGTTTAAAGACTTACTGAAGGTTAAAGCAATAACTAAAATGTAAGAACAAAATCATAATTATTTGCTTGATAAGTAGGGGGGGACTCCGTTTAAGAAAGAATTTGCACTCAAAATGTCACCCTGTTCTAGAAATAGGTCAATTTTTAATACCCCATTCTAGAAAAATGGCTTCTGATAATCTGATGCTTTCATGCATTTCGAAATATTATACCTCGTTCTAGGAAATGTCTCTAGAATGGATACCCCGTTCTAGATCAGGAGTCCCAAAATCACGACCCGATTGGGCGGCACATACCCGTATAGGTATTTTGGGGGAGTACCCCCCGGGAAAGTACCACCCCTGAATAAAAATAGCAGCTGCACGTAATGGCAAAAACATATATAAAGTGCTGCGCTTGAATAAGTGCCACACCCCTCAAAAACAATATGGCACTTATTCTAAGCACTTGAGTTCAAGAGTGCTGCTTATTTATGCTGAATATTTATCAATAATTATCATTTGTCAGTGGTGAGCAGATCAATTATTTGCCAAAGCTGAATACCCAGTTTGATAATTTATCATTTGTGATCACAGACTTTGTTTTTCAATTTAATATTTGAAGGGGTGCCTGGAAAAAAGCCCTAAGTTACTTCTGATAAACTGCTAGATTCTCATTGGAAATTCCCTTGTGAAACACAGGGAGAATTTGATGTTTCATCAAAAGTCACTTAGGGCCTTATTCCGTGCACCCCTTCATTTATTCATAACTGCTAAAACAGAGCAGAAATCAGGCTGCCATTGTAGAGGATGGGTGCAGAACAACTTTGCACCATTGTACATATGGTGGGCTATCAGCCAATGAAAATGAAGAAAAAATGCATCAAAATAATGATTTGTAGTTCTTTTTAAAGAACTTTTGGAATGGGTAGTTCTGTTGTGAATGCTGAAAACTTTGCAGACACAATAAGCCCAAATTCTGTCTTCCTCTTTCCAGTGTGACCTATGTGCACAGCTGGTTTTCGTTGTCAGCTTCTAGAACATTAATCAATGTTTAATAAGCACCGCATTGATAAGTAAAAAATGTGATAGGCAGCAACTGATTTTTCAAGTAAAAACAGTTACATCTAAAAGATACAGTGAAACCCACGAGTTGATCACTTCCGAAAGCTCACAATACAAGGGTCAACCTTGCAGTGGTCAAAATGGTATTACACACATGGTTATCAGACAGTTGTGCACTATGATTGGTTAATAGCTGTTGGCTAATTCATCTGTAAACCACAGGGCAAGTTATAGTGCTGTCATAAATAAATTATTATTTAGAACTATAACTTATAGTCAATTGATAACTGGAGGTTTACAGAAAAATTGCTATTTGAAGCCATAAATGACATTTGGCCATCATCTGCAGAAATGGCAGACAAAACTTCTAATATTTCATTTGGGTACATGTAGCATTCATGATTAGTTCAGAGATGAGATGTATAGCTTTATAAAACACATTACCATAGAATTCTAAAATTAAGCCTCCCTACCCAAAAGTAATGTAAATTATGACACCTTGCTTGTATTTTTTGAAAGTGATGCCCACCTGAAAGAAACAGACTAACAAATCTTAGGAAAACTATGGAAAAGAAACTACATTAAAACACTGGCTTAGAAATCTAGTGCTGACAATGGTATTAAAAATATACCCTGGGTACCAGAGGTTGTCTAGCAGCATGCTTTCTGGAGCAGTCAGGGCCGTGGTTGACTGAAAGCGCATAGACTGTTAGCAGTCCCTCTCTGGACAGTCAAACAGGCAAGTAAGTCGTGATCAGTGATTGACTGAGTGAGCAAAAGTAACACGAGCCAAGGCTTGGCTTGTTTTCTCACTCCAGTCATACTCAACATGCGTATTGTAGTGATTAGCTCACCTGCTCGACCGACTGAAAAGCAGACAGCTTGCAGTCTAGAAAAGCGCATAACAGGCCTGTAATATGAGAGAGAATGAACATGATAAAAGCCTCAGACACTAAGGGTAAGCAGTGTGTAACGTGGGAATACAGTTGCTGTTATATTTGCAGGCAAGTTAGTATGGTACTTAGGAAAGTATTTTCACCTTTTAGGTACCTTTTTATATTTTCAGTTAGAACAGAATTGTGTGGTCTTATTTACTTTGTTCAATAAGTTTTTCGGAATTGACTGTTTGGGTATTTTAGCAGTCAGAAGTATTTGCCACCAAAATGTTGCTGCCCCATTAGGGCTGCTATTTTTTAAAGTAATGCAACAGGCTGTTCCTTCTTTCCACGTGGAAAATGGGGCCATTAATCCTCTTTTTCCAAGCCACCCTGTCTTTGGCTTCAACCTCTTCCTCTCTCCAGGTCTTAAATCCGAGATGTTCCCTTTCTTTATTCACCGTTCTCCGTCATGTCTCTCTCGGCCGTCCTCTTTTTAATTTACACTTGCCTTCAAAGTTAGTGCCACTTGCACTAACTTTTAAAAATTATTCAATGGTAAATTGTTCAATACTACATGATAGTTAACAAAAATTTAACTCAGTGTTGGCAAATGGTGTTGGAAATTTGCCAGGGCATGAAGCAACAAAATATCTACCACTGACTCTTCAACGGCATTTAAGTAAATAATAATTAGTATAATATACCAAACCAGTTGATAGCCAACTGCAAATAGTTACTTATACCTCCAAAAATGGGGAGAAACATGCGTAAAATCCAGAACAATCCCTGGAGGTGAATACAAATTATTTTTTAACAATTTGAATAATTTTGAGTGGCCAATCAGAACATACAAGAACGCTATCCACTAGTAAAAATCATCTGACAGTAGAAATAACCTTTAAGATAATAAGTAAATAAATTGGTAAATCGAAATAAAAGTCAATGCTGCTGATGGGTCCATTTTCTTTTTCTATTTTCATTATTAATTTTCTACTTTTTTATTTACCCTGAAAACTTAGAAAAATCCATAAATTATACCAAAAGCAATACACCATTTAACAGTGTAAAAAACCTTTGCTTTATTTAAATACAAAACATTATCCACAATATTGTTAGTAAAATTAATTCCATAGAAATAAACATAACTTAAAATATTTATAGGATCTGCAACTTAGCAACAAGGTTGTTAAGCACATAAAAACAATGTTCCTTTTCAAGAAAATACAAGTTTAATATACTATAATTAAATTTGTAGATTGTAGTTAGAAAATGGCATATGTTGTGATAATTATCTAGCCTGTTTAGCGGCCATTTCCTTTCTGAGAATGTGGGAGGCACTCGAAGGCGTGGAGCGTGTAAAGCGGCAATTTTTTTTTTGCACCTCATACCTTTACATGCCTCCCACAGTCTCAAAAAAAGAAATGAGTGCTATACAGGTTATGCAATATCTTAACTTCTAGTCAAGTGACCTGTAGTGGCTATGCAGGCTATGCGATATCTTAACTTCTAGTCAAGTGACAGTGGCTTTTAAATCAAAACAAAACTCTGACATTGCCAACAATAATATTCTGACCTGGAATCAAATCTAAAGAAATGCAAAGTTCTAAATTTTTTGAGTCTGTGGAAGATTAAAGGGACACCTTCAACCAGTGTGCTTTGCGACATTTTCTGTAATACAGATAATTATTGCTAAACTCCTGAGTGTCTTTGTTCATCCGATTCTATCTTTGCAATCTTTAAGGCTGGTTGTATAAGCTATCTATTTAAAGTTGTTTAAGTTTTCATAATTTGATTTTTTTTTTTGGCCATTTTGGTTGTGAAATTTCAACTAAAGAAAGAAAAACAATAATAAAGCGTGCAGAGGACAGTGGTTGAAGGAGTCCCTTTAAGTGCCAACACCCAAATGAAAGCTAGTTAGCTACTCTTTCAGTAGTATTGTTTGTTATTCTAAGCAAGATGCATGGTTCTAAATGTATAGAAAACCCAAAGGGTGACCATTCAAAGAAAACAAGTACCTTCTTGTGGTGCTGTTTATTATGCTGTGGAAGGCCTGCCTAACTTTTGAGTCTGTGGATGAAATCCTAAAGTGTGACCATTCAAACAAAAGCTATTGAGGAGTACTTTCCTGTGGTGCTGTGTATTTCACTGAATAGGGTGGTTCTAACTTTTGTGTTTGTAGTTGAAATTTTGAAATTTTGACCATTCAAGTTGAAGCTATTAAGCAGTTCTTTTCTGACAGTGATACTGTAAATTTTTCAATTTTGCCATTATTTTGTCCTTGGGAACAGTTCAAAAGTAAAATCTTAATTACTTGAAAGTTTGTTTGTGTCCAAATGTGAAAAGAGTTCATCTGCATCTTCAGCAGTTTTCACTTTAATTAAATATGTTGCTGGTTTACTGTTATCTCCCTCACTGGGTTTGGAATACAGAGGTGGGTTGGGAACAGACACCAAGATCACAGTATTCTTGCCTGATCTTGAGATGGGGGTACTTTTAGCCAGATAGATATTTAGAAGAATTTTTCCCAGAGTTGTATCGTTTCGCACCAGCACTCGCGTCTTTCCTTCCATTTTTTTCAGGTTCAGCATGCCAATCCCCAACTCAGACCATGACGATTCACGCTTAAAAAACAGCTTACACTTTATGGAATAGAATGCTCCTTCCTCTGCCACTACAACACTAAAATACAATAAAATCCACACCTTAGTGGAAGCTGCATTGTCTCATGAATAACATGGGAAACGTTTGCAGGAATCAGGACCTAAGCCTGTTGAGGCAGGACGTTGAAACTGACAGAGGAGGGATGCAAGAATTGGAAGTGAAGGGGGGGGGGGGGATTGAAACTGGGAGAAAAGAGTAGCTGGAGCCTGGAAAAAAGGGGAGCAAAACTGGCAGCTGGAATGAGGATATAAAGGGCAATAACTAGGGGTGAGGGGGGGGGGAAGTGGGAGGGAAAAGGAGCTAAAGGGGACAGGACCTTGGAATGAAGGGGAATGGGAACTGTGAAAAACTAATAGGCAAGAACTGGGAAAAAGGTGGTGGACACTGGGAGAGAAGGGGTGGAATGTGGAGAGAAGGTTGTCAGGAGAGAAGTTGGGAACTTGGAGAGATAGGGGTGGGTACTGCGAGAGATGGGGTCAGAACCAGGAGATAGGGGGTGGGAACCAAGGGAGATAGGGTGTCAGAACTGGGACAGATGGGGGAACTGGCAAGAAAGGGGGATATGATCCAGGAGAGGAGAGAGGGAAATGTTAAAAAAGGGAGGCAAAAACCAGGAGAAATGGGGAGCAAGAAGTGGAAGAAATGCGGTGGAAACTAGGAGGGAAGGGGGTGGGAATGTGGGAGAGAAAGGGATGGGAACTGGGGAAAAAGGGGTGAGAACTGGCAGAGAAGGTTGTCAGGTGAGAAGAGGATGGGAACTTGGAGAGATAGGAGTGGGGACTGGGGGAGATGGAGGTGGGAACTGGAAGAGAAAGGGTGGGAAGGTGGAGAGAGAAAGGGTTGGAACTGGAAAAAGGGGTGAGAACTAACATGGAAGGTCGTCAGAGAAAGAGGATGGGAACTTGGAGAGATAGGGGGGGACTGGAGAGATGGGGGTGGGAACTGGACAGAGAGGGTGGGAATGTGGGAGAAAAAGGGATGGGAACTGGGGGAAAAGGGGGTGAGAACTAACATAGAAGGTCGTCAGTAGAAAAGGATGGGAACTTGGAAGATAGAGGTGGGACTGGGAGAGATGGAGGGTCAGAACTAGGAGACAAGGGGGTGGGAACCAAGGGAGATAGGGGTCAGAACTGGGAGAGTTGGGGGTCAGAAACGGGAGAGAAGGGCGTTGCAACTAGAAAAGAGGGTGGGACTGAAAGAAAAAGGGTGGGAACTTGGAGAGAAGGTGGTAGGGATTACAACATGTCTGAGCTTTTCCATTTCCATCTATTTTCAGAGTTACCTTTGTGGTTTGGGGATTTCATCTTCAGCAGTACCCTCTCCTGATGTTCCAGCCTCACATGCCACAGTCTCCATACCAGAACTTTGAGCCTCTGCGAACAAACATCAGATTAGCATAATGATGACTAGAACATCAGTTGATCACACTAAACAGTAGGATGAATATTCAATGCCGTCAAATACTTTTCTCAAAATAAGTACTTTTTCGTTTACAAGCAACTGTGATGGAGAGATAAAACTGAGAACCAACCTTTGAAGCATTTCCTTGTAAAAGTTATTAGTTGCTTCTTGTTTTGTGTCATGTGACTGCGATCAAAAGTGTGGGTTTCTTTTTCGATACAGGAGGATTTGATGGATAGAAGCAAAGTCCCACTCAAGTTTCGTAGAGCCAATTCTCTGACTCACGTTTTCAGTTGAAAAAAAAATTTTTTTACATGTCACAAATTGCCACGTTTTTAAAGTTTCTCGTAACCGGTGGGATGTCTTGAGAGAATTCCTGTATCATATCACAATTCACTTCTGCTTGTGTATTTAAATGGCAAAAGTCTACAGTTTCCACCCATGTGCGAAACTAGACAGCTTTAGCACGATTGCGCATGTGCGTGCTTGGTCTTGCTTGTTTCAGTTGATGATCAAGCTGTGTACAGCTTCTTGTTTGTAAATATAAACAAATTGTGACTGTGGGTAGCCATTCAAAGTTAATGCTTACATTGACCATTGTGAGTGCAGCTTATACAACAGTGTTTAAGGTAATAATGTATCAACATTTCACCTACACAGCCAGACCTTGAGTCATGGAATGTGATTTTACTAAAATAATAATTCTTGTTTGAATCTGTGGAAATGCTAAAGTATTACCATGCATTCAAATGAAAGCTATTGAGCAGTATTTTCCTGTTGTTCTGTTTACTATGCTATACAAGGCAGTCCTATCTTTTGAGTATGCGGATAAAAACCCTAAAGTGTGACCATTCAAATTAAAGCTATTGAGCAATACTTTCCTGTGGTTCTGTTTATTATGATATACAAGGTGGTCCTATCTTTTAAGACTGTGGGTGAAATCCTAAAGTGTGACTATTCAAATGACAGCCATTGAGCAGTACTTTCCTGTGGTGCTGTTTATTATGCTGTACTAGGTGGTTCTAAAGCCCCGGCTACATGTTCTTACATTGTTATATAACATTGGTTCAACAATGTTAGAATGTGTAGCCAGCATGTTAGATGATGTTTGACTAACATTTTTTGTTAGAAGAATGTTTGATTGAAATCAAAACATTCTTTTAACAAAAAATGTTAGTCATACATCATCTAACATGCTGGCTACATGTTCTTACATTGTTGAACCAACAAATGTTATGTAACAATGTTAGAACATGTACATATAGCCAGGGCTTAACGTTTGAGACTGTGGGTGAAATCCTAAAGTGTGACCATTAAAATGACAGCCACTCAGCAGTACTTTCCTGTGGTGCTGTTTATTATATTGTAGAAGGTAGTTCTACCTTTTGTTTCTGTGGATGAAATCCTAAAGTGTGACCATAGGTAGCCCAAGCTCAAATGATGTTTACACATTGTAATTTAAACGTCCTGGTAACTGTTGCATAATAGCGAAATTATAAGGATTTGTATGGGGAAAATTCACTTCGAACTTGAGCGTAAAATTAGGAATGATATTTGAATAAAACTGGCTCACCTGAACTTCTTTGCGTGTTTACTTGTGTCTTGAGTGGTTTTGGGGTCGATTCGAAGCAATTCGGCTCGATGAGCGGAGTGCCCTACCTTTTCTCTCTTTTAGGGAGGAAGAAACAGTTGAACTAAAACTTGCTGGAATTGCTTTGAATCGACCCCAAAACCACTCAAGTGAATACACAAAGAAGTTCAGGTGAACCAGTTTTATTCAAATATCATTCCTAATTTTACGCTCAAATTCAAAGTGAATTTTCCCCATACAAATTGTTATAATTTCGCTATTATGCAACAGTTACCATAACATTTAAATTACAATGAGTAAACATCACTTGAGCTTGGGCTACCTGTGGTGTGACCATTCAAATGACAGTGACAGTATTTTTAAACTGCTGTAAGTTTCTTTCATTGATATTTTACAAAGAAATTTGTAATTTTTTTTTACTTTTACATTTGGCTGTTATTAGAAGGCAAATGTATAAACAGTGCACTGCAGGATAAAATCATTTACCTGTATTTATAACTTCTGATCTGTTTTCTTCTTTTTCTAATGATGGTGGAGTTGGAGCACTGAACAGTGAAGTTGTTGGCAGTGCAGGCTCTTTTGATGAGCTTATTGTTGTCGATTCCTTTGAAGATGCATCTGTTTCTTTTGCAGCACTGGAAAATTTCAAGTCAATGTTCTTCATGTGTTCCTTATAGTCATTAAAAATAGGACTTAAATCCACATATGGGTTCAAGCTAATATGCTTCTGTATCCAAGCAGCAACACTTTCGTTTAAAGCCTTGATATTATCATTATAAGAGCTGCTCAATTCCTTAGTTGCTTGTGAACTATCTGTGGAAATAGTTTTGAAGCCATTTTGATTCCTGCTATTTCCAAAGGATAAGCTGGATGAGGTTTCGGTTGACGTAGATTTAGTGCCGCTGAACATGTTCGACGAGCCTGGCACAAGACTGGAAATTCCTGTTAGAGGTTTAAAAGCAAGTGAACTGGTCCCAAAACCTTTAGCTTTGTTATTCAACCCAGCAAATCCTGAAAAGCCTTGGAAAATGCCGCCACCCTAACGATAACACAGAATAAATAATATAATTAAAAAAATAGTGGTAACACGGGCATGTATTTTTTCTGTTTTAGCTGTTCATGTTTTAAATATAACTTGCACTACCACAGCAAATTTATATACAATTCTTCTTTAGTTTTAAAGGATCATTATAACAAAACTAAAGTCAAATATGTGCTCTGATTGGTCAGTTAAGTGATGACAATTTGCCCATTGGTGGACGCTGCCAAAGGTTAGCCAGTGCTCAGGCTGGTTAGCATTAATATTATTATTTGTACACAAATGCAATTCTGGCTTTGCGGTGAAGATTTACAACTTTTTGAACTGAAAATTGCTAGAAACAAACAAAAATTAATTTAGGTTAGTGAATGGGTTTTCATGACTCTTTGAAAGCATGATTTTTATAAGTTATACAGCATGCATGCACATGACGACATACACATCAGTATCTCAACTGAAAACAAAATTTAGTAATGTCTCTCTGTTAAGATTATTTTGAAAAACAAACTAGTAAATGCTACAGCTGATACACATGGGAGGCTTGATATTCAAGAAGCTAGAGTCGCACTTGGCAAGCTTCTTTCCTGCTTAGTAAACCTCCCACATGCATCCATAACTCAATAGTGAACAATGAGCCATTTACCATTATTTTCATTGTTAAATAGCATCAAATCAAAGACAACAATCAGAAAATGTTCAATCAATCAATCAATCATCTTTATTTAAACATGGAATCCCATTCATAAAATGCTCTTCCAGAGAGCCGTGCAAAAATCATGCAATAAAAAAAAAACAATGTTAAATAAATATGGTCTGTCCTTTAATAGTATTTGACAGACTATTCCAGAAAGGTGCCCCTCCATAGCGGAAGCTGTTTTTTCCAGCCTCAGTATAAGGTCTTGGTACAAACAAAATAATAATGTGTTGAGTTTCTTAAATTGTAGGAATACATAGAGTTTGTACTATTAAAAATTTGACCCAACTTCGGGTCTCAAGATTATCCCACCCAAATTCATCCAGTATCTCAACTGATTGTCTATCGAAATGAGAGGAGGTTACCACCCTGGCAGCTCTGTTTTGGAGGGTCTGGAGTCTGTTACATATCCCTTTCCCACAGCTCCCCCACACTATTCTACAACAATCAAAATATGGTAGTACAAGGGAGCTGTACTTCGTTATTGATGTATGATGAGGTACGAGATGCCTTACGTGTCTCAGAACTCCAATCCCTCCAGAAGTTTTCTTTCAATTTTGTCTACATGATCTCTCCAAGTTAATGATTGATCTATTTCAACACCAAGATATTTATACGTCTCATTTCTCACAAGGGGTTTGTGATCAACATGAATATTAAACTGGTGCTCAAGGTGTTTTGTCCTAATTATCGACTAGCTACAATCATATTTTTTTGTCTTTATCATATTTAGGCTAAGTTTATTCGCTATTAGCCATGTATGTATTTCATGTAGATCATGATTCATTTGTTGTTCCATGATGTACTCATCATAATGTGCAACAGTTAAGCTAGTATCATCTGCATACATCCGCACTTTAGAGTAGAGGTTACAAGACGGAAGATCATTTATGTAAACAATAAATAGTAGCAGTCCAAGAATAGAACCCTGTGGTATTCCGCATTTAATTGTGCAGCTATCTGACAGCACACCATCGACATAAGTTTTTTGTGTTCTGTTTGTAAGGTATGAAGCAAACCAATTTAGGCTTACTTGGCATACACCATGTAGTTTCAATATGTCCAACAAACTTTAGTGATCCATAGTGTCGAAAGCCTTTTTAAGGTCTAAGAACGTGACACCATTTAATAGGCCTTTATCCATATTTAGAAACCAATAATTAATGACATCTAATAAAGCAGTCAAAGCTGAAGCCCGATTGAGAGTCAGAGAGTAAACCATGTCATTGGTCAGGGGTGGAGGTATTATTGTATCGGCCTCCTTTAACAGCATTACAGAAACACCATCTAGACCACAAGCTTTATTTTTAGGCAGAGCTCTGAACACTAGGTTAAGAACCTCACTCATGGACTTTTCCTCGATACTGAAGGAGTGCTGAGTAAGGGAGATATTGTAATCTGATGGCTTCCTTAAAGAGGATGGCAGCTGAGAAGCTACAGTGTAGTCTCGATCCAGTTTCAGTAAAATGGGAATTTAAGGCATTCCCAATTTCGCCTGGGGTAGTATAATTTGTGTTGTTATACGTTATGTTTTTAATAGACGTTGTACTCAGATTAAGGTTACAGTGTACCTTCAGATCGAAAATTTATCGAAATTTTTTTTTTGGCGTTAAAATAAAGTTTACAGAATGAACTTTCATCCAAAAAAAAAAGTATCGAAAAATAGTGAAAATTGACGGAGAAATGACGGAATAACTTTTGTGGGCGGAGTTTGTTTATTAAGCAATATGTTTTTTTAAGCGCCGTTTTCTCAAAGTTAATTTTTCGCTTGTTGGGGACACTTTAAAGAGCTACAACTCGAAGGAAATTTGTTCGATTTTCCTTAAATTTGGACAGAAGCTAGGCTAACATATAATCAACAAAAACGAATTTCGGCGAATTTCTTGATTCCGAAAACTTTTTCGTCAGGAGGCATTTCCGTGCGATCATTCCAATTTTTTTTCTCCCCTTTTCGAAAATATTCTGTAACTTTTCACTGCAATTGAATATGGAAAATCGTCGACACGTTTTTTTAGCGCTTCGTGTTCGGAAATCCGAGAACAAATCAAATTAGAAAAATATAATAATCGCTTTGAGTTATAGCGTTTTAAAGCTGATTCGGACGTTCAAATTTAGACGTCGTAAAAAATTCGACAATTCATTTTATTACCAAATGGTTTCCATATTTAGATAGCCAGCTCTATAAGCTTTAATTTGATATCTGGGTTTAGGTATATTAAGTGTAATCTGAAGACGCTAGAGCTGTTATACTGGAGACACCCCCGAAGGTACACTGTAACCTTAAAAGTATAAAGTCGCACTCGGGCCACGATGGCGCACACGGCCGGAGCTTAACCCGGTTTCCGTCGCATGAAGCAACTAGGAATATTGCTACTCCCCCCTGGATGGGATGCTAGTCCATCGCAGGGTTACCCCCAGCATTTTGTTGCCAGTACCCATTTATACACCTGGGTGGAGAGAGACAGTGTGGAGTTAAGTTTCTTGTCTAAGGAAACAACACAATGGCAGAGACCAGGCTCGAACCACCAACCTTCAGGTTGAAAGTCTGACGCGCTAACCACTAGACCACCGTGCCGCCCACTCAGATTATTACCCAGTAAATTGTTAATCTCTTTCCATGTCTGATTTATGTTCTTTGAATTTTCTCTAATTAAAAAGTAATTTCTTTAGTATTTTTCTTTGGCAGATTTAATTTTGTAGTTAACTTTATTTCTGATACTTTTGTAATCCAGCCAGTTTTTTTCGGATGTTATCCAAGGCGCTTGCCTGGCTCGCACCCTTTTACATTTCAAAGAAGGCTGAAGGTTACAGACAGAAACAAAGGTTTCTTTCCATGTTTACCAGGCAGAATTGGGATTGTTGTAATTTCCAATGGTTTCCCAAGGGATTAACACAAGATCTTCTCTAAACTTATTTCGGTCAAAATTTCTATAGTGCCTTGATTCGATAACTCTAGGGCTAGCCTTGATGGGTATTTTTTTTTTGCATATATTAGATTATGATCGCTAACACCGATCTCTGAGACTCCATAATGACAGAACTTATTAGAATCATTGGTCAGAAAAAGATCTTTAATTCAACAGTCAGTTTAAACATCATTAATCTTCCCCTGATTCTCAAAAATCCTCAACTGTGGCCAAGAGTGGCAGTTTTCCTACCTGTTTATCTGGGTTCACTCGTCTTTTGGCCTTGATAATCCTAGAGCAAAAACAAAAAAAATCTTATGAATTGAGCCAGGTATTAATCAACTTTGACAATGTAAATTTTAAATCCCTGTGATGATATCAACAAACAAAAGTTTGCATTTTTTTGCTGGTGCTGATGTGCCTTTGAAGTTAAACTTTGGGGTTTAGCTTGGTGTAAGAACCTGTGACTTTTTCCTTTGGTTTTTACCTTTGTAGTATTGCATTCCCAGTTGACTCTTTTGTTTTATGCCTTTTGTTTTCTTTGTTTTAAGTCACTCATGAGTTTCACAGGTTCTTAATACACCAAGGATGCACCAACATTTGTCAGCAGATTTGGCAGATTATCAGTGGCTACTGTGAAAACACAGTCAACATGTAAATTAATTAAGCATGTCATGATGTACTTGTACTTGTGCTAGGGAATGCAATAGTAAGGTCAACTTGGCATTACTACAAATTTTCTCTTACTCAAAATTTGCCCACCTTTTTAAGTTCAAGAATAAACCAATAATTAAAATCCTCATATTACAACTGGTAGTTTTCACACGGCTCATTTTCCTTTGTTCTTTCAGGTGGATAATTATATTGAATAACCCTGCCAATCGCCGACAGTCTCAAAATCTGGGGACAGCTATGACTGTGACAGGGGAGAGAGGGCTGATATTTTACTTTATTATATAAACTTCAGTGTTTTATAGGGATTTCCAGCACTGAGAAAAATTAATTGACACGCATAAAATTACAATAATTTTATGTCTGAAGATATGGCCACTCAGCTGCCACCACATCACTAGCCTTTTTTCGCGACACTATGGGTGATGAATGACAACATTTTGCTCGTTGATTTCGTAGTTTCTTTGTCCGCCGATGTTTTTGGTTGCTTAAGTTGTTAAGAAAAAATTCAGCGCAAACAATGCAACTAAAATGGCCTGGAACAATAAATTAGAAAAAACCGCAGAAAATTCAGTGCGAGAAAAATTTGTGTCCTTTACTGTCAAAGCTGTCAAAGGATTCATTGAAGGTGAAGTGATCAAAAATACTCAAAGAAAGAGGATCAGCGAGTTTTGTTAAATGAAAAAGATGATTGATGTATTTTAATCCCCCACTGTATTATGTCATTCAGTTGTCTAGACAATCTTGTTTCACACAATGCATACATTTATGCCATGCTAAGATGTTTTGGTTGTTTTAAATCTGTTTTACTCTTCAAACTCAGCATAGAAAATTAAAACCAATCTGTGGACTGTTTTGTGTTCACAAGATGGCTCTTAAGAGCCATTTGATTTATATGTAGGAATGTAATAATTTTTAGAGTATTGTACTTCTAGCTATCATATTGTAACATTTATTTTTAATATTATTTCTAACATATATTTTTAATATATTTTGTTAATAGTCATGTAAATACGCAATTCAGCCTTTAGGGCTGCAAATGTATCTGTTAAAATATACTTTTTACTACAGTTTAACCACCATGTTGCACCACCTCTCTTAAGTGACTGCTTTTCCAATACCAAATTTTCCAGTCAAATCGTCACAGTAATATTGAAACCTCTCGTAAGTGACTGCAACCACTTTCGATGCTGGTTAAGATTCAAATTTTTCTATTGTTTTTAACCTCTGGTTAGTGACCACTTGTCCTTACTTCAATGCCACTAAAGAAGCAAGTTGAATATAATGCGTTGCAATACAACTCCAAATTTTACAATGAAAATGTTTGGTGGTGAGTTTGTTACAAAGACGAGAAATCTGTCGCCTAACCAGCTCTAAGGAGGTTGATTGGTCGCAGGAGGAATATTAAAGCACTTCATGATACATGTATTTCCTTAGTTTTTCCTTAACTACCTTTTGTATGAGCTTAAATTCAAAGGATTGTCTTTCATCTTTTACAGTCCTCAAGGGCATTTGAACAGCTTTCTCATCCCTACAAGGGGGCATTTGTCAATTTTTCTTACAAAATGCAGAGCGATTATAGAATGCAGGGCCACTTTGGTTAAACTTTATTTACATTTGTCGGAACTCTTTGTAGAATGAGGGATAACACAACAGGCACTTTTGTCATTCAATAAGATGCAAAATGTAAGTGGCCCTGTATAATGCTTACGCCCGGGGGTTGGCCCGGGGGGACTTGGGCACTGCTGGAAATAAGTTATAAATTTTCCTGATAAATTATAGTGAAAGGTTATAACAAAAGCTTTATATTTTTAATGGTTTAATGTTAATGGGAAATAAAAATTTGCCATATTGTGTCACAACGTATTTTACAAGGAATTGGGTTATTTTAGCAACTTTTTTGCCCCGGAAGGGGAAATATTTGAACATTCTACAATTTCAAATTTCCGGGGAACTAGACGTGTGAATGGAATGGATTCCCAAAAATTGACTTCTAAATTATAACATCCACTTACTTTCTTTTGCTCAAATCCTCACTGGATGCAACTTTGAAATGACCAACCTGTGAAAAGAGTACGATTGCAACTAAGGTGATAAAAATTGCGCGCCGGCCATGCTTGCCAGACAAACTCATATTTGCAACTGTTGCTCGCCAAAATATGAACATTAGCTCCACATGGAGAGGAAATGAATGGTAAAACAAATTGACAGCTGTGAAATTAATTGATATTACCTCTTCTTCTTCGTCTTCTTGATCCCAGTTATCTTGAGTCAGTTCTTTCTCTGCACCTCTCTTCGCCATTTTCATCTGCAACTCACATGCGCGAGTGGTGGCGGCGGATACAGGGAGGCTACTGTATTCCGTAGGTATAAACGAAAGGCCCTAAACGTTTTGAAAAAAAAAATTTCGTCTTTAAAACCCTTCGAAACTACAAATAATACATTTTTATTTGATCCTTCACAAACATAATTACTAAATCACTATACTGCACTAATAAATGCAAAAAATTACATTTTCCGGTTTCACTAATGTCACTAATCTGTCGGGTACCCCAACGATACCCTGAGGGTATTCAAATGAGTCGAGTCGCGAGCGAACAAGCACCCCTTCATCCGGGCATTCGCGAGCGCTGCTCTCTCGTTGGTGTACGTATTTGGTCATTTCATTTCCCTTCAGAGAGCGTAGATGGTACCCCTCCGCTGTTTAGCCTTTTATAAATAACGAAAATACCCGGAAAGAAGGAGCGTTTTTCTTCGATGGAGTTAGAAAAATTACGAGCGCAGTTGAAAAGCCAATTTCAACAACATAAGGTAGGGAATTTTCTACTTAGAACTGCTATTGACAAACTATCTCCACAAGTGTTATTTTGCATGCTGATTAGCCGAGGTTTTTGCGATATTCTAACTACTGGATGTTCATTTATATCGAGTTATTGTCGTTCTTAGCTTCGTAGAAAAACTATATCGGTGCTTTATAGCGGTACATGTAAGCTTATTAATTCTAGAACGGTTATTTCGCCGCGATAGCGAACTCTAGAAATTCTTCGAACTCAAGCGAGCCGGCTACATATTTAATCAATTCTGCCGTGAGCGTTATACCACCCCAACTTCTCTTGAACTTCTAGTTAAATGCATTATTTGCGACGAACTGCTTCATTTCGCTCAAGACTTTGATTTCCTTGTTGTTTTTTTCCTGATTTTTTGTAGATTCTCATTGAGCAACTCCAGACAGATCCGCAGGTAAGTATATTTCGCTTCTTTTCTAATCAGAATGTTTCAGTGTGTTAGGTTTCGATTGTTTTGCCTTGGCGCAGTTTTTGAGAAATATTTTCAAACACAAATATCTCTCTTTCGCAGAATCCCGACCTTCAGGAAAGGTTGCAAAGTCTTCAAGCTAATATCACAAACCTCAGCCAGCAACAAGTGAGAATTTTACGTTCTAACAAGTTTATTTCAGGGAGCAAAAAATATACTGTGGGTGTACATGAAAAATCACATGCAAATATAAGGAAAGAGGTTTTGGTCTATGCATAGAGGGTGGTAAAAAATTAAAATTCAGGGTATTCATTGCTTTACAAGAGCCAATCAGAAAGCGCCTTAATCCCGTGGGACTCTCTACAGGTGTGACACGGCGAAAACAAAAATACAATTTTGCCGCGAAATCTCGGCGAATTTTGGCGTGAATTTTGCGATCCAAAATTAAACACGATCGTCGAGTGAAAAGATTGAAAGTTTGAATCAAGTTTTATTTCATTCACGGTGATAATGATATGTTTTCAAAGGGCTTTGTGCAAATCTTTGCTTTTTGTCGGCGGAAGTGAGATCACAAGGTTTTTACCGTCAAATTCTTTTCATTGTCAAAGATTGAGTGATGTTTGGGGTTTATAGAAGCTTATACAAATTGATGGCAGACAATTGACGTTTAATGGTGCATTGCAAAATGATTTTTTTTTCTAGACAAAGCAAAAACATCAACTCTAAATTGTGTTACTTTTCAAAGTGATGGCATTAACATATTTTCACGGCAGACTTTCTGAATTGCTGAGATCCTTGCTCAATGATAAAATCCTCAAATGGGTGTAATAAATTTTGTGGTTACTGTCTACAAAAATACAAAAATTGTATGTTTGTGCCAAAAAGGGGTTAATTTTTTTGCTTTTCATTGAGTATCGTAAAACTATAAAAACTAACTGGTTCAATCCAAATCTACTGGATTGTGTAAATTTATCTGAAAGGATGTCAACAAGGTGAAAACATATTGCCTTTTTATCAAGGAAAAAAAAATTGTAAATAAAATTTTATCCTGGTCATGGCAAGAACTGCAAACAATTCACTTAGGAGGTAATCTTACCTGGCACCAGAGTTAATAAAGCGCAATGGTCATGAAACCTGAGAAAATTAATTTCTTTATACAATGTTTTTGTAAGTGATTTTTCGACCTTGACCATACACAACCCCAATGGATTTTGAACTTTGTTTGAGAAACTAACCAACAGAAATGTTTTCCTTAAGATATTCAGTGTAAAGCAAGTGATCAAAAAACAAAGGCGTCTACGGTTGTTGTACTTTTAACATAAATAAAAATTAATTGTAGCTCCTCTTGTTATCGCCAATGACGTATGCCAGGTTTCATAACCAGTCCCTTCACTAGCTATTCTGGGACCTTTCAATTATGCTAAGATACTGAGCTCCCAATCCACTTCTGGTCAGTTATTAAATTTGTTTAATAATTAAGTTGTTTTAAAATGAATGGAGTGTTTTCTGTTTGATTTTATTGCAGAGCTATGTAGTGACACAGTTGAGACAAGAACTGATAAATAAAACAGAGTTCAGAGCTGAGGTATTAATACTATTTTCACATGATCTTAAAGATGCTGTCATGGTAGTTTTTATGTTTTTGGTTCATACTGTGCTAGAATTAAAATCAAAGCTCCTACACATGAATAAGAAATGGCTAACATGTAACGCAATAGTGTGGTAAGCTTATATTTTTATACTGATACGGTTCAATAGTTTTTTAAAATTAAATGTAACGACTTTTGACGAATTAAAAAAACAGTACATCATTTTCATAATGTCGAATTCGGGAAGACAAAAAAAGGATCCTGGCATGATTCGAAACCCTACGTCCCTGGTCTGTCCATCAGTCGAAAAAGGAAACCTTAAATCACTCAACCATCCTTGAAAACATGCCTAATTAAGATCATATTTTATTATTTCAAGGTCGATAAACATCAAAATTAGTTAATGTTATCATTGGATTCACGTTCTGGTAACAAACCATTACATCACTAAGTTTACAGCTGAGTGATGGAAGAAGCGAGTGAGTGAATTTGCCATAGTCTCCGATAACCTGTCATTACGCTTCACGTATAAACGGGGAAACAAAGCATCTTATTTCAAATGTGAAAGGCTCCTAGAGCACCAAGAAGACGATACCAAGTAGATTCTTAAAGGAAGAAGAAACCATAATCAGTTTTCAGCAAATTTTCCAAACCACATGTTACCAACTTAAAAAAATTTGCCCAATTAACAAGAGGTTTGACTAAATTATACATCATTTAGTAGATTATGAGCAGTCAAAGATGTGATCTTGACTGGTAGAGTTGTAGCAGGTTGTCCAATTTCACTACACCTCAGCCAATTTATTGTATGTTTTATTGTATTTCAGGAAAATAATATCAAGTCGCCGCTTAGTGACAACAATTCAAGTAATATAACATCACTTGTTGAAAATAAGGATGCCATATTTCCAATGAGCAAACCACTCATCAAATTGGAACCATCAACAAAAATGGAACTGCCAATCAAAACAGAACCTTTGGATGTTAAACCTGTAAAGCTGGTCCAACCACAAAAGCCGCTGCCTATTCAACTCCCACGCCTCAAACCCAAGCCTCCGCCCGTCATGATTGTGTCTTCACAGGTACAGTAAAATTGTAATTGAAATAAAAGGAGGGACAGCTAGGGCCTGTCATATTTATCAACACTAAGACCAGTCTGAAGAATGCCACAGATCATGTTTTTAAAATGTTTCATCATTTTAGATCACGCCACCACAAAGTTCCAAATTAAGAGAAAAGAAGCCCTGCTTATTCACTGGAATTAAACATAATTTTTAACAAACAGCTCTGTCATGTAAATTGAACTCTTTTGCTTTAATTTTTGCTCTATTTTCGTTTCCACAGTTATTGTAAAATTTTGTCACCACATGTAATTTGTCATGTTTCTTCTGTTTTCTTTTGCAATATTGATTCATGTTGTCGTTGCCTTCTTATAGAGCTATAAAATATACTTTCAAATTGTTCACACTACAACCGAAGAAGACTGCTGTACCATAATAATGTTATGTTATAATGTAATAATATAATACAGTCAAATCTTCTTAGTGTAAATGTTGCAGGTAAAATCTGTTCTCAGGTCGAATCGGTATTCAATCTAGGTTAAATGTGTACCCAGTATTCTATCTAGGTAAGCTAACCCTAACTAACCCTAGTTAACTCTAACACAAGGCTAACCATCACCACTAGCACAAAGATTCGTATAGCCAATAGTGTGATGGTTAGCTTTGTGTTAGAGTTACTAGGATTAGTTTCTACTTCTACTTCTACTTCTACTTTATTAACTGATAAAGTGGTAATGCCACATCACATCAGTATAGAATAACAACTATGTACAATATTAAATAGTACAGTAACTAAAAATTATAAAATTACAATATAAAATACACCATGTTTGAGATAACATTAGTTAGGGTTAGCTTACCTAGATAGAATACTGGGTACACATTTAACCTAGATTGAATACTGATTCAACCTGAGAATGGATTTTACCTGCAACATAAACACCAAGGGGACACAGTACTGGAAATATTTTTATTTTTTAGAAACTTAAGACACGTGTCCTTTCAAACCTCCATTTTGATCTGACATTTTACAAAATTGGTTGGACATTACTACAAATATACATGTACTGTACACTGTATGTTGAAAATGTTCTCCCCTTGCTCTTTCTTATTAATGTTGCACCACTACTGGTATGGTAGTCTACAGGGAACAAAATACAACATTGGTTGGATGGGAGAAAAGAGTGCGTGGGGTTCTTATATTGGATGCACCTCAAAATGAAAGTGTCTCAACAGTTCTGTTACCGATTGTAGTTCCAGAAAAGCCCCCCTCCCCTCCTCTCCCTGCACAAAAAAAAAATAAAGGGGAAAGGTTATGCATGGACGACTGACCAATAGGATATGACTATCAGCTGACAATAATAAAAATATTTTATAGCATCTGCAGTGCTGGAAATGTGTAGTTCCAGAAAAAATCCATACCCACCCCATGGAAGGTCATTGGAAATTCCTAGGGGGAGGGGGGTCTTAAAAGCCAACATTTTAGAGATAAAAGTATGAAGCTAAACTGGAATTTCCTGGGGGGGGGATGGGGAGTGCTAAACAAACCCCCCCCCCCCCCCCCCCCCGTGGAGGGAGTATGGATATTTTCTGGAACTGCACAATAACAGTCGGTCATTGGACATTGTCTGACCAAAATCCGAAAATGTCTGACCAATTTTAAATTATGCTCGGACATGGTGACAGAGCACAAAGCTTTGGCCTTGCAAGTCTTGTTAACTCATCGCATTTGATTCCAAAAACGTTACATTAAGAATTTACGTTGTTTGTATGATTTATTTTGCTGTAAACAGCTCTCTTGATTTGAGAAAATTTAGAAAAGGCTGTGTCATTTGAAATTGCCCTACAATGCATTGCAAAACTTCTTATAGCACGTGGTGTATGCTTACCGATTGTGTCTTAGAAAAAATCCAAAATGGCGGATGTTCGATCAAAAGGTTCAGTGCAACTTTTAATTCAAACCTTTTGGGATAAGAACTCTTTGTTTGTCATATTTCCATATCAATGAAGCATTGACTGGAAATTCTATGGAAATATTGTGAACAAAGGATCTTATTCCCAGACAACCTCGTTCCCAGGGTCTCTCATCTTCCCGCCCCCTGGAGCGAGAGAAGAGAGACCCTGGTTAACTCTGGTCACGTGCGTCCCAAAATCTGGGATGTAACAAATAAAAAATTTGAGGGAGGGGCGGCAAAGTGTGAAATTTGTTCCCTCTAGCCAGAGCGCTCTAGCAGAGCATTGCAAATCAAAACAAATCCGAAAAGCGTTCGGCGGCTTCCGATATAATGCGAAGCGGCGGTCATCCGCAGACTTCATAACATATCCACATCGACTGGTTTTGAGAGTGCAAGTTGCTTTAGGATCTGTAAATTAACAGTTGGGCTCGCTACACAATTACAGTCCAATTTTATTACTGGACGCCGCCGCTAAGCTCGGTCTCGGCAGAAAATGCTTTTGATTTTATATGGCATTGTTCCGAACTGAGATGAATTATCGCTACATACTATTCAGCAGGCAATCTTCAAGCTTCATTCAACAGGCACATTAAATTCACAGTCGCCGTCTGTTCTCGGACGATGGCGAAGTGGAAAAATATTTTGACATGCAGATCGACTTTACACTTTTATAACAGGAAACGAGGTAGAGAAGATAATGATAGCTTTTATTCTTCATAGGCGAGGCAACAGTTCAACATTTACCAGTTCCAGTCATTTGAATGTCTATACAAGATCTTTACGTTTTGTTGTTTCATTATACGCTTGTAAAATTATTGAACGATAACCATTTTAATCCTTGCGCATATAAATTCATTCGCTTTTGTTTGAATCGTTTGATTGAACCGTTTCCGGACATCAACGGACTGGCGCACAGCACGAGCCACTGTGAAGAAAACGAGACAAAGTTACAAACACTGTCGACCCCTCCTTAGGAATATAATTGTCCAAGAGGCACGTGACCAGAGTTGACCAGGGTCTCTCTTCTCTCGCTCCAGGGGGCGGGAAGATGAGAGACCCTGGGAACGAGGTTGATTCCCAGAAGGTTTGAATTGGGTACATTAATTCGTTAGCCAAATTTGCCTTTTATCATATATTGCAACATTTTATTAATAAAATAAACAAATTTTGTTATTCAGCATGGAAAGATTGAGTTCACTGGTCAAGGTGCATCACCAGGCCATATGGCGCAATCACTGTTCTCCTCTGTTAACTCACTTCAGCCGCAGGTCGCAAATTCAATCAGGGTACCTGCCCATTTCCAACAGAATAATAAAATCAGACCCAGTGCTTTCAGGTACAGTGGTAGGACCTTTACTTCACATCATCTTCAACCGATACTTCCTCGTCCCACCGTGGAAAACAGGTCTACACCATCACAGGGTCTGAAGAAAGAACCGGAAAAGCCAATTGAACCCAAGGTAAGAGATGAATAATGCTTTAATTAACTCATCTTTTAGTTTCTTTATGTGTATGATGATCTCCTATCCTGCCGGCACGGTTTTTTCAATAGTCCAAGGGCTGTTTTCTAGAAGTGCTTGGAGGCCTCAGGCGACTCACTTTTGTTTTTGGCCGACTAGAAAAATGTAATGAATTTTGCATGAAGCTTAAGTGCTGGGCACCCCAAACAAGCTTTTAGCCAGCAGGGTGTCCAGGTGTCCTGTGGACACCCACTTTTTGAAGAAATTCGTGAAAATTTCACCTAATCCTTTAGAAAGTTATGATGGGAAACATCTTCAGGACGCCCACTTTTCAATTTCTGGCTAAAAGCCTGACCCCAAATGTCATAGTTGGGAGCCTTTGGGTTCCCTGTGATTCGTTGAGCCCAAAAAATTATTTTATCTGCATGAAGTTAATCTTCAAGAGAGATTCAAATTATTGAATTTCAATAATATTTAAATATTAATTTAGCAGTAAATTCCTTCTATGTTAAATTTATGAACTAAATTGATGAGCTGTTTGTGATCAAAAATGCCACTGCTGGGTAGATGCAAATTAAAAAATAATGTATTTCTCAGGCCCAAGATGCCTTCATGATCAGGACTTTAAATATTACAATATTTTTATTTTTATTTTTTTTTTACACTTGAAATGGTTGATTCTTTTTTCTATTCTACCCACTTGTTAGAAAATGGAATTTATGGCTGCCTTAGGACTTATAACGCCACAAACACTTATTGGTAAGTATTGAGATAATGAAAATAAAATCAGGAAATTATAATGTTACGATAAATCAAAATACAAAAATAAAAACGATGCAATGTTTTGTATCGCATTAATTTCTGTATTTCTTCTAAACGTTTTTTAACAAACCTTGTACAGTAAATCATTTTTAGTTCGTAGTTGCTATGGCAACTATGAAGTTTAGAGGGCACTCGAGAGAGCGGTTGGCTGTTCATGTAAGCGAAATAGTATATCTTGAGCCCAACGTGTCTTTGTATTGTTGTCTGTTGGACACAATATTTTAGGTTACTTGAACAAGCTATCATCGTCACTTCCGCCGTATGCGTAAAGTTCCGGTGTATGCGTAAACTTTTTTTTGAGCGTGAAGTGGTGTACGTTCGAGGCAGGTTTTTGAGAAGTTTGGCTCTGTTTCTTTAGTAAAGAACTTTCAAACTGTCACAACAGAATATTATTTCTCAGCCTTGTTGGAAAGCAAACATGATTATTGCGTCGCTATTTCTTCGAGGACTGCTTTGGTAAAAATTTATACGGCAACAAAGCAGGGACACTGTAGTACGTGACTGTGGATACAAGATATGATGAGACATGCCGACGTGTGATAAAAGAGCTAAAGGAAAATTTCTTTATGGACCTTGCTGCAATTGAAGGCAAAGAATTTTCGTTTTGATGTGTTTTTTGAAAAATTCAACTACTTTTTGGTCTGACAATTCCCCAATTAAATTGCCAGACTGTGTGTCGCCAAATGCTTCTTCTTTGTCTTCTTTTATATAAACATCTGGCGACACGCAGTCTGGCGAACAGAAAAGATGCTTTTGAGATTGTTTCTGTTTAGTACATGTAATAAACAAAAATCCACTGTGATGTCCACTGCAGTTTGCTCCCGATTTCTCAACTCAACAACAGTAACAGTGAAGACAAAATAGCACTACTTTCTGAGAAACAACTGCGAACTATCCGTACGGAACCGCTCGTTGAATATTGTTTGAATAAGCTGTGTTGAAATGAGAAGCAAGTTAGCTGTGAATGGTGGCTTTTGTCTGGCTGGATAGTGGATACCAAAATTCAAGAAAGAAATGCCTAATTTTATAATTAAAAATACTCAGAAACAAAGAATACTAAATAATAATCCATTGTAAAGTAACTGCTCAAAAGCTTTCAACTTTAGTAGAACTTTGCACTTTAAGATTTTATCCACAGATTAAATAGTTAGAAACATCTTGTTCAACATAATATATGGCACAACAGGAAAGTGCTGCTCAGTAGCTTTCATTTGGATGGTCACACATTTCAATTTCATCCACAGACTTAAAAGTTAGAACCACATTTTACAGCATAATAAACAGCACCACAGGAAAGCACTGCAATATTTTATTGAATGGTCACGCTGTAGTGTTTCAACCACAGACATTAAAGTTGGAATGACATGTCTATGTGACTCTTCCTTTGTTTTTAATACTGCATAGACTTCAGTGTTGTTATTAAATAATAATAATAATAATAATAATAATAATAATAAATTATTGGCAATAGTACATAAAATGAAATCTATGATGCATATAGCTTTTATAAGTCAGTATGATTGTTATGTGCTAGTCTAAATAAATCGCTCTCTGATTTTCAGTAGTCAGATAGCTGATATTAACATAAAAAGGATATGATGAAATGTTCAGTATTACGGTCCTTGAAAAAGCTGTTAAGCTATTGGCTCCTCAAATGGATCCTTGAAATACCTGAGAAGAAATCAAGCATACAAAAGTATTTAATATCAGTGTAGCTTGACAGTACTGATGAAGACTCATGAACTGACTTAAATTGAGAAAGTTTCCTTTTCCTTTTTGGATCTAAACATGTATAGGGAAGGTTGGACATATACTTATTTCTGTTTCAAAGTGTTAAGTTGTGTTAGTTTTTGATTTATTTATGCAAATTATGCATGCAAACTATAACAAAGATTTTAAAAGGTAAAATATTGCTCCAGTATGGAACATTCCTTATTTCAAAATTATACGATTTAAAAGTTAAAACCTAAATCATTCTATTGATCCTTAACTGGAGTATGCCTTTAAGAAGGAAAAATATTTCAGTAATGGTTTAATGTAAATCGTAAAGGGTGTTTCCACATTATCTGTGCTTTGTTTTCATTGATTGAATTTATTGTCGTGTTTCATGGTCTGTGGAATAGTTTGTTAGATTGTAGACAGAGGGTTTTTCATTACAATGAATATTATCAACTCCATTTAACAGGTGATAAGTGCACATTTGCCTTATACAGCAGTAAGTTTCAGTGCTGCCGGACTGTAGAAATGTGATGATTCTGAGCTAGTTAATATTGGGAGTTATTTGAATTTTCCTAACAGAAATTCAGCTCAAGAGACAAGAAAGAAAGAGAAGAAGTACATGTATTTCACCGCAAAATGCACTAGATATTGACCCAGAGGTATGTTCTGTTCGCCATTCATTTAAATTGACATTACCTTTTTGCATAATCATACACAATGTCGTTTCATTTTCAATTCAAATCAAATTCAGTGGTTTTGTAATAATATTGTATACAGCTGTAGCTACATTCAGTGACAGTTCAGATCTGATGTCTGTAAACTCATGATCAAAATTAATAGCTGTGTAGTTTAATTAATGCAATTTTTACTGACAAAGTTTCAGTATTTCACAAATTGAAATTTGAGATTTTTAGTATGAATTGGACTCGAGATTTTGGGTGCTTGACTGTTTAAATTAGGCAGCTTGGTAACCAATAATAATGAGTTTTATTGTTTTAAAGCCTAAGAGAATAAAGAAAATAACTATGTTACCAGTAAAGAGAGGTCGAGGTCGCCCACCCAAGTTCAGCAGTGCACCAAACTCGCCAAGTCCATCATCACCTATTCCTAATGGGTACACAGAAAATGGCAAACACAAGAAATTCAAGTACAAACGCGTTATAACTGGAGACTCTCCCGCTGATGAGGTTATTATTAATTTTATAATGTGTTATGGCTGAAACAGAAACTTACACAATGTATAGATTTTACATGTTGGGGAAATTAGTATTAACGGTACTGTACTAAAAAATAATATTGTAATAATATAGAGCGTATGCACATGACGTCACGGCGGCCATATTGGTGTACCAAAACAATAGAACGGCGGCCATGTTGGTGTACCAAAACAATCCTGTGGGATTTGAACGCTTTTCTTATGTTAACACTTTCTTTTGTTCCAATAAATTTGCATAGCTGCTTGCCACGTGAGTGCATACGCTCTATATGGTAATCATGAATCATCAAAGTATGGTTTATGTATGTTTTTCCACCTGCAGTAAGTTCAGATGACACGCATTTTGCTAAATTATAATATTAGTCTCCCCTCTCTTGTGGAGGCGCTCGGGGTCTAGTTGTTAGCACGCTGGACTTTCAACCTGAAGATCAGTGGTTCAAGCCTGGTTTCTGCCGTCGTGTTGTTTCCTTAGACAAGATACTTCACTCCACGTTGTCTCTCTCCACCCAGATGTATAAATGGGTACTGGCAACAAAATGCTGGGGGTAACATTGCAATGGACTAGCATTCCATCCAAGGGAGAGTAGTAATTAATACTCTCAGTCACTTCATTGGTTAAGCTCCGTCAGGTGTGGTGAGCCATTAGGCTTGTGAAGACTTACCTTTACTAAAACATAATCATAATCACGCTAATCATGAATCATCAAAGTATGGTTTATGTATGTTTATCCACATGCAGGAAGTCAGATGACATCATGTTTTGTTAAATTATAATAAGCCTTCCCATTAAGCACCTCTCTAATAAGCCTCCCCTCAAGCACGCTTCAAATTTGGGGGGGGGGGGGGGGGGGGGGGGCTTAAAAGAGGATTATACACTGCACACCCCAGTTGTTTAAAGGGTGGATGGCATTATCTACTGGATAAATCTTTAGTGGATTCTGCCTGTTAGTACATGTATAAAAGTTTTGTTACGTTTATGCACTGCAGGATAGTGATTTATTAATTTTATCTGGTGGAGAGCATTATCCACTATTTAAACAACCTGAAAAATATAATATCATCGCGTTCGAAGAATGCCATCCTAATTTTCGTGTTGGTTGTCCTGTGGTTTATGTGCAGTAAAATTTGAGATTTTTTGGTAGATGGTCTTCCAAATGGCCACCCCTATTTCTTTTTTTTTCAGGGGCTCATTTCTGCCAGAAATTCCTTTGAATGCTTCTCCATAATCTGTGATTACTGCTAGTTTAAATATAGGGGGGAAAGGGGAAAATAACATATAAATAAATTTGTGCTAATGCATGAAAACCGGCTGTGTGTGTGTGTTTGTCCTGAGGTCTGTATGTGGCAGTCGCTAAACTGAATAATCAAATTATTTGTTGTCCTCTTTTTAGGATGACAATCATGATGAAGTTTGTACGATATGTAAAGAGAGTGGTGAGCTCTTACTCTGTGATACATGTAACTTGGTTTATCACATGAGCTGTTTAGATCCTCCTCTCATGGCAGTACCACCTGGCATGTGGCTTTGTCCTAAGTGCAAGGTAAGTGCTATCAAAGGTGTTAAATGTCACCTTGAAATGACTTGCTTATCCAGAGTCAGTCAGTGACTCCCAGAGTCATTTATCAGAACATGTAGTGTAGTTCTAACTTTTCAGTCTATCAACAAAATCCTATGATGTGACCATTCAAATGAAACCTCTTCAACAGTACTTTTACATGGTACCATTTGTTCTAACTTTTGAGTCTGTGGATGAAATCCTATGATGTGACCATTCAAATGGGAGTTAGAAATTCTCTCAGTCTCTTCATGCTACAGAAACCTGGTTAAGCTCCGGCAGTTGTGAGCCACTAGGCTGTGAAGACTTTACCAATGTCTGTACTGAACGACAATGTCCTAGGTTTAATTAACCTAGTACAGAATAACATATGACCCAATCCTGATGGCTGCTTGCACACAGGGTTGTAGAGCATGTTACAAGTAATAGTATTGAAGGGCTGGGTGCCTATAAACTGCCTTATCATTACATCAAATTTTAGGTCGGTTTTTTTATCACTTAGATTTGTCTAGTCTTTTTCTTTGCATGTGACCTACAAATTAATTGTAAAGCATTTTTCAGAATTTTTTTCACTGGTTTTTGCCTATTTTCAAGACATGACATACGCAAAAAAAATTTTCTCACATTGTTCGGAGAAACAGAAGGGCATTTTGGTAAAAGAAGCTGCAAGGAAACACAGAGTTTTTTTGCTTTGCACACGTTCTTATTTCTCAAAAATGTAGCTAAACCCAGCAAAAAAAATTCAGAGCAATGTCTTGCAATTAATTTGTAGGTCACATGCAAACAACGAGATAAATCTAAGCAAAAAAAAATGGCCTAAAGTTTGACATCAGATGGTTATGCATCCAGCCCTAATTATTCCCCTCTTTTCTAACCTTTATCCAGCGCTAAAACCCCCTGGCGGGGGGGGGGGGGGTACTCCCTATAATGGGCTATACGGGGATGCTCTGCCCAAAAGGGGTACCTTTTTGAGGCTAGAGGTATATGAAAGGGTCGGGATTTCACGAGTTGAAGTATATGAAAGGGTCGGGATTTCACGAAGAATAGGAAAGGGAAGTGAAACCACACCGTTGAAGCATAAAAAAAGGTAGGGAAAACTTCCATTTAAGTACAGTATAAAAACGGCCTTTCAAAATATATCAAACAGACACACGTAAAGGCTCTGAAAGGGGTACCATTTTCATTGAAAGGTTTAGAAAGGGGTACCATTTTCAATGAAAGGTATATGAAAGGGGTACCTTTTCTGTCAAAATTGGTATATGAAAGGGTAATGGTTTGGACCTGGGGGTGGAGCATCCCTGTACAAACCTTTTCTAGGCAGGTGATTTTATTAAGATGTCCTAAATTGAACTGCTGCATATTTTCTGTTTGTTTTAGGAGAAAGTTGAAGAAGATGATCCAATGCCATGGCCAGGAACTTTAGCTGTTGTTCATTCATATCTGGCTCACAAGACAGGTTAATAGAAAATTTAATCATCAATGCAATTCCCCATATAGATAAATGTGCTACCGTTTAATCAACAGGCTGGTTTTGAACACCGGTAGTAGTGGATATTTGCCGAGCCATGAAGCAGCAAGGTAAATATCTACCACTCTTCGGTGACGCTGAGGTGAATAATAGTATACAAAACAAATGAACAGTCAACTAAAAATAGTTTAGTTCTGACAAATGGAGAAAAGACTGCACATGAAATCCAAAACAATGCCTGTAGGTGAAAAAGCGTTATGAGTAGCCAATCAGAGCATGCAAAAAACACTATCCATCGATTTGGTATATACTAATATAAGATTATCCATACATTAACCAGGCTTGGTTATGCTTTTGCTCAGCTTTAATTTCTAGTTTTCATAGGTTTAAGGCATTGCTAGACCAATGATCTATCAAACATATACAGTTTTGGTTTCCTTTTTAGCAAAAGAAGAGGAAAAGAATAAACTGCTGAAAAGAAGCGAAGAACTGAAAGCAGAGAGAGTTCAGTTAGAAGCCAAAGCAAAGCAACTTAGTAATGCAATAATGGTAAGTGGAACATGTTTGTCCATAAAATATAATTACCACATCCAATTGGCTGCCAAACGGGTGTTAATAATTTATATCAGCAGTGTTAAAAAACTGAATGTGAAATAACCGTAACCTCCTGTGAATTTTTTTTTTTGGTTAAATAACCCAGCCACCACCCCCCTCCCCCCTCCCCTCCCCCTCCCCCCCCCCCCCCAACTCCGCTCCCCCCACCCCCACTCCCACCCCATCTGGGAATACCAGTTTAGCTTCATAACTTTCTTTGAAAACATCTGTTGAGAACCCCGCTGCGGGATACGGATATTCCGTGGAACTGCACAATACCAGGGTGTCAAGTTCCTCTTTTTTCCTAATGCCAAACATAAAAATTCAAGAAACATCCCAAATTTCATTTTGTATAATATTGAAAAACAAATGGTACCATGCAAAAGTACTGCTGAAGAGGTTTCATTTGAATGGTCACACTATAGTATTTCGTCCACAGACTCAAAAGTTAGAACTACATTGTCTCCATAATTTACTCTTGGAGTGAAAGGAAACCTCACATTGTTTTGGGATTAGGTGTTTAAAATCATGATTCAGTAACCTATAAAACAGTGTTTTCAAGCAACGGAAAGATGCCATTTTGTGCTACAAAGTGCAAGAAAATGCATCTCTGCAAGTCTAAAACTTCAAAGTTTTCTGGAGAAGAATGCCTCCAGACCCCACTAATGACAATAACTGTATCAAAATTTAAAATCATACTTCTCTCAATCTTGTGCTTAATTAAGGGCTACCCTGTTTGGTGTATGCTTCATGGAACATGGAACTATTTTAAATTTCTCTGCCCTCTTCCCCCCCCCCCCCCACCTCCCTCCTCCCCTCCCTTAAAATATTAGGTGGGCTAAAATATCTTTGATATCACAGTAAAGTATTTTTATCCCAATCCCAAAAACATTCCATTAATTCATTGTCTTTTTTCTCACAGGAACAGATGCAAGCCAAGAGCGAGCTTTCTGCCAGCAACAAATCTGCACAGAATTCTGTTGATAGACTTATTAAGTTTATTGAACTAGTGCAGAGTTTATGACAACCAATTATTTTTCCTTTAATGAAAACTGAGAATATTTATTGAGATCTTTTGCAAAGGTTTGTAATTTTGTTTATGAGAAGTTTGCTACATAATGTGCTGCTAACAAATGAACTATTTTTTTGAGTGCACAACGAAGATTTGTAAGCAGTGTAGATACAATACAGTAAATATAAGATTGTTGCGTTTTGTTATAGAAAAAAGGTACAAAAAAATGAATGCAGAGGACTTTGTGCTTGTTTGGGGATCATTTTAATTTTCTGATATTTGTGAATTGAAAACTAACGATACTCGAAAGAAGACCACTCACAAAATTTGAGGGATGTAGCTGTCTTAAAGGCCTGTTTACACACGATTTTTTATGCGATTTTGTCACGCTCTCCAATGCAACTTTTGTCGCAAGTGTAAACTAGTGGCGATTTCCTGTGCAATTCGGGTGCAACATTCACTTTGATTTGCTGTGATTTCCCAAAAATAGCCGCCAAGTTGCATCTCTGCGAGATCGCACCTCATAAAATCGCTCCCAAAATTGCCGCTAGTTCACACGCAATTTGAAGGTGCAACTTGCGCGTGACAAGAATTGCACAAAAAATCGCCTGTGTTTGTAACGGGCCTTTAGAAAGCATGCAATAATTTTTTTTGTTTTCCATACATTTTGTCAACATTAGTCCACGAAAAAAAAGGAAGACGATGCATGGGAAACAAAATTTTCGCGCCTTCTAATACAGCTACATTCCTTAAATTTGGTGAGTAAAATCTTCTTCCCAGTATAGGCCTTATGCAGGATGCTCAAAATGCTCAAAATTCACCACCAAGCCTCGTTTGTACGACTGACCTAAACATGCATAAGGGCTATTGCGAGTTTTCATAGATATTGGAAAATTAGCTCATCCTCTGTGTAAGAACCTGTGAAACTCACGAGTGATGTAAAACAAAGAAAACAAAAGGCATAAAACAATAGAGTCAACTGGAAATGCAATACTACAAAGGTAAAAAACAAAGGAAACGTCACAGATTCTTACACAGAGGAAAACCCGGAATTATTTAACGCTGGATTCTCCATTCTTATCCCCAGAGCCGCTTCACCTGATTCGCGTATAATTAACCGCATATAAGCGGGTCTAATTAACATCAAATTACCGCATGCAAGCGGGTTAAAGTAGGCCCTATTTACCTACTGAGAAATATTCTTTATATTTCTGACGTACACGAGAACAGAACCCCAGAAATAAGAGAAAAGAGCTCCAGTTAGCACTGATCTGCAGTGTTTAGGGCTAAGCACTGATTTGAAAACGGTTAGCTTTCATATATGGTTATGGGTAACTCCATAAATATGTTAAAAATTACAGTTCCTGACAGCTAGCCCTCGTTGGTGTAGTGGATATGGGTATTAGTTATGAAGCAAACGACTCGGGTTCGAGGTATACACCCTTCTGATGTTTTTCTTTCTTTTACTCCAAAAATAGTAGTTTTACTTTATGTAAAATGTTCAAGTGAAAGACAAAAGCCAGTTTCAGATCAGCTCTATTTTCGTTATTTCTCAGTAGGTAAATAGGGCCTGCTTTAACTGCTTGCATGCGGTAATTTGATGTTAATTAGACTCACTTATATGCGGTTAATTATGCGCAAATCGGCTGGCCGCTTGGCCCGTCTTAATCAACGGAGCCTGAGTACGAGGACCAAGGACCTTGTACTCAGGCTCCGGCGGTTAAGAGGGCCAAGCGGCTCTGGGGATGAGAATGTGGATTCCCATACTAACACTCAGTATTTGGTGGGATGATTACCCATGATCCCCTAACAAACGCGAAGTCCTTTATGGCAAAAGGAATAAAGTGAAAAAATAAACACGTTGGTTAAAGTTTGTATACCTTTGTCTTCTCTTGGGGATCAGACCAAGGTATTCCCCTTGGATTTTTGGTTGGGGTCGTTCAACCAAGAGCTCGGAACACAACTCTACTTCGCAAGAGATCATGATAATCTCTAGACTTGCTCAGGGACCGTGGAGCCAGGGGGCTGGGGGGGGGGTGAAGCCCCCCCAATAATTTTTGGGGAAAAAAAAATTTACCCAATTGAAAAATTACTGTTTTACTGCTCTCATAGATATGCGATAATTAATGAAAACTTTCGCTAGTGAATGTTGTGGTAAGCGGTAAATTGATTTCTTCCTTTAGGACATGCAATATGGCGGCCATTCGTAGGACATGGCTTATAGGTCTTCTCCTAAGTTCTGTTATAGAAGTCGTTGAACTTGTTTGCTTACATCAAAAACCCACAACTCTTGTGGGGATCTCTTCAGATAACCATTCCATCGGAGACGGCATTGTAATCAGTGCGGCATACTGTATGTCGGCGAAATGGCATGTTTCCACTATTTCCGTCAAATATCGCGAGAAGTACCTTAAACGAAGACTTATGTATAGTTGCAGTCACCCTGGGTCGTACAATCCAACTGCTAGCAGCAATCAGGAGGCTCATATGATCTTCCTTGTGTTCGATGTTTTGTTATTACTCATGCGCGTAGCGGCATGAGGTAAGGTTTTGGCTCCGTTTTTCTTGTTATTTTTACTCATGCGCGTAGCGGCATGAGGTAAGGTTTCGGCTCCGTTTTTCTTTACTTATGCGCAAAGCGGCATGAGTTAAAATTTGCCCTCCGTCTTTCTTTTTTTTTTATTACTTATGCTCGAAGCGGCATGAGGTAAGGTTTTGGCTCCGTTTTTCTTGTTATTTTTTGAGTCACGATTTTGCATGCAAATTTATGCACGCATATTTTAAATTGTGCACTTCCGGTTCATAGCTTTGCCACTACACTTCCTGTTCAGTGACTTCCGGCTACTCTCACTTCCGGTAAAAGAGCGTTACTTAAGTGTCACGACAGCGCCTCTTACAACCCTACTTACATTACTACTATTCACGTTAGGTATATATAAGACGCAGAAGAATCACTGGCTGTAGTACAGCCTTCGTTTACAAAATATTCAATAGTAAACAACGTGGTTTGTAGGAACGATGACTGAATGAAAGGAGTAACTCTTCTCCATGTCGGACATCTTATCATGTTTAAAGTTTTTCATAAAACTCTCTTACGCATGCGCATGAGTATAGGCTGCTTGGAGCCTCTTGTTATTTTTTGTGCCACGATTTTGCATGTGTGTGTCCCGCAAAATTCGTTGAGGGGAGAGGGGGTGCGTGACCCGTTCAAAACAAACCATAAAAATTGCTTACGCAAGCGCATGAGTGTAGGCTACAATAGTAGCCTCTTGTTATTATTACTCATGCGCGTAGCGGCATGAGTTATAAAATGGGCTCCGTTTTTCTTTTTTTATTGTTTTTACTTTTTGTGTCACGATTTTGCATGCACATTTATGCACGCATATTTTAAATTGGCACTTCAGGTTCATAGCTTTGCCATTTACACTGCCTGTTCAGTGACTTCCAGATACTTTCACTTCCGGTAAAACAGCGTTACTGAAGTGTCACGAAAGCACCTTCTACAACCCTACTTACATTACCAATGATCACATTAGGTATATATAACATTCAGAAGAATCACCAGCTTCATTGTGGTATAGCCTTCATTTACAAAACATTTAATAGTAAACAAAGTGGTTTGCAGGAACGATGACTGAATGAAAAGGAGTAACTCTTCTCCATGTCGGACATCTTCTTATCATGCGCATGCGCATGAGTATAGGCTGCTTGCAGCCTCTTGCTATTGTTATTGCTGGATTCACGTTGTTCTTGTTACGAAACGTATTTGTAATAAATGTTTTTGCCACAGCATAAACTAGAGTTAATGTTTAGCTCATTTGAACCTTGTGCCTTGCGGTCATAGCACGTATTTTCCGGCTAATCGAATTCTTGTACTTTGCTTTACTTACACGCGTGTTCGAACTGCCACATATTTTTAGCAGCCAATTACACTATTAGCATGCACGTGCCTCAGTCTGTTGGCCAATCAGATTTAAGGCCCCCTCACCGTAGTCGCTTTCGGTAATGTACATCGCTCGCGGTCTCTTTTGCATTCAGTTCAATTTCACTGTACAAGGCAACTGTTTATTTCCCTCCCACCCACCGCATTTCCCTTATTTTTTCACCCAACCGAGGTTACCACTCTGGCCCGTGTTTATTGTGTAAAATGTAATAAAGTTCCTTGTTTTTTTCAATAAACGGTTTGGGGGATAAGTGTTGCTGGCGACAACCCTTCAGTCCCGCACTGAAGCGATGCCTGGGTTGCCTTAGCTTGGGCCGAGTAAGGTGGCCACGCCCACTACCCCTCGCTAGTCACCCCTCTAGGAGCTTGGCATAGGTACACGCCACTCAGCTGTACTCCATATTGGCCAATCCATGGTTTCTATGCCACTCGCTGACACTAGCCCCAGTGACTGGCCTCGCAGTGGCAGGCAGCATTCGGGTCCTGGACAACACTTACCCCCCGGGCCTTTCTCCCACATAAACAGTGTCTTAACAAAGCATTACGTCGCTAAGTTTACAGCTGATGGAAGGATTGAGTGAGTGAGTGAGTGAGTAAGTGAATTTAAGCCACCGTTACTGATACCCCGTTCATAACGCATGCGCGTATTCACGGGTTAAAAATGGTACAACAACAACTGCTTAACTGTTTTGTTGCAGGCTTTACAGGAAGGTCAGGAAAAACAACAGCTGCTAATCAAACAAAAGCTTGAGCTAAAAAACAAGCTCCAAAACACTGAAAAAGATCTAAAGAAGGTGAGATGTGGATCAGTATTGGTCAGATTTAATCAATATTGACAAGTGGCCATAGACACAAAGTGAAACCCACTGTGTTTGTTCTTAACAAATTAAGTTTTGTCACATTCAAATTAAAGTTATTAAGCACCTTTTTTTTTTTGACGGTGTGATAAAATTTATTGAAATTTGTATTTTGGCATTCTTGAGAAAGATCACCACACTGATTTTTTTCACATTCTCAAGCCTTAGAAGAACGCAAGGAAACAAAGGAGGTGTCCAAACGAGTTCAGTTGCTACTCAAAGAGGAAACAGCAGCAGTTCAAACAAAACTGGTGAGAAAAGAGCTTTATACAATCCAAACCTAACTACTTAAATGCTATAAGAGGTGGCTGTATAAGATCAAAGGCTCCTTAGAGCCAACCCGTGAATTTGAAATGCGTAACGCGTTTAAACGCAATGCGGTAAGCTTATGTTTTCACTCTGTTACGGTTCAATGTTTTTTTTTTTAAATTAAACGTAAGGATTTTTGGCAAACGCAAAAAATAAAAATACAGTACATCACTTTCATAATGTTGAGTCTGAAGAAGAAAGAAAAAAAAAAACGAAAAATAAAATGAACTGCCCGAGCGAGATTCGAACCGGGGCCTTTCGGCTGTGAGTCCACGCCCTACACCACTCGACCACCGTGACAACTGACTTGAAATACGATAAATTTTATTACTTAAGAATAGATAACCATCAAAACGCAGGGGTGGCGAATGGTACCTCTCGGAAAATTTTGGTCCGGTCTCGAAATCTCGGCAGTTTTTGTTTGAAATCTCAAAGTCTCGTTTGGCTGGTGTTTTTACTGTCTCGGAGTCTCGGATTGTTTTCCTCAAGGTCTCGGAGTCTCGGATACTTTTGTCAAGCATTATCATTCTTCATCCTTGCTTGTTGTTTGATAGTTGATTCGGATATTTTTGGCACTGAGTCTCGGGCTCGGTTTTTTCCCGCATTGGGTCTCGGACTCGGATTTTATAATGTAGCTGCGGTCGCGGTCTCGGATTTTGAAACAAGGGTCTCGGCGTCTCGGAGAGTCTCGGATTTACCATTCGCCACCCCTAAACGCGTGTCTCAGTTGAAAATTCCTTTTAGATCGATTTTAACGTTGCATTAAAGACTCCAAATGCGAAACATCTTTAAGCTTATTGTTGTTTATATTCGTTTACACCAATTCAGTTATTGTTATCGCTGGATTCACGCTGTTCTTGTTACAAAACGCATTCGTAACAAAGCATTACGTCACTAAGTTTACAGCTGATGGAAGGAGTGAGCGAGTGAGTGACTCATTTGCATATCAGTCGCCGTTACCGATAACCCGTTCATTACGCATGCGCGTATTTTCACGGGTTAAAATGGGACTGGCTAGGGGATCTGAAATATTATGTACTTATTGACTAAGTGGGAGGGCCGGATGGGAAAATATTTGGCTCGAGGTCATGGCGTACGGAGTGATAAATATTTAAATTACCTGCGCAGTGTTATACTGAATGATGAAATGAAAAAAGTGTTAAGTCACTTTATACAGTTATACCCAATGATGAGGGTCTCCGCGCACTGCAACACTATCTTGACAAGAGAGGTACTTGAACCACCCACAGATTCTCTCTTACCTATGGCAGAACTAGTATTAACACTTAACACCTTTGAATTTAATGGTGAATTTAACAAGCAAACAGGTGAAGTGGCCGTGGGTAGCCGACTAGGACCAAATTATGCATGTCTCTTTGTTGGCCACGTTGAGGAACGCATGCTAACGAGTTATACCGGTATAAAGCCAGACCTATACAAGCGGTACATGGATGATGTGGCTTTGCAAAACCATTGATGAAAGTCCCGTATGAGGGACTTTCTCGGTCATTTCTCGGTCATGGCGCACGGACCTCGCTGCGCTCGGTCCGTACGCCATGACCTCGAGCCAAATATTTTCCCATCCGGCCCTCCCACTTAGTCAATAAGTACATATTATTGTATGGTTGAACTGGTCCGTGATGAAAAGGAGCATTCTGATTGGTCCCTGAAGGGTCCGAATTTTTGCGCTCGCGAATTAATTTCGCAAAATCCTTTTTCATTAAACATTAAACAAAGAACACTTTTTTTATTGAACTAGCGTCAGGTCCGTATTGGGAAAACATTGGCCGAATTCTTTTTTTGCAAATTCCGGCTCGTTCCATAAACTTGCAAAAAAAGAACTCGGCCAATGTTTTCCCAATACGGACCTGACGCTAGTTCAATAACATCTATACTAGAGGTCACAAATTGTAATGATAATGCTGCGAGCAGATTCTGGGCAGTAAAACATAACGGAAACAGTAAATTTACATACAGATTTTGATAATTTCATAAATTTATTTATTAGGTCAATTACCATCATTTTCGATTACATAAACGAAAAAAAGCAAGACTGATTGCTATTATTTATAGCTGATTAGATCCTCACATTTGGATCCGGTGCTTCTGTTTTGTTACGTTGGTCCTTGCCTTCAAAATTGCAATCGAATTACATACCATTGTAAGTAATTCTTTGTGATCCATTGTTCAATCGGCAAACTCTGAGCACGTAACAACGCTGAAAAACTTATAAAAGAACATCGCCTTTCCCGTGAAATGTCACTAAATCGTTTGTGACCTTGATGAATGCTTCCAGCAACAAATAAGTTTGAATTTGGCATGATACATTTGCAAATAGAAAGACGCATTCAGACGCAGGCGCATCTAAGTTATGATGACACCGCTGGACGTACGCTTGCTCAAAATCATCGTGACAAACAAAAATCGCAACTGCCGCATAACAAAAGCGCAGGGAACCCAAGGAACCACAGGCAAACCAAAGATTAGTGTGCCACTCGCCTGGGGGCTCGCAGCAATAACGCAGGGAACTCAAGCAACCAGAGGCAAACCAGAGATCTTCAGTCAAAACATCTAAAATTCTCGACTGACATCAAATAAACCTTAAAACTAAATGCAAGGCTGATTGGACAGCTATAAAGGGTATTTTATGGCCCAATATTTCGGTTAGGCAAAACTAACCTTCATCAGGGGCTACAAAGAGCTAAGTAAAAATGGAATAAAACGGTTACAAGATATAAAATGATTCAAAAGAAAGATTAAATATGATTGGTTAACAAAAATAAACAGTAGAAACGTTAACAAAGGCTACTATAAAAATAGAAACATATTAAGTTTCATCGCGCCTGTTCAAGAGTCTTGCCAAATAAATCAAATAAACCCTGTGTTGAAAAATGGCATGTATTATATTTCATACGAAATGTACCTTTCCATTTCAGATTTCGAACACTCAAAAGAATGCATGGAGATGGGGAAAACGATGACGATGTATCAACTTGCAATGGATGCGAGAGACAATTCTCCATGACCATAAGAGAGGTTTGTTCTCTATCATGTTTCGTTCAACAGGTTTCCGAAAACTGTCAAAGATCCAAGGTGTTTTCATTAATGCATCTGCAAAGCTTGTAAATCTAGAAATAACGACAATTTTCGAAGAATATCCAAAGATGTTTTCATTATTATTTTTATTTTATTAGCTTCTGCAAATTAAGTACGGCATATATATATATATACAAAAAAAGTGAGAGAGGCAGGGTATCGATCCTCACCTGCATTGTTTGTAAATCTTATGAAATCCTTTCATTATTGCTTTATAACAACCATTCTTTGTGTGCCTAGCATCCAAAGAGTGCCACAGAAACAAAAATGACAAATCTACTTAAATTGTTACTGTGTCTTTCTAATTTTTTGCTTTCTTTCCTTTTTCAGCACCACTGTCGGAATTGCGGGTAATTATATTGAATTTCTTTACATTTGCCGCTAGTATACGACCACTCAGAAGTTCTGTCGAGGATTCCAAAAATGATGACCCACTTGTAATTCCTCCTTACCTCAAAATACTCATCTTGGGGAGATTGTCCTCATGTACACCCAAATGCTTGTGACGAACATTTAATTTCTCCTTACAATTTCAATGTATCGATTAGTAGTGAGGATTAAAAATGATCAAATGTTAGTGAGTCAGCATCTAATTTCTCTGTACAGTGTGAATACATTGTCAAGCTGATACGTGACGAGAATACAGAAACTGATCAGTATCCAGTGAATGTTCATGGTGTCTCTTGTCTCTTACAGTTTGATTTACTGTGGTGATTGTGCAGCAAAAAATGCGCCACTCACATTGAGTAAGAAACCTGTACGAGTGTGTGTCAAGTGTTTTGATGATGTCACGTCAGGAACAGCTAGGGTGAGTTTAAGGATTGCGCTACATCATACCTAATAGAAAAGTTGCATTACAACTCATTTAACCGCAATTTGCGTTATATAAAACCTTACTTAGCAGTGGTTGTGTTACGTTATACCCCATATAGTAATGACCGTATTATATTACACTTAATAGAAAATTACAACCCATGTGTATAACAGCGATTGTGTTACATGAGACCTTACTTAGCGGCAATTGTAACCCCATGTAGCGATGATTGTGTTCTACTACACACCACATAGCGGCGGTTGCGTTAAGCCCGGTTTCCATATGATCGCTACGATCGCTACGATCGCTAGGATCGTTGCGATCGCTGCGATCGCTGAAAAAAATAGTTCAGCGATCGCAGCGATTGATGGTTTCCATATGATCGCTGCGATCGCTACGATCGCTGAGAAAGTGAATGAAGATCGAGGGGACCTGGAGGAGACAAGTCTCTCTTTCTCTTCTTACTCTTGGGGTTCGATAAATCATCTCGCGAAATGACACCTTAAACGGCTCAGAACGGGCAAAAAAATATCACACAAGACTCAGTTAACATTTCATCTAAACGTTTATTGAACATATAGGATAAACTTAGTATTCAGAGCAAATCGCGACCAAATTATTTATGTTAACCCATATTTCTTTTGTAACCGCCATCACACAAACATCGGGTGGTCCGCCTGTGATCGCAGCGATCGCAGCGATCGCAGCGATCACAGCGACAGCAAAAATACCAAGATGCACTGCGTACGCTCACTTGGCCCTTTTTATGGAAGAAGTGCAAAGATACGACTGTCTTTATAACAAATTTTAAAAATTTTAAGAAAAACGACAAAACGTTTTTTATAAAATTATAACCTGCCTGCTAACATCTAGACCTTTTGGAAATTTTAAAAACAATTCACAGCCGCTATGTTGAATTTCAAGAATGAGGCGAAACGATATTGTCAGACCCAGGTCCCCTCGATCTTCATTCACTTTCTCAGCGATCGTAGCGATGCAGCGATCATATGGAAACCATCAATCGCTGCGATCGCTGAACTATTTTTTTTCAGCGATCGCAGCGATCGCAACGATCGTAGCGATCGTAGCGATCGTAGCGATCATATGGAAACCGGGCTTTACATTACACCCCACATAGTTAAGATTGTGTTACATTGCGCTTCAAAATCCGTAAAGTTACCAACTTTCGACTGCTGACGGCTCTGCCCAACATTTCAGTTCTGTTTGGTTTTCCTGACACATAAGAGAAATGGTTTCTACTCATTTAAAAAGAAAGAAGAGAACATCGGGTTACTCCGCACTTCGTTGCGTTTCTTGCCTTTCTCGTTGCCTTAATACAGTTTATTTTTTATTTTATTTTTCAGTCGTATTCTTTAAGTCACAAACAAGGCTTCAGCTGAAAACACGCCACAAGATTATATATTGGTGGTAAATAGTCTGTATCAACATCAAATTTCTCCTTCAATATCAACACATTGTCAACCAGACAGGTGACAAGAATAAAGACAATCATCCAATAGAAGTAGGTGTACCACCAAATTCTATTGATCAACACGTAATTTCTTCAATATTAATACATTAATAGGCGATAGCAAAGCACACAGATGACGTCAGTACTCATGTTTGTCCGAGTTTTTAATTTATTCTTGTTAATTCTTGCATTTCTGACAATAGAAATTCGTTATTAGTAATCCCCTGAGAGTCACTTTTGGTTTGTAAGGCCCAGTTCAAACGTCGAACTTCACATGTGCCGAACCTAATGCAAATTAGCAAGAACAATAGATTTTGCTCATTTGCATCAGGTTCGGCACATGTGAAGTTCGACGTTTGAACCGGGCCTTAGTGCTATAAATAGTAATCGTGCACTTCGCTATTAAGGAAATAATCAACTGATGAATACTAGAGAGATTTAGCAATTTAGAATCGTGTAATTGTTTCCCTCAAATGACTCTCAAATGGCACGGATGGTCACAGCAGTTGCCATGTTTTCACGTACTGTTTGTCGGCAAACGGCAAAAAACAACATGCTCAATATTGTTTCAATATTGGTCCATTATTGTCCTGATATAGAGGTTTTGCACGGCAGCCATGTTGAATGGCAGGAACAATAGATTCTTTTTCCCATGGGAAAGAATGTTCTTTCTAATGCAAAACATTTCCATTGTTCCTGCCATGCAACATGGCTGCCGTGCAAAACCTCTATTGTCTCAATATTCTACAAAGAATAATTAAGCATTGAGAACGTTGTGTAACATGACGATTAGCAACGGAAAGTCTGGTGTTTCTTTTAAGGTCGCGCTTCTGCTTTTCACAAAGAAAAGGAAAGCGCTTCTTTTAATGGGTGTGCGTGACACAATGAAGACAGAAGACGCAAAGAGGAATACAGTCTTGTCTCTCGCTAGAAACCGTGTGATGACAATTAGTAAGGAGACTTTGTATTTTAATCTTGTGATCGGATTGGCCAAAGAATACCGGTTAGTACTTGGAAGCTAAGGTTTTTCTAACAAAGAAAATTAATGCAATATATTGTTGTTTTGGTAGACAACAAAATACAGGTAATTAGAATAACCAATAATAATATAAGTAGAACTCATAAGATGTAGGATTTAGGAGCATTTTTGTTAGAAGGGTAAAAAATTTATATAACATTTAAAGCGACAAATCTAAGTATATTTTACTGCAGCGTGTTAAAGTTATTAAAATACAATTAATCACTTATTCATTAATTTAAAAATTAAGCGCTCGTCCTTAATTAGATAAATTGTCAAGGTTAACCTTAGAAAAGTTGTTAATGTTGTACTTAAAGGTTTTCAATAGCTATTTTTTATTGTATATCTGAAACTTTCCCTCATTCTTAAAAAATTAATTTTTTTTGTGTGTGTGTGTGCCTTTTTTTTTTTTTACTTTTTTTTTTTTTTGGGGGGGGGGGGGGGGTCTTCTGAGGTTAAAAGCGATAATCGACGTTTTGGCCTGTTTAACCGGCCTTCTTCAGGAAATTAAGAAAATCAAGGTCAATATGGCAAACTGTTGTTTCAGTCCGCCATATTGAGTGTTATTTTCTTAATTTTCTGAAGAAGGCCAGTTATTTAAATCGCTTTTAACCTCAGAAGAATCCCGAAAAAAAAAGCCGAAAAAAAAAGCCTGAAAAAAAAAATTCGGCTTTTTTTTTGTTTTTCTGTCTCTTTCTTCCTTCTTTTTCTTCTTCCTTATCTTATCTCTTTCTTCCTTCCTGATTCTCATCCTATTTTTCATCTTCCTCCGTTGACCTCTTCTCCCTAGGTCTCCTCTTACCTCCCCTCCCTTGTTGCCATCATGCCCCCCTCACTTTATCCTACTATCTTCCCCTCCCTAGCTCTCATCTCACCCCCCCGTTATGCCATACTTGCTTCTATCACTGAGAAATTATGAAATAGAATTTTTTGTGTGCACTTACCTGGAGTCGAACTCTCACCCGTCAGATGTGTAGTCCACTGTCCTTTCCACTGCGCCACCAGGACCACGATGAAAAGTGACGCATATTTTTTTGTATTATTGTTACTATTGTTCCCAGACTCGCCTCGGCCAAAATTTAATCCTAACAAGAACTAAGAAAAAACCTATAACATAAACCTGCAACATATACATATACATATACATATACATATACATATACTTTGTTGCTTACTAGAAACTACGGTTTCTTTTTCATCTCTTTGCGATTGAAACACAGACCCGAAACAACGTCTGCTATTACACACTTCCCAACTCCCACAAAATTAGCGAGCTAATTGACTAATTAGCGGGCAATTTCTATTGTTTAAATATTCATGCGTTTATTCCCAAGGTTCCCATGGGATTTGCATGTTAATTTTATGCGCGATAGAAAGAGTGTGAGCACGTGATCATTCTATGCAACTTTCAAGGCCACATCTCTTGTAGAAACGGAGCAAATCCCCTCTGAATATTGAAACAATAGAAATTTGTTAATGAGTAAAAATGAGCCATTTTTTCAAAAATCGAACAGGACCCTTTTAAGCTCATTAACCATTTTCTATTGTTTCAATATTCATACGTTTATTCCAAAGATTCCCTTGGGATTTGCGTCCTAATTTTATGCGCGATAGAAAGAGTGTGAGCACGTGATCATTTTGTGCAACTTTCAAGGCCACATCTCTTGTAGAAACGGAGCAAATCCCCTCTGAATATTGAAACAATAGAAATTTGTTAATGAGTAAAAATGAGCCATTTTTTTCAAAAATCGAACAGGACCCTTTTAAGCTCATTAACCATTTTCTATTGTTCATTATTCATACGTTTATTCCAAAGATTCCCTTGGGATTTGCGTCCTAATTTTATGCGCGATAGAAAGAGTGTGAGCACGTGATCATTTTGTGCAACTTTCAAGGCCAGAGCTCTTGTAGAAACGGAGCAAATCCCCTATGAATATTGAAACAATAGAAATTTGTTAATGAGCAAAAATGATCCATTTTTTGAAAAATCGCAGGACCCTTTTAGCTCATTAACCATTTTCTATTGTTCATTATTCATACGTTTATTCCAAAGATTCCCTTGGGATTTACGTCCTATTTTTATGCGCGTTAGAAAGAGCGTGAGCACGCGATTATTCTGTGCAACTTTCAAGGCCAGAGCACTTTTAGAAACGGAGCAAATCCCCTCTGGAAATTGAAACAATAGAAATTTGTTAATGAGCAAAAATGATCCATTTTTTTGAAAAATCGAAGGACTCATTTTAGCTCATTAACCATTTTGGGATTTGCGTCCTAAATTGATACGCGTTAGAAAGAGTATGTGATAATTTTGTACAACTTTCAAGACCACAGTTCTTTTAGATGTTTGCCGAGTTTCACGTTTTGAATTAATTTGTCCTGCTTCGTCCAGATCTGAAACTTTACGAGGAGGGAGGCATACCGGAGAAGTAAGATTTGCACATTTGGTATCTGCGGCAGCCTTTGTAGTGTCGTTTGCCCAAGCGGGGGGGGGGGGGGGGGGGGGGGGGGTGTACATTGCATATTTTTGGTGGGGGTGTGCCGCTGGAACTCTGAAACCCTTACCTTATTCCAGAGTGATGCTTCATACGACTGATCAGTTTCCTGGCAAATGATACCCTATTCTAGACCAAAACACTCTGATTTCTACACCTTATCCCAAAATAACTCAGCTTGAAAATCATACCCCTCACAACGGCACATACCCATATATATATGTATATATATTATATGAGAGTACTTTCCCCAGTTTGCGACAGCTAGTATGGGTGGGTCATGAAAGCATGGCCTCGGCGTGGAAATAAGCAAAGAAAAAAATTGGAAGGGGGAGGGGAGAGGAAGTAAAACACTCTTCGTATGCCCTCCACCCAATATTTAACAGTAATACAATTAACATGAGAAGGTTGGCTTGAAGGAGGATTTCCCTGGCTTCTTTTTATTGTCTATTATAATACATTATTGTATTTCAGTACAGTTTTCCAGTTTTTTTTGTCTTCTGTACATATATACAAGTTAGAGTAGAAAGGCATATGATACAGCATTAAACTAGAAAATACAGTATCAAGTTTTCTTTGCTGATCTTTGTTGACGCCAAACACAGCCATGTAACTATGGAGCATCCATTTTTGATATTGACTGACATGCGCCCTGGGTTCTTGAATGGACTTTGCCCCTTAGTGTCACGTGTCCAGTTTGCAGATGTCTTCATACGAATTCTATCAATTCTCTTCCCTCTGTGAGGACCCTGGAGAAACAGAAAAATAATGTAGGCATGTAATACATACACAACTGCAGGTATTGCGCATCGCGTTCTTAACTTCACCCGCATGTACATGGACTGTTGACAGTTCCGTTTTTTCTTATGTGTTTGTCCAGTTGATCGATGATTAGCTGCTATTTTTAGTTTCACGGTGCACTAAAAACTGGGAAGAGTACAACAACTGTTCAAGGGGTGGGTGAAAGTGAAGACAGTTTAGTCTCCCAAAAAGTATAGCTGACTTACATCTTTAGAATCCAATGTGAATGAAAAACTCTTTTCATCCAAAGATACAAGCGAAGCTGTTGACCCTCTGTGGACACCATTTACAACCAACACAGTCTTACCTAAGGATGAAAATCCAAATACTCCTTAGTGCATGTCGCAATACATTGTCACAATATTTGTTGAGGACTAGGTTAAGAGAAATTAAACAAAGGCTCCTACGATCAAGCCAACACGTGAATGCGAAACATTCAGACCCACCCCTGCGTCCAATCCCTCACCCTCCCTTGCTTCCAATGCCATCACCATGGACAAGGCAGGTGACCACTGCATATTGTGGGCTCAATGTTCACCGACCTCCCCTCTGTTAGGTGATATTGCTCCACTGACCACTCCCCCCACTCCTTGCATTTAACTTCCCACCCTCCCCTCCCCTCCCTTGAATGCCCTCCCCATTGGTAAGACAGGTGACTTTTACAGTGGTAACAGCTGATAGAGCAAGCAATTGAGTATAATTTGATCCCACTGCTACAACTAAATCAATATGCTTCGCATATTCATGAGTTAAAAAGGGATCATGTTTGGCTGGGGTACTGGAGGATTAATGCTCCAATGTACTTACTATCCTAACAATCTTAAAGTGCGCTATTGCAACCAAATCATGGTAGTACAAATTGAACAGTTACCCAATACTGGGATGACTGTGAAACCTAATGCTGGGATGACTGTGAACAGTTCCGTAATGCTGGGATAACTGAGAAGAGTTACCTAATGCTGGGACAACTGTGAACAGTTACCTCATGCTAAAGCGGTCAAAAACAGGTTGAAGACCAGAGTTTTCTGACAACAACCGTGTAAAACCAAAATGATTTTTGTTTGGGTCATTTATGCTCAGTTGCCAACAGCAATTAAAATCAAAACCCAAGTCTTTTCGGTCTTAAAATCAAAACTCTTCAAGTAAATTGCACGCTTAATGTTTACATTTACTGAACACTTTATTAAGGATGATGAAACCATCAGATTAATACTGTTCGAGCACTGTATGTACTATTAAACCGAAGCGTAACTCAGCTGCGTTTTGCTTAAATTTGCATATGAGACAGTGTTGGTAACGCAACACACCATTTGTCTGTCTGCTTCTAAGAATTCTCTGTTTTCTGTGTAGTTTTGCCAGACAAAATTAAAACTAAGCTTTTCCAAACTCCTTGCTTTCATTTCCAAGTATCATTTTGGCAATAGAATGACTATGTACTCTGGAGGTGCTTCTCTTTTTGAATAGGGAGATGTTAACAGTATATCCAAAAGGTTTCAAATTACTTTTGACATATGCAAATTACGCAGTGAGCAAACAAAAACAAAAATAAATCAACTGTTAATTTAAGTCACTGGCCAAAAGTATAGAGCTCTTCCGATAGCCATAAAAATGGTTAGAAATGTTTTTAATCGTTTGTCAATGGATAAGCGTAACCATTATTGTTTTTGTCTAAACGGATACTAACGGATTAGCTGTTCGATTGGCTGAATATCTTTTCCGAACAGATAGCCCTAGCCATTCGATTTCTTTTGAACGGCTAGCAGCAGCAGCCGTTCGAACGGCTGAAGATTTTTTTTGAATGGCTAGCAGCAGCCGTTCAAACGGCTGAATAAATTTTTTGAACGGCTAATCACAAAATCACAGCCATTCGAACGGCCTCTTGCCGTTCGTGAACGGCTCAAAACAGATAGCCGTCAGTATCATTTTCACGTGAGAGGTCACAAATTATGTTGTTTGTGAACCAAGTGAACATTTTTTTTAAACATGACGCAGTTGTGAATATTGAAAAGGATAAAATATTGATGATGATGATGATGATGATGATGATGATGATGATGATAAACTTTATTCATGTGTCAATGTATTTAGCCAGCGCTAATTGGGGACACAACATAAAGATACAATAAATAATGAATAGTATGGTATTCACTATTGGTATGGTATTGACTATTGGCTTTCGACACAAACACTGTATTTTGCACCATGTTTACCCTACTTACCTTCAATAAGACAACAGCATAACTACAGAATACAGAGCCAATTTCCTAGGTATATTTGTTGAGGTGGCTCAGTGGCTCGCCTGTCCACTGGTGAGCCACCGAGCCACTCTGTAATATACATGTACCTTAGACAGACAGTTATTCACTAAGTCACACAATGGATTGACACATGTTGGACACGAAACGTCTTATGAACTGTGTATCATCATTTCTGGGTCTACAATATTTTCATCTAACTCATAACTTCTTTAATTTAAGCTACGTACGTAAGCTAAGCTTATGTTTGATACCTCGTCTCGGCAATGTTTCTGGCACATTTGACAATACCATCTTAACTTCTGCAATCCTTTAGCTTTTATCCTGTTTGCTATGGCTTTTGGAGTTAATGGTCCTGCCTTTTCTTTTCCCATACTGCAAGGATTTAGCTAGAAGAGTTTCAGTTTTCACGATAATTTTGTCCGCCATTGGAAGACCAACATTCAATGCGAGCTGTGCCCGTTCCAGTTTCCAGCAGCTGCTTGAGCTTCCCGATCATTCAAGTTCAGACCACAGGGATCTTAACTTTGAATCAAATGAATCAGTGTAGTAATTACAATCCTCTTTGCGCAAGATATTAGTCATATTTCATCATATTGAATTTTTCATGCAAGGGATAACATTGTCGTTTCATTGAACTTGTTCTGTCATAATTCAATTTGCGGCTGTAGTGATAACAGATATTCATACGTATATTTCTAAGTTTCCCTTGGGAATTACCTGCTTATCTTTTGCGCGTAAGAAAGAGTGTGAGCTTGTGATCATTTTGTGCATATTCAAGGCAACAGCTCTGTAAAAACGGAGTAAATCACCTTTGAATATTGAAACAATAGATTTCTCTTAATGAGCAAAAATGAATCATTTTTTCGAAAATCCTAGAGGTCCCTTTCTAGCTCATTAACCATTTTCTATTGTTTCAATATTGATACGTATATTTCTAAATTTCCATTGGGATTTATCCGCTATTTTTTGCGCGTTAGAAAGAGTGTGAGCTTGTGGTTATTTTGTGCAACAGTCAACGCTACAGCTCTTGTAGAAACGGAGAAAATCCCTTCTGAATATTGAAACAATAGATTTTATTGTTAATTAGCAAAAATGAGCCATTTTTTTTTTATCGAAATCCAACAGGTCGCTTTCTCACTCATTAACCATTTTCTAGTGTTTCAATTTTCATACATATATTTCTAAGGGGTGGACCATTAGAAATCCTGGGAGGGGGGTCAAAAAATTTTCAGTGTATGAATTTTTTTTCGGCCTGAATTTCCTGCAGGATTTTTTTTTTTTGGAGGTGCAAGCCTGCAGGTTTTTTTTTCTGAGATCTTCTTTATAAATACGTGCAAGCTCCAATTTTTTTTTATACTAATGGCCCAATCCATTTTTGGTATTAAACGCTGGAGAGTAGATTTAAGTCAGACTGTCGAACCTTTGCATAAAAAATGGTGAGAAATAAGAATTGAGATGGAATGGTCGAGCGGCGAAGGTGCGAGCTGGTAGGGGGGTCTGGTGGCATGCTCCACCAGAAAATTTTGAAATATTGATGCTCTGAAACTCCATTTCTAGTGTTCTGAGACAACAATTTCTGTCAAAAATGTTTGGCAAATTGATGTGGCTTCTCGTCACTTTGTGTCTCTTTGCCGTAGCTCCACATACAAGTACTCGATTTCATTTTATATTTCTTGCTGTTTTTCTTTAGTTTATCTGGATATCAGAGTTAAGTATACGCAATTTCGTCTTTTTGTATAGAAAGTATTATGAGAATTTGACGAAAATGACATAATTTCATTTTCAAGCAAAATCGGGGTAATCTCGACGAAATCGGGACGGTTGGACAATCTGTAATGTATTTAAAAATACTTGCGTGTAGTAGAGCAGGTTACATATTTCATGATGTTTACAGTGTTTTCAAATATGTACATAAACAAGGTTTTGGTTATATTAAGATATTGGTACATGTACCAGATAGACCTTTGAGGCAGGTAATTTTTGACAGCATTTGAGTCAACCTGAAGTTGCTTTTTGATGAATTTTACTACCAGAGAGCATGTCATACTCTCATATGTTCCAGTTTATAAATAAATATATGTATATATAGCCAGTTAGCTTGCAGGATTTATTTTTTTATGGTCAACTGCTTGCAGGAATTTTTTTTGAGACAATTTTCCTTTGCAGGATTTTTTTTTTGGTAATTGTCACCCCCCCTCCCAAGATTTCTAATGGTCCGCCCCTAAGTTTCCCTTGGGATTTACCAGCTACTTTTTTGCGCGTTAGAAAGAGTGTGAGCTTGTGATCATTCTGTGGGATTTGAAGGAGTATTATTTGGAAATTGAAAGACCCCATCTCAGCTTTCCAGTTTTTTCACATGACACCCCCCCTCCCCTTCATAAGGGTAACTTTTTTGGATGCCTTCCCCCTCCCCGCCCCCCCCGAAAAAACACATACACACACAGACAGGTTGTGTTTTTGTGTTTTAAACCAGTACGTTTATAGCGTTATACAATTAAATATTTTTTGATATGCGCTTGTTATGAGATGAATATTTACAAATGCTTAGAAATCTGCTCTTCACAAATAAAAATAAATAAAAAGTTAATTTCGGATCTCCTAGTATAGAGTGTTCACATGATGTGATAAAAATTAAAAAATCTAAATTATACATCCTACAAAGCTGTTTCTAACATGGTATGTGGATACCAGTGTTATAATCCTTTACAAAAAGTTTCAGGTTTTAACGATGTTTCGTTTTCGATTTAAGCCGTGAAAATAAACAAAATTGAACTAGTTGAAAGTTATTAATGAATTATAGATGCTTATAAGCCGATTTCATGCCTCTTATAGTGAATACAATATTTTGTGATGAGATTTTTGGTGTTATTAAGACTTTAAAGTCTTTAAATTTTTGGCCGCCATGTTGGTGTTCCTAAGTGGAACACCAAGATGGCCGCTCCATACATTTCTTACTAAAAATGTCTATACTCATTCGCCTATAACTCTTGAATGAAATGCTCTTGCGCTTCGAAATTTGGCCCAGATGTGTAGTTTTAAACTCTCTACAATTCTATAAACATTTTAGAATCGAAAACTGCTTCTGAATTTTGATATGACGTCAGTGAAAACGCTCTATTAAATGGCTCGTCCTGAGCATGTTGTGCCAGGCCTCAAATTTCGTAAATCGTGCTTTGTAGGATTGGTGCTTTTCTGGTTTGGTGGAGAAATAAACGTATTGTCAAATGCCATCAATTGTACAATTCAATCCGAATATTTACAGAGAAATTTGGTGACTGCTCGTGCTGGCAAGAAAAAACACAGCGCTCGCATGCTCGCAAAGACCATTGGATACCCCTCATATTCCTCGCGCGTTCGCGTTTAAAACATCGATCACCAGTGTCTCGCGCGACTTGCGTATGCGATAAGGTGACAAATTGTGGTTTCCTTGTGGTAGGTAGTATAAAAGCAATTAAAAAGCCGTGCCGTTCTCGCCGACCATCTTTGTAAATGCAATTCAAAAGTCGCGCCGAAAAGCCCTCGCCGACCATCTTTTTTATAGCAATTGAAAAGTCGCGCCGAAAAGTCGAACTGAAAAGCAATGAAAAAGCTGCGCCGAACCGAAAAAGCCGAACAAATAAAGCCGCACCGAAAAGCCCGAACAATACGCGCCGAAAAAAAAAACAGCCCTGCCAGCCGCCAGCCTCGCCAAGCTAGCCCCACTGCCTCGCCATATTGGCCGGCTCAGCCAGCTTCGCCAGCCAAGCCAGTTGCGTGTGGGTGGCTGGGTGGCTGGGTGGCTGGGTGGCATCGTTGGCATCGTTGGCATCGTTGGCATCGTTGGCATCGTTGGCATCGTTGGCATCGTTGGCATCGTTGGCATCGTTGGCATCGTTGGCATCGTTGGCATCGTTGGCATCGTTGGCATCGTTGGCATCGTTGGCATCGTTGGCATCGTTGGCATCGTTGGCATCGTTGGCATCGTTGGCATCGTTGGCATCGTTGGCATCGTTGGCATCGTTGGCATCGTTGGCATCGTTGGCATCGTTGGCATCGTTGGCATCGTTGGCATCGTTGGCATCGTTGGCATCGTTGGCATCGTTGGCATCGTTGGCATCGTTGGCATCGTTGGCATCGTTGGCATCGTTGGCATCGTTGGCATCGTTGGCATCGTTGGCATCGTTGGCATCGTTGGCATCGTTGGCATCGTTGGCATCGTTGGCATCGTTGGCATCGTTGGCATCGTTGGCATCGTTGGCATCGTTGGCATCGTTGGCATCGTTGGCATCGTTGGCATCGTTGGCATCGTTGGCAATAAGGTTCCGACGAATCGCTGGTTGCTTGTGGTAGCCGTCTGTATGAAAGCAATAATTAAAAATAGAAACGTGGTTATCACAGATGCGCATTAAGTGCACGGGATAATTCTTGGGAACATGCGAGTTCTTATCGTCTTGCTGCTTTACAAAAATTGCTGATTTTTTTTAGTTACATTAAAACATATCAGAAATGTTTCTCACGCATGTGCATGACATACGTTTTAAGTAATTTGGTCTTTATTTCGCTATTTTCGAATTGCCCATAATACACTTTGTTTGCCCCCCCAAATGTTGCATAAATTATTGTTATTGAAATGCTCTTGGGAACATGCAGTCCTCCCAAGGGCATTTCAAAACAACAGTTTATGCAAAATTTGTGGGGAAAACCAAGTGTATTAATTATGGGCAATTCGAAAATAGAGAACATGTATGGTGTATAAGTCAAAGCTGTAATTCTCCTGTCGACCGGAGGTGAACGTTGCTTTTATACACAGCATATACAATTTGAGGCCGAACCTGTCGAGATTCTATAAAAAATAAGAGCTATTTTTAATTTAGAGCTCTTCCAAAGCTTAAGCAAAACATCGATCTCTCGCGCTCGTAAGCATATTGTCAATTTATTCAGTGTTTATTGCACATTTTATTGCGATTCCAAAGTCACTCCAACGAAAAATTCGTTGAAGTGACTTTGCCGATTCTTTATTACAATGCCTGCCTTTTAGTAGCCGTCCTCGCTTCCTGAAGTAAGTCATTTCAAGACTTTTTTAACGAATACAAGGAGGGCTAATTAACATGCATATAAAAGAAATCGAATAATAAATTGGCCGCCATTTTGGAATTAGGTGTATAGAAACACATGGAAAAACGACGTCGTTCATACTCATCAGGTTAAAAGAATTCTAGTCTTTGGGACTGGACTTTTGTGGATTATGGACTGTGGAATGCGTGGCATATTAATGTATATTTTTACTGATTTCATTGCTTTTAAAAGTTCATTATCCCTCTTGCTGCCTCATTAGCATTAAGGTATGGGAAAGTCCTCCCTGTCGAGTAATCGACAGAGAGAAGCATGAAGTGCTATAGAGGCAACGCGAGGGAGGGAGGGTGGGGCGAGTTGTATTCCCCGTGACTTGTTAGCTTAACTGACACGTACAGATACATATCATTAAGTTGCTTACATAATGCCAAGACGTCATCGCGAGGGATCATAAATATTCAATGAGGTTTGAATAGAAGTCTGCAAATATAACATAAAAAATTCACGGTTTGAGAAGTATTAGACGAGTGTGGATTTGATAGGGAATCAATACACATTAAATATTCAAAGTGAGCGCAGAAAAATTGGTAGCCTCAATCAACGTGTCTTAGTGTCTCAAGCGCATGAGTGTAGGCTACTGGGAGCCTCTTGTTACTCATGCGCGAAGCGGCATGAGGTAAGGTTTCGGCTCCGTTTTTCTGGTAGTTTCTTGGTGTTGCGGATGGTGTGATCACCAAATGACGTAAAACAAAAGATTCAAGACACTGAACAATACCCACACCACAACACAAAAGCTAACCAACAATGGCTTCCGCAACACCAAGAAACACCCGTTTTTCTTTTCTTTTTTATTATTTTTATTTTTTGTGTCACGATTTTGCATGCAAATTTATGCACGCATATTTTAAATTGAACACTTCCGGTTCATAGCTTTGCCACTACACTTCCTGTTTAGTGACTTCCGGCTACTCTTACTTCCGGTAAAAGAGCGTTACTCAAGTGACACGACAGCGTCTCCTACAACCCTACTTACATTAGCAATGTTCATGTTTGGTATATGTAAGACTTAGAAGAATCATTCCCTTCATTGTGGTACAGCCTTCATTTCCAAAACAATCAATAGTAAACAACGTGGTTTGCAGGAACGATGACTGAATGAAAGGAGTACTCTTCGCCATGTCGGACATCTTCTTATCATGTCTAAAATATATCATAAAACTAACTTACGCATGCGCATGAGTATAGGCTGCAAGGAGCCTCTTGTTATTTTAACATTTTGTGTCACGATTTTGCATGCAAATTTTATGCACGTATATTTTAAATTGTACACTTCCGGTTTATTGCTTTGCTACTACACTTCCTGTTTAGTGACTTCCGGATACTCTCACTTCCGGTAAAAGAGCGTGACTCAAGTGTCACGACAGCGTCTCCTACAACCCTACTTACATTAGCAATGTTCATGTTTGGTATATGTAAGACTGAGAAGAATCATTCCCTTCATTGTGATACAGCCTTCATTTCCAAAACAATCAATAGTAAACAACGTGGTTTGCAGGAACGATGACTGAATGAAAAGAGTACTCTTCGCCATGTCGGACATCTTATCATGTTTAAAATATATCATAAAACTAACTTACGCATGCGCATTAGTAAAGGCTGCTAGGAGCCTCTTGTTGTAGTTCAAATTTGGTGGTATTTATTAGCCTGATAAATAATAAAATAATTCACTGCGTCTGGTATATTGGGATGCATTTTTTGGCCATTCTGGGAGCATTTATTATAAAAGTTTTCTGGGAGAGCATGCCCCCGGACCCCCCGAGACAGCTAGCGCCTGCGGCGCGCGCTACAAATGCCTATGACATTGCACCCCAAAGCCTTACTTAAAGGTCAAATGAAACCATAAAAGAAACCATAATTAAGTAAACTTACGCAAAAATTTTCCTTCCTGAGCCTTTAAGGAAGTTACATAGCTAAAAGTACGAAGATTTCCGAAGGCTTCACGAAAACGTTTCTGAAATGGTCGCGCACTACAAGTGGTGGGATTGGTAAGGATTGTGACGTCACTATTGGTGAGCCAACCTCATTCCCAGTGTCCTTTCTCCAGCTAGCGTGTGTTTTTTCTTAAAACTTAAAGATTTCCACTGTTTTCGTATTGAAAATGGCCGAGGAGCTCGAACCTGTGTTTTGGTAGGAAACGAAGAGCTTTGAGCGACGAAATATTGCTTCGAGAAACTTCATCTGTTTATACAATAGATTTTTTTTAACGGAGTTAAGTTTTTTCAATCCACCTCGCTAGGTAGTTTAGTGCAGGTTAACTTTTCCTGTCTGTCAATCATCTCCACTTACGCGGTAATTTTTGTGGAGGTAAACCGTTGAATTCATAGTGACGGCTTTAAATTTCAAATAGAGAAAAGAAAATTAACCGTTGTGAGTTCACGTTCTCCACAAAAACCTATAATTTGATCATTTGACGTTGTTGTTTTGGAGGGAACGGCGAGGAAATGTACTAAAATGTAAAACGCACGTGCAGGCATGCAGTGTTTTCGCTCATTAAACCTATTGTTTTCGACTTCGAACCTTGACTGTTTTGAGGTGGTGAATGGTGAGGTCGCTTTCCGACAATTTTCCCGATCGCTCTACGATTATGAAGGCCAAAAAGTCGCATTTTTCAACTTCCAATATCTCTGCGATGCCAAGTCAAATTAGTTTCAAACTTCAGTATGTTTTTTTTGGCATGGCAAAGTTTAAAAAAATTCCGTAGGTGGGGTTCAGAGCTACCTTAAATTTTCGAAAAGTTAAGGTGGCTCTGAACCCCACCTACAGAATTTTTTTAAACTTTGCGAAAAGTTGCATCTTATCGTACTTATCAAAATTCGACAATAAAAAATGAGGTTCACCGAGTCATTTTTGAGTTATTAACACTTAAAGCTAAAATTAAGGGTGTTTTCAGCACGTTATAGTGTTGCTATAGTAACATAGTGTCACAAAAATGATAACAGCGTGTTCACCAATCAATGGGCATTCGTTTGATATCATGATTGTAGCATCAACTGATGAAGGGTGGTTTCAATGACTCGTCAAAATCTAAGTCTTGGAAAGTGCTGAGAAGTGCTGGAAACTGTTGGGAGCCACCTTAACATTCCTTAAAGTGATTTGTTTACCGACCAGAGCATTTTTCTTGATGTTTGTCCCTTGTTATTCGCGGAATAACAAGAAAGATAGCAAACATGATTCTTATGTTTATCAACATACAACCACAACCACCCAAGGCACTACAAGCATTTTTCTGTCAGCTGTACATACACACGGCTTTCATTGCGTTCGCAGAACGCCTTCATAAATCTGTTAGGCAGGCGAAATCGAGATTTTTGCGGAGGACTTCCAAATAGCCTCGCCTCTTGAAAGAACGTAGCGGCCCTGGGTACGAGTGCTGCAGTCCACGAGTGCAGTGAGGCTTTGATGCGCAATTGATGATGCGCAATGATTGCGCTTTGATGCGCAATTAACCTCGCAATTAACCTCGCAATTCGCAATTAGCCTCGCTTTGACGCGCGTACTCACGTGGTGACAAATAAATTATTTTAAAAAAGTTATAAAAGCGTTTTTGAAACTAAATGTTCAGACGTTTTGGGACTTCTGTCCCTTCCTCGGTGAATAGCCATTAACTCGTGGTGACGCCGGCCTTCATCTTTCGCTTTCGCTCGCGTCAGCTCGCTGCTCGTGTGTGAAACGGCTGACTTTGGTTACTTTTAGGGTTGCCGCGCTATATAGCGGAAGCCTGACTGTATTAGCGCGCGCTAAAATAACGAATTCAATTGCCATTTTGAGAAAGAAAAACTGATAAAAAAACTGATAAAGAGCAACTACACATATACGGAATGTTTCATTTTTGAACTTTAATTTGACATCAAATTCGCTATTTTAGCGCGCGCAATGACAGTTGTTTTTCGCTATATCAGCAGTTTTTCTTTAAAACGTTTTATTCAAGTAAATCTACCGAGTTGTTCTGTTGTGATTTAAGTTCAATTCAAGTTACAACTGAAATAGACTTATTTTCTTAGACTCACAATACCATATTTTAACTTTGAATCACTAGAGACTACCTAAAATCTTAGGCAAACAACTTGTGCATCAACTAAGTTAAAAATGATTCCTTTCATTCCCTTTTATTGCGCCCAATTTAAATCGTTTTCATTTTGAAAACCCTTGAAGAGGTGAAGTATAGAAAACGGTAGTCCAAAACTGTCATCTAGGTATTTAAAATGACCTTTTCAAGATGTCTCGAAGATACCACCAAACGTTGCCTTGGATTTACTCATTCTAACGTCAGTACACAAGTGGGTTGATTAAGTTCATTCCGAAAGTACACTGCTATAGGTATGTGAATGGCGTGCCATTTGGTTATAGAACATATATCAAAGGAGTACCTTTTCTCCCAAAAATATCATATAAAAGGGTAACGGTTCCGACCTCGGGGCGGATCATCCAGGTAATCACCCCCTCTATTCCCTTAGCTCCCAGGCGAAAATAGATCGGACACGCAAAAAGTCATGCAATACGCCCTCGTGCCCCCTCTCCAACCATTTCTCCTTTCCAGGCCAAAACAGAAATAACTTGTAGTCTAAAATGTACAACCTCTCCCTTGATAAGCGGAAGGGGGTAGTTGCTGTGTAGCATCCAACTTACTCCTCTAACAAAAAAAAAAAAAAACCCTTCGAACGCAGTTATAATCTCCGATTACTACTAGTTTAGTGTTAAATTGAATCAATAAGTCTGAAAAGAAACTGCTTAGAAACTCATTTGATAAAAAAAAACATAAACTGCTAACCTTAGAATCAGGGCAAATTTTTCTTTTGGTTTTGGAGAAATTCAAAGATTTACCATTGCTCGCGCGAATGTCTCTTGTTTTTCCCGCGAAAAATCACATAAGGAACATACAGTTTCCATGACAACTAAATAATAAGCCTCGACGAACACAAAATGGCGTTTTCTCCTCGATCCAAAGCAACCTTTGGGCTTCCTTTGAGGAAAAAAACTCCTTCAGAAGTCGCGTTTGATTTAAACAGCTTCATTCGCCAAGCTCCATACGATGAACGAGATAAACCGATAAATACAGCTCAACATAGCTTATGGCTGGATATTACTCATCTCGACACTTCGAAGCTGCAACAAATCGACGACAAATACAACAGCAACATGTGGAAAAATTTCAAGTTTGTTCGCCCTAAACACAGCGCTAACTACGGCGACCGAAACCCTCAACAAGCTTCAAAAGGCATGATTGCAGAAATTTATCCGCTAACATTGCCGAAACCTTCGAGCATCGGTGAAAATAGTTACCACAAATTCTTACGGGAGACAAAATTGCCTCAAAACAAACAAAAGATCGTCGAATGGCAAAAACAGGGGAGGCAAGAATTTCATTCAAGGACTTTGAAAGTTCTGAGCGAGTGTCGAGCTCCGCCGATTGATTGGGAAGGCAATATTTTACCTCCTGCAAATTACAAGAGGTATCCAAGTCCTCAAAGTAATTTGTCTGCCGATGATTGGCAATATTTATATCCTTCGTACAGTTTGCCAGCACCCAGGATAAGGCAGTACACGTTGCCAAACTCTCGACAAGGAACGCCATGGCATTACGGGCTACGTGTTAGAAGACCTCATATCGAGTGAAAGATGTGTTGAAAATGTTTGGATCTGTTTCCGACAAACAACACCACGAGAATCGAAGACCAGTTCTTGTTGCATAGATCCAGCATTACTGGCACTAATGTCATCACAGCATTTTGCAAGTAATGTTGTCGATGATGGTGGTGTGATTATTTATGGGACAGTGATGCAGGGACTGCGGAGCAAGGTGAAAAGTGGGAGGGCTGACAATTGAAAATAATTTTTTCATATTGAAAATCAAAAAAAGGAATAAAATCATAGTATTTGATTCGCAAAAAAGTGGTGGTGCCACTGCCGTACCAGCCCCCCCCCCCCCCCCCCCCCCCGGTCCCTGTGATGTGATGGTATTGGTGACCTTAGCAGCAATATTGGAACCAATACCATTACACCACCAAATGATGATGGTAATATAGCAGCAGTTGAGATTGTAGTATCCTATATGGGTGATGCGACTCTACCGGTGACTGGGCCTAAGCTGCTTGTGTGATGCAAGTGTAATGAAATTGACGTCATGGATTGTGAAGGAGACTGAAATTGAAGCTGATGCCAACAACAATACTGATGATAACGATGATGGTTGTGGGAATGGTGATGATGAATATTGTAGTCATCACCATCATAATGATACTAGCTATGAAGAGGGGATACATGTGGTAATAACTCTTATTTGCAAAACTTCACATTTTAGTACCTACATCTAATAATAAACACCAGTACCTGGGAGTTTAACCCAAAAGGTGCAAATGGTTGTGATGTAAAGCTCTAATTAGCCTGCTAGCAAGCTCTCAGGCTCGGGTTTGGGGTTGCGGATCCTTTCCCTCCCCCACCCCCTCCCCCAAACCTGAGCCCAATAGCTTGCTACAATCTCGGACAGAACTCGTTGAGACAATAGTGTTTCCGCGCGCAAGACAACCGTTAGTCTAATGTCCTGTCAAAAATCGCATTTATCGAAGCCCTCCTCTCCCCCCTCTATTCAATGTTGCTTTCGAAGGGTTGCTTAGAGGCCAGGGACACTTTTTGAGTATGTACAACATTGTTTTGTGGGGGGTAGGGGGAGGTAGATATGATAATTCCTTTCAAATGCTAAGAAATGCTCACAATTTGTCTAAGTGTCTCAACAGTTCTGTCCGAGATTGTAGCAGGCTAAGCTCTAATGAAAACTGATAACAATATAATGTATTCAGCAAAAAATGATTTTTACCATATGTAAAACGGCAAGCTGGAGATGGGTTTATTTAGAAGGGTTTTCATTTGTGGACAAAACCAAGACTAAAGTTTTCACTCTGGGCAATATATTAGTGGACATGCACAGACAATCCAACAAACAGCAAGGGCAGATAGTGGATTGGGTTGCTAGCCACCCCCTTTAGACCATCGGTTTAAACAGTTTTCTTTTTAATTGAAACAATGAAGAATTTTATAGACTCAGGCATATACCCATAGCTACCCCCGATAAAAAAAATCGTGGATCTGCCCCTGGACATACAGGGCCAAACATGAGAAATAACATGAGAAATAATTTTTGCATGCAAGCAAGTTACAGGTACAATCAAAGTTTTTTTGGTTCTTATCAGGGTACCGTCTTTTTGCAAACCTCCAGCCATTCGGACTTTTTCAAAAAATATTTGCTCAAATTTGCCACCATGTGGGTTAAATGACACAGTAACAGATGCTCTACTGGTCAAGAACTAACAGGCTCATTAAACTAAGAAATCTTTTATCCAATGACAACCAAAAATCATTTTGTCAGTTCAGCAAATTTACCTTACGTCATCACATGGTCAAACTGTTGTAGACTCACGAGGTGCAGCCGAGTGAGTCAGCAACAAATTTTGACCATGTGTTGATGTAAATCATGGTAAATAAGAGTCCACACCACGGAAAACTGGTGTAAATCTGTTTTTTACCACTATATTTAGAAATTGTGTGATGTTAGCTTCAGCACTGTTGTCTGAACTCTCATTTGCCACCCACATCGATAAGTCAGATTGCGAGATTACCAGTAATTTTATTTTAGTAAAAAGTTGAATGCCTGATGTTCTAAGCCATTTGGTCAAATGCCCAACAGGTTGGTTGGGGGGGGGGGTATGCCCAAAATTGACTGATCAATGAAGTGGCCAAAAATGGCTGTCCAATAGTATTCAAAGCGTTTGTTCTTGTTATACATTTCTGTGGCTAACAATAATAAAATAATAATAATAATTATAATAATGATATATATACAGTGGAATCCCGATTTTTCGAATACTCTATTTTTCTAAACTCACAATTATTCAAACCAAAACTTGTTTTCCTTGGATTTGATTTCAGTCAATACCACCTTCGATTTTTCAAACTCCTGATTTTTCGAACCAATTTCCGTTTCCCTTTGAGGTTTGAAAAATCAGGATTCCACTGTATATGTAATCATAGTTAGAACAATAATTTATTGTTTATTTCAGTATTGAGTGGTTTTATAGAGACATTTTATTCCAATTTGTTTTGTTTATATGCTACATATATTGTGTATCCAGCCTGTGAACTACCAATATCTATTTTACAAAACAAAAAAAGGATTACAGTATTTCTTTGGAAAAGTCAGTGTAAAACTTCCTATTACTGAAGTTGTTGAAAATGTGCCACAGATGTACAGTAAAAAATAAAGTTTTCCTTAATACACCCCTTTCTTACAAAGTGTGTAATATGCATGTGTGCAGCGTACTGTGGAAGTCCATGCTAGGAGCTCAGATTGAAGGCAGCAAAAGAAAGAATACATAGATAAAAATATTGTATTCTTTATACTAAGCATAATGTTGGAAGGGGAGTTTTATATATTCGCTTTTAGCATCTTTTTTCTAGATGTGATCGTTTGTTCATTGCCCAGCAAAATCTAACAACTAAGCACCAGTGAGACAATAAAATGCTGATCAAACTCCAAAGTGGTCTTTGATAGCTTCAACAAGGTCAGCCTTTTTGGTCCCACATTTGATACCAGCTTGCTTCACAAATTCTTTTAATATTGGAACAGTGAGTTTGGTAAGCTGTAAAGAAATGAAAATAAGTATGCAGACCAGTTAAAGGAATTATATAACTAACGGAGCATTCAGCTGGCTATACTCTGAAAATACATGTAAAAACACAACAGTAAAAAAAATATAGCTCACAGATTTTTGAGCCACTTGAAAACTAAAAAGTATCCTATCATTTTTCCCTCTGTGTCACAAGAGTACCAAAAACAAATGGTACGTCGCAAAAGTACTGCCAAAGAGGTAACATCATAGGATTTCATCAAAAGATTCAAAAGTTAGAACTACACTATATGTCTTCATAATTGACTCTGGGAGTCAAAGGGTTAATACAAGCGTTTTTTTTAATTGGCAGATATTATAGAACAATGTATCTAGGGCAATTAAATTTCGAGGGAGAAGATAATTATAATAATCATTATATTCTTACTGAAATATATGAATGATGAGTGTGGAGAGAAAGGAACTCAGAAAAAAATTCTGAGTTCCAGATGGGATTTGAACCCACGCCCTTCTGTACTCTAGTCGGATGCTCTAACCACTGAGCTACTGAGAACTTTAGTGATAAGCAATGGTCAAATGTGGGCTATGTATGACACACAGATTGGATCACCCAACAACAAGTTACCAATGAATACAATGATTAACTGCATCATGCAGTCACATAGAATTAACTCTCTACCACTGAAAACTGAGTCAGTTGAACTGTCTTATTAGATTTGACATGAAGGGGTAATGTTACTTTGGCTCCTGATGCTTACCCTGCCTTTCTGTGCTTCTTCTCTCATGTCAATTTCTACGTCATCCCCTGGCTTGCTTCTCTTGGCTGCAGCCCCTTCTGCTGCCCCAGCCTAAAACAAAAATAAAATCAAAATTTTAACAGGATATCACGAATCCTAGCAATTTGTAGGATGTACAGAACCTAGTAATCAATGGCCTACAATTGGCATCAAAAATAGTTCAGACACTTAAAAAAAAAAAAACGTTTGTCACAATTGTAATTTTCTTACTTTCACCCTCGCAGGAATATATGTTGAAAACGTCACCTCCCTCCCCCTCTCACAATGTTGCACCATTGGTCAAGTAGTCTGTGGGAAGGGACATCCCACTTTTTTGCCGCATCCCCCCTAAGGAAGGCCATGTTTTGCAAAGGAGGGTTCGGATGTTTTCTTCAAGGAAGCCGACAAAATTTGGATCCTTCGGATTTTTTATCAAAGGTGCCGACAAAAAATCAACCTTCGGATTTCATTTTTCAAAGGGTGCCGACAATAAATTGAGGGTTCGGATTCCAGCCATCTTTGGGGGGGGGGGGGGGGGGGGGATAAAAAATGGAACGTCCTGAAACAAAAACACTGAATACCTTTCTCTTTGCTGCTGGTTTGCCCACAGGATTATAACCATCAGGAAAAACTACTTCCTTGAACTCCTTTACAGCTTCACCAGCCTTACGATCAATCGCTTCTACCTTTGGCTCTGTATAAAATAGAGAACAAACACAAAAATAATATTATTATTGTGTAGGTAGTGTGGTACGGGGGGGGGGGGGGGGGGGCACCCAGTTATATTTTAGTGATGGGGACAAATGCGGCCAAATGTTTGAGGTATGTCCAGAAACGCACACTAATGAGATTCATGCTCTTTATGATAGATATCATGAAGTGTCCCCTAGCCCTAATTCTCACCTAAACACAAGCAACTTTGTCAAACATGAAGTCATATGGAAATTACAAATAATTGTGTGTAAAATGAAGTACCCAAGGTCCAAGTTACGTGCATTTTTGGACATAAGTGTAATGTTTAGATCCAAAAAATTCCCATAAGATTAACAGTAGACCTAAAATAAGTCCAGTGGGCCAGAGGTAAGGGTAAGTTGGTTTCTGTAGCATGAAGTGACTGAGAGTATTGGTACCCCCCCCCCCCCCCCCCTCTGGATGGGATGCTAGTCCATCACAAGCATCTCCCAGCATTATGTCGAGGGTACCCATATATACACCTGGGTGCAGAGAGACAATGTGGAGCAAAGATTCTTATCTAAGAAAACAATATAACAGCAGAGACCAGGCTCAAACCACCGACCTTCAGGTTGAAAGTACAACGCGCTAACCACTAGACCACCGCGCCTCCCCAAGTGACCCAGGACATAACCCTAAAAAACCCCTGATGTAACACAAATAATAATTCCTTGCGAAGGGAGGTTAATAAATTTGTCGTGCCTCGGGAACTAAGCCACATAAATTGGAGGGAAAAATATATTTATAAGCATATATACGTGAAGATGTCGTGCAGTTGCCTGGCAACAGTGCAACAAAGCTTTAATGACGCCAGACAAACTACATCATGAAAGCCTATAGGAGCATGGTAAACAAAGATGGCAGACGGTAAATGGCACGCGAACCATCGAAAGGACCTTCTACCAACATTTTTGGTTTCAAAGAAGACCAAGTGGAACAGCGAAAAGCCTCACGCAAATCGAGACGCCACCAAGTTTCGACCGGCGGTGCACCCTTCCTCGAGCTTCGCGAGGTTCTGTGAGACATGTATTTCTAGTAATAATTATAATAATTATAACAACAACAATTTTTAAAGAGGGTAGCACCAAGCTAACTCTAGGTTAATTAGCCAAGGGTAGCCCTCTAAACATGACCTCTCATGAATAAACTGCTAAAAGAAGAAGTCTTCTTGTTATTTGCATGTAGTTTAGGCTTGTCAGTGAAATTGACAGAATTGTTTGACAATACAAAATTACAATAAAAAATGCTAGGGTACACTAATTTTTAACAACCCTGAGAAAATTTCCTGCCAAAATCTTTCTCCAAAAAAGATCTGCCAGCAGACTTCTAATCAAAAACAAGTCCCAAATTTGCTATAAAATACAAACCCCTTGTTCCTCCCCATCATAAAATAAATATGCCTGGGCATTGCCCCCCCCCCCCCCCCCCCCCATCTCTGAGCTATCAGTAGGTTATCTGGGGTTAAATTGAAGGGTTTAGTATTTAATAGGCCTTTAAATGTTGATTTTTAGTCACTTTTTAGTAGGTTTTGCTTGAATTTGCATCATTGTTTTTGGATGTGGCCTCCAATTTAAATGTAAACATTTCCCCAGAAATTTTAGAAAAACAGAAAAATGGCCACTAGAACAATTCAACATAATTCAGTGGCACTTTTCAACGTTAACATTTTCCATCATTTATTGTGTCAGAAGTGCCACGCAGTTTTTTGAACTTTTTCGTTTAACTATTTTGCCAATTCAACTTAGGCCTGTTTAATGTGCACTCAACCCAGCACCCACGTGTGGTTAGTGTAAATACAGCTGCTGTATAATTATGGAGTTAAGGCGGGAAGCTGCTTTTTCATTTTTAGTTAGCTGAAGATCAAGTAAAGCTAGATCAAAATTAAAGTGTAATCTATAAAACAAATATAAATCATATAATCATTTCACACTCACTCCTTTCACGGGAACATATGAACCTACAATTGACCTGCTCCCAACGTCAGTGGCTTCATAGCTCAGTTGGTAGAGCAATGCACCGGTATCGCGAGGTCACGGGTTCGAACCCCGTTGGAGTCTTGAATTTTTTTTCAGGCTTCTTTTCGCAATTGCTCAAATTGCGTTCAAACTGCGAGGATCATTCTTCATTTGATTTCATTTCCGCAGTTCATATATGATTTATTTCATATAAATCATTTCACACTATAAAACAAAGTTTGCTTACCTGTAAAATCGATAACTTCCTCAGGTTCATCTCTGTCTAAAGCCAAAGCTTCAAGGTTCTTAAAGTGCTTTTGTAAAGCTACCAACAAAAGAGGAAAAACAGCATTTAAGGGTGAAATTAAGAAAAAAAAGTAATTCTGAAACAGAATTGGACACTTACAAGGATTTTCAAAGTGTGAACTATTAAATCCAAGTGTGAGTTTTTTGATGACTTCTTTGGCTTTATTGACCTGCTCTGTCGTAGCTGCAAAAAAAAAAAGAAATTCAAAATAAAGATTCACCCTAATAAAAACAATTTATTGATATTTGATTTTCCGAACTGGAACTACAATCTACAGCTTAGCTTTAGAGCTTCCTGCATTCTCTCAGTTATACCTTCTATCCCCCTCTCCTTCTCTACCGCCCTGTTTTCAATCTATGGCAATAAACTTGAACTTACTTAATCTTCAACTGTCATAACTCAAGATAGCCTCTCACAGTTGATAAGTCAAAATAGCCATTCCTGCCCTGGCTGTCCAAACAGAAGTAGTTTGTCATTATTTCAAAGGCTAACCTTTTGGGGTCTCCTCATATTTCAGTCTTCTAAAGTCGTCAGTAAATGGGAGAAAAATCAAATGGAATCCTGACGGGGTGACTTGAATGTTGTGTTCATCTAACTCTTCCTCCTTAGCAACAAGCATGAATTACAAAAATTAATAGTTTATTAGTTAAAAAACAAAAACATTATTTTAGTCTCAAAATGAACGATATGTGAATAATATTAAAAAGAAGGCTTGGAAATTTTAACTATAAAGAGCATATAACTTAAAGTGCCTATGAAGTAAAAAATACTGAAGCTTATTTGAAAGACGCGTCCTTTTGAAGACAAGAAGAATAGTTTTGAAATGTTGCCTCTCTTTCTGGAGAGATTCAAGTTTTTGTGTAGAAAGTGATGACGTCATCAATGCTTCAAAGGAAGACAAATTTACAAAATATAGAATATCTTTAGAACTATTAGAGTGGTGCTCTTCAAACTTGGCACCAGCAATGTACATCAGACAAGGCATAAAATGACACCCATTGTGCTGTTGTCATGGCAATAGTTTTGCTTCCAGATCAAGTTTTATCAGAACTGACCTTCCCAATTTCTGTCTTAATCAAACATCATTCACTCTAAATGAGTTTATTAGGAGACCTACAGCAGCATGGGCTCTATGCGTGTTTCGAGCAAGACTGTCTGTCTTGCCTGATTTGATAGGAAATTGAGATACATGGTTTACAACAGAAAGGGACTGGAGCCAAGAGTGTTGCCATGGTTACAACATGCTCTGCGGCATGTTGTACCTTTCTTGAAGGTCATTATTGGTGCCAAGTTTGAATAACATCACTCTTGACTTATATTTTCAGATATATTCTTGATTTTGTGATCTATCTTCTCATTGGAAACATTCATGGCATCATCAATTTGCTAATTTGCATAACACAAAAACTCAAATAACTCTGAAAAGAAAAAAGATATTTCAAATCGGAAAACGCCATTCTTCATTATTTTGAAAAAGCCTTTCAAATGAGCATCAATAATTTTTACTTCATAGCCACTTTAACGAAAGTTTTAAATTTACATAGTACAACTGTTGGTTTAATTTAAAACAGCTGTTCTCATTGGATATGAATAGCTTCTTTTATCTAATTGTTAATTTAAAACTTTCTTTATAGTTACGCATTGTCACATGTTCATTAATTATTGTTATAGTTTTTTTTTCATTAATATATATACTTACTATATACAATTTAAAACTGAAGATGACAGGACAGGAGAGCTGACATGTCTTTCAAAATCAAACTGTTATTGTTTTTCTTTAACTTTTAACTTGCCTGCAGCTATCTAAACATTTTAAAAAAGCTTCATATTGCAGTCATTTAACAATATTACAATATATTTATGCACCTGGGGTAGCAGAGCCACAAATTTTGGTGGGGTGTTATTCCTAGGAATGTATCTACATATAGGCACCACGTCCCTTGCAAGACATCTGCTAAGAAGTGCAGAGAATAATGTTGTACTTCCAGACACACTCTGTTGAACAAAATAATAATTACATTCTGTCAATAGTCCTGATCTGGAAAAATCACTGCTGGCAGAATATATTTTCCTGCATGCACTGATAAAGATGAAGCTGTGCAAACAGTACTTTCCTGTGGTAATGTTTTTTACATGTATGCTGTACAAGGTGGTCCTAAAGTGTGACCATTCAAATGAAAACTATTGAGCAGTACTTTCCTGTGGTACTGTTTATTATGCTGTACAAGGTGGTTCTAGCTTGAGTCTGTGGATGAAATTCTAAAGTGCGACCATTCATACGATAGCTGTTGAGCAGTACTACTTTCCTGTGGTACTCTTTATTATGCTGTACAAGGTCATTCTAATTTTTAAGTTCATGGATAAATTCTACAGTGTGACCAATCAAATGAAAGCTATAATACCAGTAATTGAACAGTTATTTCCTGTGGTACTGTACTTTATAATGCTGTACAAGGTAGTTTGAATTTATTTTTTTAGTTTGTGGATAAATCTTGCAGTGTACTAACCAATCAAATGAAAGCTAATAAGCAATACTTTCCTGTGGTACTGTTTATTATGCTGTACAAAGTGGTTCTAATTTTGAGTCTGCAGAGTTGTGAAGTTTTCTGTATGTGCATGATGTCAACAATGAATGCAGTTGAGTAAATAAACAAATGCCAGCCATGACCTGTGTTAAGACAGATTATAATAAAGCTGCATCATGGCTGGTCAAGTGGCAACAAAATCATGGACAAAGGCACAGGGGTCAACCAGGGACCCCTTATTTAACAAGAGGGGTATGGGATTATGTTTGCACCCAGGACAAACAATTTTTTTTATTAATAGTAATTTATTAATGAAACGTTGACCATCAGCCACCCCTTGTTTGAATCAAACTAAGCTCAAAGATATGCCTTCTTTAAACAAAAATCTCAAACAACTAGTTCAGACTAAAAGGTATTCATTGCATTAGCATACCTTTTCACTAGGATAAAGAAACTGTGCAGGTCTGATATGAAAATAATTCTTCACTGAAGACCTAGGTTTGAATCCCATCAGTAAAAGACCTATAAAAGGAAACAAATATTTAATATTTATAATAATAATAATAATAATAATAATAATAATTTAAATAAATACAGTCAATTAACTATATGCAAAAACTTAAATAAACTGACAAAGAAAAAGTTTACAAAATATATGTACATTAACCCTTTCACTCCCAGAGTCCATATTATTATTATGAAGACATGAAATGTAGTTTTAACAAAATCCTATGGTGTGACCATTTAAAGTGCCTATGAAGTAAAAAATTATTGATGCTCATTTGAAAGATTTTTCAAAATAATGAAGAATGGCGTTTTCCGATTTGAAATATCTTTTTTCTTTTCAGAGATATTTGAGTATTTGTGTTATGCAAATTAGCAAATTGATGATGTCATGAATCTTTCTATTGAGAAAATAGATCACAAAATCAAGAATACCTCTGAAAATATAAGAGTGATATTATTCAAACATGGCACCAATAATGACCTTCATGAAAGCTACAACATGCCGCAGAGCATGTTGTAACCATGGCAACAAGCTTGGTCCCAGTCCCTTTCTGTTGTAAACCATATATCTCAATTTTCTATCAAATCAGGCGAGCCAGACAGTCCTGCTCGTAACACACATAGAGTCCATGTTGCTGTAGGTCTCCAAATAAACTCATTTAGAGTGAATGATGTTTGCTTAAGACAAAAAATGGGAAGGTCAGTTCTGCAAAAACTTGATCTGGAAGCAAAACTGTTGCCATGGCAACAGCACAATGGGTGTCATTTTATGCCTTGTCTGATGTACATTACTGGTGCAAAGTTTGAACAGCACCACTATAATAGTTCTAAAGATATTCTATATTTTGTAAATTTGTCTTCCTTTAGAAGCATTTTATGACGTCATCACTTTTTACACAAAAACTTGAATATCTCCAGAATGAGAGGCAACATTTCAAAACAGAAAGCACTATTCTTCTTGTCTTCAAAAGGTCTTTCAAATAAGCTTTGGTTATTTTTTACTTCATAGGCACTTTAAATGAAAACTTTTCAGCAGTTAACTTTTGCATGGTACCATTAATTTTGTTTTCCCATATTTTTACAAAATGAAATTTTACATTTTTCTTGAACATTTTTTTTTTTGTCATGTCATGGAACTCTTGGGAGTTAAAGGCTGGTTAATTCCAGTAAGTTTAATAAGTTTTACTCTCTGACTCACCTGGATCACCAAATGTCTTCATGGCAGCAACTTCTTCTTTTTCAAAGATGACCTGAATTTAAACAAATCATGTTAAACATATATCATGAAGGCACAGTGATGACGTAAAGTGGTTAAGGGTTGTGCCTATATCATACCGTCCAGAAGGACGTTGGACACCTTATTGAGACTTATATAACATAATGTTGACACTTAAAATTTTATTTTCAATAAATGTTTAAGTGTAAAAAAGAAAATCTAAAATCCCCACTCACTTACATAGCTTACCGTACCACTGTACCACCTAGCTTCTCGGGTTGCTTAGCCCTAAATTTAACTATATAAACTGCTATCCCTAACCTCAACTGAAAGCTAACCAGTTACTCCGTTATATAAGTCCCCATAAGGTGTCTGACGTCCTTCTGGACGGTATGATTTGGGCTTGACCGGGGTCAAGCGTGTTCAGGACTTTGGATCTAAAGGTTGGTGGTTATAATTAATCCCTGGTCTCTGCCATCCTGTTGTTTCCTTGCTATTACAATAAACTTTGCTTAATACTGTCTTTGATTCCACCCATTGTATAAATGGGTACTGCAACATACCCTGCATAGCGGTTGTGCCTATATCATACCGTCCAGAAGGACATCAGACACCTTATTGAGACTTATATAACGTAATGTTGACATTTAGAATTTTATTTTCAATAAATTTTTAAGTGTTAAAAAAAGAAAATCTAAATTTCCCACTCAGGATTGAACCTGTGACCTCAGCTAGGCTTAGGCTTACAGAGCCTACTGTACCACTGTACCACCTAGCTTCTCCGGTTGTTTACTCCTAAATTTAACTATATAAACTGCTACCCCCAACCTCAACTGAAAGCTAACCAGTTACTCCATTATATATTAAGTCTCAATAAGGTGTCCGACGTCCTTCTGGACGGTATGATTTGGGCTTGACCCTGCATAGCAGGCGCCAGATTATTTATGGGGCAAAATTTTTTACAGGGTTAAATTTTGAGGACGTGTGGCGAGGGGAACATGCAATATGCAGGCTACCACAATATTCTTCTAAGGGCAACCCTGCAGTGGACTAGCATCTCATCCAGGAGAAGTAGCAATATTCCAAGTCGCTTCATGCAACAGCAACTTTTTACTTACATTGTATTTAAGGCCTGGTGCATGGTACTGGTGATCATGGCAGTAACATAAAATCATTGTTTCAATTCATGCTCAATATTCGTGCACAAGCATGCATGGAAATCAGAAAGGCACATTAATTTTTAGGTACAATTAAAGCACAATTAAGGCACGATTTGTGCACACTTTAGGCATGATTTACGCATACTTTACGCACAATTTAGGCACACTTTATGCACAGTTTGCACACTTAAGGCATGCTTTACGGATTTAGGCATGGCTCAAATAACTTGCCTGTATTAGATTTTAGTCAAAATTAGTTATTGAGGCTCCACTAGTAAAACCGACGATCCATTTTTTTTTTTTTCATTGAATACTTAAAAGAAAAAGGAAAAGAACATTCAAAAGCACTGTTTAGGCACACTCAGGCACAGTTTAGGCAAGTTCAGGCACAGTTAAGGCATGATCTAGGCACAATTTTATGCACAATTTACGCACAACTGTTCTTGCCATGTAATGCTTAGGGATGTCTGTAATTCATGCCAATGACCAGTAAATTAAGCGTTTAATATGTGTTTTCAAAACAGCAGTCTAACTTCGTAAATTTCATACAATTTTCAAACATGCAATGTTATTTCTGTATAACTTAACACAATCAAGAAGCTGATTTTATGAACAATTTAAATGTATACTTTTCTTAGCTAAAAATTTCTAATTAATTTGTAATTATCTTTGAAATAATAAAGTATATAAATTAATTATCTATGTATGTATTTCTGCTTGAAATGAAGTGGGAAAAACTTATAAAATGCACATCATAACAGCCAGTACGTAGAAGGTTGCTTAATCAGCAGTAGCTCAAAGAAGAATATTTTTATTACTAATAATTTTCCCATGAGGTGTAGCCTTAGTCAAGGTTTTGATTATCAATAAGTTTATACTTCTTACCAGGAAGTTTTATTGCTGTTCTATTAAAAAAAAAAAGCTGAAAAAAAAAACAACTAAATTGTGCATGGTTAGAGTCTGAAAATGTTATGGGCAGTGCTTCAAAAGAGTCCATTTTAGGAGCATTGCAATTGAATCACTGATAACTATAATAAATTTTCCTTGCAATTTACACTCAGTCTGTTAATAGACAAAGACACTCCATGGGAAATATCTTCAACAACTTAAAATTGTGGCCAAATTTTCACACCATCTGATTTGAAATAGTTTCTAGTAAGAGCAATTTTTTTTGCCAAAATTGCGGCCGTGATCACCAGTACCATGTGCATGGTCTTAGTTAATAACTGAAATTAAGTTAATGTCAGTAGTAACATTCCTACCATCTAATAAAACATTCTGTTGGAAATGATTGCCTTACAGCATACACTAAGAGGAGCATGCTCATATGCTCAAGAAGTCTGACTAAAAATATGCACTATAAATATTGTTATAAGAATAAATTATTTTATCCTACTTTTTCCCCTCCAAACATCTGATACAGCTTGATGTCTGTTGACATCAATTCCCTTCCAGTATCCTGTGATAACAATAAATCATCTTGAAAGACCACAAAATTATAATATGAAATAAATAATTAATAATTAATAATACAGTTGAATCCCGATAACTCGAGCCTCCAAGTGAAAATCGGAAAAGGTTCTAGTTAATGAGAGTTCGAGTTATTGAGAGTTGGGAACAGATGACCGGAAAATAGACAATACAGCAATAACTGTAAATGGTGTTTGTTCCTTTATGACTTATCAAAATAATGCCCTTACTGACCAAGAAAGAGTCAAACCAGAACAAAACATAGCATTAACGAACAGAACAAAGCAAAGAAAAGCAAAGGAAAAGAACACCATGGTAGGACAAAGCCAGGACAATGTATATACTAATAAACTCAGTGTTCTGGATGACATCTGAATGTTTTGACTTTGACAGGTGAGATTCAAGTTATCAAGGGTATAAATATAAAGAAAATTACCTGAAGGAAAAATGAAATCACTTTGAGTTTCAAGTTATTGAGGGTTTGAGTTATGGCTCCATCAATTTAAAGCCTGCTCATCCCCACCCACTCACCACCATCAAGTTAAGTTGCCATTGAATTTTAAAATTATAGCAGGATTGTTCTGTTGTGACATATCCTGATAGAGAGATACCACAGCCACAAATGTTGGCAAATAAGACGTCAACATCATAAAAATTTACCATGACACCATCTTCTGTGGCACTTGAAAGGTAAGAAACCAGCCAGCCTGTTTTGAAAATTGTGTGAAACTTATTTTAAAAATGTAAGCCTGAAATGGAAAATGAATGCATTTGGTCTGTTGCTCTGGTTCACTTGAAAAGTGCGGGACCCAAGCGACGTGAGCATTTATCAACTCAGTTTTTATATTTTTAAATTGGGGGCAATCAGGAAATTAAAAATAAAAAACGAGGCATGTACCACTTTTAAAATCTGTTGTTTTGACAATGCCCCACCCCCAAAACCAGGGGAAATCGATTTTGGTTACCTAGGCTTCAAGTTATCGGGATTCAACTGCATAAAATAACAAGGAGGAAGAACCTGCCAAATAAATGTGGTTTCAGGGAGGTCCTCTATTAAAATAAAATTACACAAAGAAAAAATATATTATTAATAATAAAAAGACAAAAATAGAAGGCATAAATTAGAAAATATATAACAAGCTGGAAATGAATTTTCATAGGCCATGGATTTCAATGGACATGGATATAGGTTACAGATTTTAATAGGCAATGGATTTTTTTATAAGGAGATGAATGTTCACAGACCATGGATTTCCATAGGCCATAGATTTTCATAGCCTATCAATTTTCATAGGCCACCAATTTTCATGGGCCATGGATTTTCATAGGCCATGAATTTTCATAGGCCATGGATTTTCATAGGCCATGGATTTTCATAGGCCATGGATTTTCATAGGCCATGAATTTTCATAGGTCATGGATTTTCATAGGCCATGGATTTTCATAGGCCATGGATTTTCATAGGCCATGGATTTTCATAGGCCATGAATTTTCATAGGCCATGGATTTTCATAGGCCATGGATTTTCATAGGCCATGGATTTTCATAGACCATGGATTTCCATAGGCCATCAATTTTCATAGTCTCACCATGGATTTTCATAGGCCATGGATTTTCATAAGCCATGGATTTTCATAGGCCATGAATTTTCATAGCTAGCCATGGATTTTCATAGGCAATGAATTTTCATAGGCCATGGATTTTCTTAGGCCATATATTTTCATAGACAATGAATTTTCATAGGCCATGGATTTTCATGGGCCATGAATTTTCATAGGCCATGGATTTTCATAGGCCATGGATTTTCATAGGCCATGAATTTTCATAGGCCATGAATTTTCATAGGCCATGAATTTTCATAGGCCATGGGTTTTCCTAGGCCATATATTTTCATGGGCCATGGATTTTCATAGGCCATGGATTTTCTTAGGCCATATATTTTCATAGACAATGAATTTTCATAGGCCATGGATTTTCATGGGCCATGAATTTTAATAGGCCATGGATTTTCATAGGCCATGGATTTTCATAGGCCACGGATTTTCATAGGCCATGGATTTTAATAGGCCATGGATTTTCATAGGCCATGAATTTTCATAGGCTATGGATTTTCATAGGCCATATATTTTGATGGGCCACAGATTTTCATAGGCCATGGATTTTCATGGGCCATGGATTTTCATGGACCATGATTGGATTTTCATTGGCCATGAATTTTCATAGGCCATGGGTTTTCATACTTAGGCCATGGATTTTCATAGGCGAAGAATTTTCATGGCCCATGGAATTTCATAGGCCATGTATTTTCATAGGGCATGGATTTTCATAGGCAATGAATTTTCATAGGCCATGGATTTTCATAGGCCATATATTTTCATGGGCCATGGATTTTCATGGGCCATGGATTTTCATAGCCCATGGATTTTCATTGGCCATGGATTTTCATAGCCCTTGGATTTTCATACTTAGGCCATGGATTTTCATAATTAAAAAAGCAATGAATTTTCATGGCCCATGGAATTTCATAGGCCATGTATTTTCATAGGCCATGGATTTTCATAGGCCATGAATTTTCATAGGCCATGGATTTTCACAGGTCATATATTTTCATGGGCCATGGATTTTCATAGGCAATGGATTTTTATAGGCCATGGATTTTCATAGGCCATATAGTTTCATGGGCCATGAATTTTCACAGGCCATGGATTTTCATACTTAGGCCATGGATTTTCATAGGCCATGGATTTTCGTAGGCCATGAATTTTCATATTCCATGAATTTTCATAGGCCATGAATTTTCATAGGCCATGGATTTTCATAGGCCATGAATTTTTATAGGCTATAATTATGGATTTTCATTGGCCATGAATTCTCATACAGTAGGTAATGGATTTTCAGAGTCCATTGAATTTCCATAGGCCATGAATTTTCAGTTAACATGGATTTTCATAGGGAATGGATTTTCATACTAGGCAATGGATTTCCATAGGCTATAGGTTTTCAAAGGCTATGAATTTTCTAAGCCCATGAATTTTCAAAGGCCATGAATCTTCATAAGCCATGGATTTTGCATAGCCATGGATTTCCATGGCCATGGATTTTCATAAGGCCACAAATTTTCATAGGCCACGTATTTTGCATAGGCCATGGATTTCCATACTAGCTGGCCATGGATTTCCATAGGTCATTGAAGATAGGCCATGGTTTTTCATAGGCCATGGATTTTATTAATGAGTTTGAGAAATTATATTCTCAAACTCATTAATAATTTATGACAAAAATACAAAGGAAATTAATGTTTAATGAGTGTTTGGAAATCAGTTGAAACACTTGTCCTCATTTTTGTATCCTTAATTTCTCCTTATAAAATCATTTTGTTTGAGAAGTAATATCTAACATTCGACACATAATACAGTATTTCATCAGATTTCCAAACACCTTGAAGTGGGTTAAAAAAAAAATTGGCTGCACCTCGTTTTTCAACCCACTTTGCGGTGTTTGGAAATCTGATGAAACACTGTGTCTCATGTTTGATATATAATACATAAAATATATGATTCAAAATACTAAATGATAAAAATAAATTAAACTACTTGGTAACTACAATTTATATGTAGATGTTGGTCTATTAAAAACTTCTTTAAGTTTTTTCTTGAATATTTTACAAGGTAGGTATTGGCTTTTTAAAAGAATCTGGGAGGATCTCCCAATCACTAGTGCACTTGTAACATTACTGTACTTACTGAAAAAAACTGCAGAATATTCACTTTCATTTATATTGACTAGCATCTTATTTGAAATGGGATCAGTTAAATCTAAGTACTTGTACTTAAGTTCAAGCTGAAAATTGTACCAAAACTTTATTAATTTATGACCAGAATTACATTTAATAATTAAAACTGCATAAGAATGTAGTAAAATGTAACTCACCACACAGATGTACTTTGTGTGAGTTTTAACTTCTTCATTTGTGCGGCTATCCAAGTTAATGTAACTAGATTTTTTTGCAGATCTACAGAGGTTGTAACTAACAAAAAAAAACAGACATTCAAGTAGTGTTAGAGTTGATCATATATACTTCAGGATTTCCCCCGCACCACAGAAAAATCATATCTCGACATAGTCATGTGAAGATATCAGTTTTATCTTCATTGTGAAGAGTGAAGATATCAATTATCTTTACGTTAGGGAAATGGTCAAAACTATTGTACTCGGACAGGACCCACCATTTTACAAAAAGACTGGTGGTCTCTTTATGTACCCTCTCTCCCCCACCTAAAACGATGGTGTCTTGTTGGTATAGCCCCCATTCTATCAGGAGTATAGAAACTGGGAGAACGATAAAAATCTTCCTGTGCCATTTTACTAGCAATGCAAGCTTCATGCACACAGAAGCTCTCATCTCTAATTTTTAGGCAAAAAAATTGTGTCCAACCCCCCTATCCCAACACAAGGTGGGTCCTCGTCGAGTATACTTGTTATGACCACTTCCCTTAGCCACATTATCTTCCTCAGAAATCTTCAGACATCTTCAGCAATTTGTGATTGGAAATGCATGTTCATATAATTCTGTGTGTCCATTTTGCCAGGTGACTTGTAGGGCAGACAATACTCAGTGTGAGAAGTTTTGAAAATGTTTGAGAAATTTTCAGAAAATTGCTTGAAATCACTTAATGAGTGTCATTTATATAATAAACAAATAATATGACTGCTTGGAGATATGAAATTTCTTAATATCTCAGAAATAATTATAACTTGATATCTCAGAAATTTCTTAATAACTTGATATCTCACAGGTGAGATATTAACATCCCTCACTGAGGTTTCAAGGTTACAGGTTCAACCAAGAACACTACCTACATGTAAGTTATGATATCTGTACACAGGATAATTTTCACTGGCTTATAACTTTAATCAATTTTGATGTGATTTGTATGGGTGTGTATGCAAACTTACACAGAAACTCCCAGTTCAATTCCATCAGCCAACATCATCGGAAGAGTCGCCAGTGCTCGTTTCTTGTGTTGCTTCCTCTGCACCCTGTATTGTAACAATTACAAGGTCATTTATTACCAAAAGGTCTAGATAGCAGCAGGCAAGTTTACTTACAAGTTTAAGAAAAATGACAATAGTTTTGATTTTTAAAGCCATGTTTTGACAGCTCTTCTGTCATCTTTAGTTTTAAATGATAAACTACAAAGTACATAAAAACCCTAACGAGAAAAAACTATAACAAAATAAACAGTTGTTCCATGTAAATTTAAAACTTTATTACTGACAGTTATACCAATTTTCTTGTTTAAGTTGTCATTAAGGTTTGATCAAAGGCTCGTAAGAGCCAACCCATGAATAAGAAATGCTAACATGCAACGCAATATTTCGGTAATTTATATCTGATGTTTTCACACTGACACGGTTCGATATATTTTTTTAAGTTAACTGCAAGAATTTTTGGCGAACACCATAAAAAAGGAAATCACTTTGAAATTCATAATGTCCAGTTTGAGGAAAAAAGAGAAGAGTCACAGATGGGAATTGAACCCAGGCCTCAGGCCAAAGTGAAAATCCGACGCCTTAGCCCATGAGGCCATCAAAGAACACATGCTCAATTAAAACTAAATTTTGTTATTTAAAGGTAGATACGCATCAAAGCGCGTGTCTCGATTAGAAAATCCTTTCAGATCGATTTTATGTCACATTAAAGACTCCAAATGCGAAACATCTTTAAGCTTACTGTTGTTTATATTCGTTTACAACAAATTAGATAGATAGTTTATTTAATAAATACCTGAGCAGCCCTAGGGTTGAATTACATATTTATAAATAATAATCATACAGCTTATAAATTAGTTATTGTTATCGCCAGATTCAAGTTCTTGTTACGAAACGCATTCATAACAAAGCATTACATCACTATGTTTACAGCTGATGGAAGGAGCGAGTGAGCGAGTGAGTAAGCATGTGAGTACTCATTTTCACATCTGTCTCCGTTACTGATTATGCATGCACATATTCACGGGTTAAAAACAATTTCTGCTAAAACTGTTAATCTCCTGTTTGTTTAATAATGAATAAAATATCAAATGTTTACTAATGGTTTACCTAGAAAGAAGTTCTTCAAACTTCTCTGCAGGATCAGCCAAAATCCCTCCTTCATCTTCATCTGCTTGAATTATATCCTGAGATAAGCAATAGATTATAAACATCAAGCCTAAATTAGAGGGGTATAGAATGGTCTATCGGAAATGATGCGTCTCGGAAAATATTCACCGAGTCTCAAATTCTCGCCATTTGAAATTGGAGTCTCGGAATCTTGGGCTCGCTAAATTTTCGAAGTCTCGAAGTCTCGAATTTTGATAATTTGGATCTTGGAGTCTCGTAATTTTTCTCGTAAATCTCAGCTTCCGTTGGAGATTTCAGTCACGTTTTAAGCTGTTTAAGTATTATCAGCCCGACATTTTCTAGCAATTGGAGTCTCGAGCTCGGATTTTTTAGAGGTAAAGTCTCGGGCTCGAATTTGATAGAAACGCTAAAGTCTCGGTATCGAATTTTAAAACAAAGGTCTCACAGTCTCGCATAGTCTCGAATTTACCATTCTATACCCCTAATTAGAAATTATTTTCCCATAAATAATTTATAAAGTTAGACTCTTAGGTTACTTCATAAAATTTTGAATAAACTGACTCCCTCTCAGTGGATAGTGGACAGAAGTGGATAGTGAGTGATGGAAGCAGAAGCAAAATTGGAAGAAAAAGGAAACCTTCTTATCCTTCCAATTCAGATTCCGTTGAGCTTCCAATTCCAATTGCAACTCTGTTTTTTGATTGACAGTAAAATGTAAGGCTCCTTACACTTTTGTCTCCGACTGTGCTTCCAATCACATTGCTAGTGGGAACCAGCCTAAAGAGCTCATCCACTTATACAGCTGTTATGTTACTAACTTGATAAAAGAGACTTGAATCAAAAGAGCGGTCTGGGGGTTGAATATGCATCAGCTCAATTGCAATACCAATCTCACTCAGATCCTGAAATGCAATTCAGAGGAACATTTAATAATGGTAATTGAAATGAGTGGAGTGCAATTTGGTCTGAAATCATACGTGTAATTTCAAAATCGAACGAGCGCGCAGCGAGAGTTCGATTTGAAATCACAAGTATGATTTCAGACCAAAATTGCACGACAGGAAGTTCAATTACCGCTTTATTACATCCATTTTGAAATTGCACAATTTAATTGCCCATATACAGGATTTTAGTCAGTACCAATATTGATGTGACTTATACAGTGGAACCCCGATTTAACGTACCCCGATTTAACGAAGTCTCCGATTTAACGTACAAATGTTTTCGGCCCGGCCTGAGTCACAGTAAAATGTATGGAGAAGAACCCCGATTTAACGTAATCCCCGATATAACGAACAAAATCTGGAGGACCGAACGTAAAAACTACCCCGATATAACGAATAAAATGTCATCACGTGTAAAATGGGCATGGCAGGCCTGCACTGACTCTTACCTCAAGTTTTTTAAAAATGTCATTTGCTCCTTCTATGTGTTTTGAACGGGTATTCTACATTTAGCCGTTTGTTAAGGAGGGTTTTAGTGTAGACTGAGTGTTAAAACCTTTCAAAAGCCGCGTGCAACGGACTAGTGAAGCAGAACGGTAAATTTTAATTATTACATATATCCCGATCTAACGAAGTTTTTGGTTATTTTTCGTTATATCGGGGTTCTCGATTTAACGAAACCCCGATCTAACGAACTGTTTTTTCCGGTCCCCCGCGCTTCGTTAAATCGGGGTTCCACTGTAGATGCAATTTAGAGCAAAAAATAGTGCAATTCGGGAATAAATTGCACTGATGAGTAAAAGATGCGATTTGGAGCAAAAATAGTGCAATTTGGGAATAAATCGCACTGCTGAGAGCCAATCAGATTGCAAGGATCACCAGTGATTTCAAAATGGATGTAATAAAGTATGAAAATATCTTCTTGATATTTTGATTTCATAATAGTACATGCGGGTTAATTTCTATTCCTTGTGATAAATCACTCATGATCAAAGATGATAATTAAAAATTGCTAAAATACATGTTTCCATGCCTTGACTTTCATGACATTTTTGGACACTGATTAAGTCATCACCATCAGTGACTATTAATATGAAAATTAGTCATCAAAATTATACTTACCCTAGACTTTGTCTTTGCTTGTCTCTAGAAAAATGCCAATACAAACAAGTTGATTTAAGATTATTTTAATAGTTATAAATTAGCAACAATTTTTTTCACAATGTTCAAAGAAATCAGTGCACTGTGATTGGTCAGATGGACTTTATTATATCTGAAAAAAGCATGTGCCTTACATCATGCACATAATTTATTGAGTTATAATGTGAGTTCCAAAAAAAATCCATACCCCATGGAAGGTCAATGGAAATTCCTAGGGGGAGGGGGGTCTCAAAAGCCAACATTTTAGAAGCAAAGTATGAAGCTAAACTGGAATTTCCTGGGGGGGGGACAGGGGGTGCTAAACCAAAAAACCATCCGTGGGAGGGGGTATGGATATTTTCTGGAACTGCACAATCAACGCAGCTTCTTCATCACAAGTATGATTGCCGCAATCATAGGACATTCTATAAAGCGAATAAAAAACTTGTTCCTTGTGCACCGTTGAGTTTAAGAAGTTGTAGTGATTATATAGTGGTTTGCCTGTGCAACCTGTGCTTGTAATGCATTGTGGGATGGCAGATTGAAACGTGTGTTGTTTCCTGAGTGTGTAATCCATCCCCATTGAGGACTGGTCTGGCATTCAGACAGTACAGAAGTGCATGAAGCACACACCTGTGGCTTTTGAGCTTTAATTCTCTAAGCACTTTTCTTTTTTTTTTTAATTCCTGCATGCTTATACATGTATAACTCAACAATGTACTCGGTCGCATTTATCTAAATTAAGTGCCAACAATTTATCAGCAAATTAAAGAAAAACTGAATAAAACTTAAAAAGGCATAAATTAAACACATCATTGTTTGTTTTATGTACAATGCTTCAATTAAGACAATAATCTTACCTGAAGGGCAGGGTCATCAGCATGTGGATTGTCATTGTTTGTAAACAACATGACTCGCTTGTGTCCAATTTTTTGAGAGCTAAAATGTAACCATACAATAAACTAAGGAGTTATGGTATTCATTTATCATTGATAACTATTCTTACATCAGTGAAATATCACTTAATGACTGATCCCTCGGGAAAAAGTGAATTTTGTTTCCCTTGAATATCGATGTTTCCCGAGACAATTGAAAAGATTCTCTGTAAACAAAATTCACTGTTTCCCTCGGAACCAGTAATTAAGAGTTTGTTAACACACCTCAGCTAAAACAAAGCTTTACCTTTTAGCAAACATGTTAGAACATGTCCACAAAACATCATTCATTGAAAATCCACTGTTGTGTCCGAATTTAGTTGCGAAGTTATCACAACTGTCATCTGAAAAATAAATTGAATGTACACTGTCTGACAGATATAATTCCAATATTGTCTTTTGGTGAAGGCAATAAGAGCAGACGTGAAGCAACTGAAAGCATGTTCATATTATACCTTATAAAATTAATTAATAATTCATAAGGAAAATACAAAAGAAATGAATGTTTAATGAAGGTTTGTAAACCCCAATACAGATCAACTGAGTTGATGAATTATTAAACAGTAGCATTAACTTTTGATACAGATCTCTGCTGAGCTAATTAGTATGCATTAACTTTTGATACAGATCTCTGCTGAGCTAATTAGTATGCATTAACTTTTGATACAGATCTCTGCTGAGCTTATTAGTATGCATTAACTTTTCATACAGATCTTTACTCATTGTTTCATTTCATAAGTCAGACAAAATATTCGCGTCCGATCTGTATGGGCGTTTACAATTGCTCGCCTTCGGCTCGCCATTGTAAACGCCACATACAGATCTCCCGCTCATATTTTATCTATCACTTAATGTCACTGTTCCTGGCATTTGCATAACGCAATAAATGTCACACAACGTGACAAAGCATATAATAAAAACAACAACATATTTGGTTTGGCGTAATGGGGGGACACAGCCCTGTGGAACGTTATTTGCGACTTCGGGTTAAACGCACAAAAAATAAAGCCTCACTTATCTCCCACTGCACTTGGGAATAGGACAAGAGTATTGGCAGAGCCTTCCTTATCTTCCCAGCACCGCACGGGCTGGATTGGACAAGATTAAGGCAAGGTAAAATATGGCACGAAAAAACTATGCCAAGAGCTTGGGGGAAGACGCTACGCAGACTTAAACGCACCACAAGGAGTGACCCCAGTTTATTGAAGGAGGCATACAACCCTTCTCCAAAGGGAGGGAGGGTGGGAAATTAAACAAAATATTACAAAGGTACACAATGTACACGTTCGTGCAAGACTGCTAGCATAATAGCCAAAGTTATTGTATTTGCTGCTTTTATAGCCAGACAGTGTCTCGGAGCCTGACCAATAGGTACACTTGTACCATACGCTAACTAGACGCAACGTGCTAAATTACTAACCATGAATAAAGCTTCAGAATAAAGAAACCAATGCGAGCAAGGCTTAGATGTATTTCTAGGCTATGTTACACCTTATCAGTTCAACCTTTGGACCTAAAGGCGACTGTACTAAATATATGAATAGGAGGCATTCATTTATGAATAGATGCGTTGAAATACACTGTTCACAGAGCAAGGCTTGCTCATGCTACCACCCCTGGGGTGTCACGTTCCATTAACTGCATTTTACCATCGCGTGCGGTAAAAGCCATAATAAAAACTGGCGTGTAAGCCACAGTTTTTTGTCCAAAATGTTTGCTCAAAATCGGGGTGCAGCTGATCTGTGGAAACATCTACATCTGGTGATATAAGTTGACCAGACTTTCTGAGCCTTGAAATTACGATTTTATTTATTTGAGGTGTATAACATAGAGCAAAAATTCTTTAACTTAAGATTGTGTAGAAAAGTGAGTCTTGTTTTTTTCTCTTACAGGGCTGTCAGAGCACCTCTGAGACTAAAAATCAAACTGAACAAAAAGGATCCACATCAACTCAGCCTAATGTTTGCCTTTCTTGCTAGGGTGCATTCAATTGAATGTATTCCAGAATAAGAATTTGGAAGAATGGACTCCAAAAATCATCGTTTTTGGGATTTGGGAGCCACTGGAAACTGTAACATCTACTATTTCTGTATTATAAGCATGCTTTACTAGATTTATACTGCAGGACTGGTGTGAACAATTTTAAGATATTGTTTTGAAAATTACTCACAAACTCACAAAACAATAAGAAAGAAACAAAGAAAAATGAAATAAATCAAAGTTTGTTTTCTGTGAAAATGTTTGATTTCAAGAGATACACCCCAAGGTGAAAAGAAAAAAGCCATTGCAAGCCTCCTTTAATTATAAGCTACATCACTTCAGACTTCTGTATGAGACAGAAGTATTATTTTTCATGTGACCAACAAATTATTCATGAAATTGACATTAAGGAAGTCAGACTGAGAAAGGTAAAATAAAAATGTGTAATAATTATTAATAACAGGTGTAAAGTTTATTCCAGTTTCTGCAGGGTTCTTACCTTCAAGGAATTTTTCAAGATCAAGGATGCGATTAGCATCTGGAGAATCTAACTCCTGCAAAACACAAAGTTTTATCATCACCACATAATTCTGAAAGTCACCCCCCTCCCTGGTGGAGCGAAATTATGAGCCTCAAATATTAAAAATAAAATATGACAATATGAAATAAATACATTAATTTTTTTTACTTCAATGGTCAGGTTATTAAATAAATGTTACCTGATACATATAGACTTGCTTGAAATCAGTCGGATTTTTGCTTTTATCCTAGGAATTTAAAATAAAAATTACGGTATTTGAAATCAATATCAGAGGTCTACATGTATCTGTAGATGTTTTATGAATTATTACATTAACCATTTCACTCCCAGAGTCAATAATAATTATTATTATGAAGACATGTAATGTAGTTGTAACTTTTGAGTCTGTGGACAAAATCCTATGGTGTGACCATTCAATAAATAACAAGAGGCTCCAAGCAGCCTATACTCATGTGCATGTGCTGGTGAAAAGCTGGCTGGCCGTGTGAAGGGACAGGGTTGGGGGATTGGGGCTTAATGGATGATTTATGGTAACTTAGATTACACAAGGGAAATTCCATTTTCTGCTGTTTGAAAAGCAACACATTGAGAACATTAGCTCTCTAGTTGAATAGAATTAAATAATGAAATTACCCAAGCACCATTTAAGAGTTTACAGCTTGAAGTGAGTTCTTGCTGGCTGGCAGAAATTGGGCAAGGTGGGCAAAGGCTATGAGCTGGCAGTGGAGGATCGGGAGTGCCAAGAGGTCTGTGAGGGAGTTAACATGAAACTTAGTGGCTGACTATTGGCAATAAAATGAAGTGATTTTGAGGGAATGGACTTCAGGATTTTTTTGAGTGGGACTTAGTGGCATGGACCCAAACTTGGCCATCTGAAGTGAAAAATCAGCACAAAATCGAGAAATTCGGGTAAACTTTGGCATTAATTTCTTTCGGGGGATTCAGCGGGAGACACGCAGATATTTTTTTCTTTTTGCATACATTATTTCTCAAAAATGACGAAAAAACAACAGCAAAAATTCTGAACAATGTTTTGGAACTGAGTTTTGGAGCTCACATGCCAAAAGTGGACAAATCTGAGCGAGAAAAATAAAAAAACTACCTAAAAAGGAACATAGGTTGGTTATGCCCCGAGCCCTTCAATTTATATATGGCTGTTAAATGAGGATACATCACAAGTAAACAAAACTACAGAAATAAAGTAAAGAAAACCCTGGATGAGTAGGGAGGGAAAACTGCCAACGAACTTACATGTAAGAGGTGCTTCACGCTTGCTAGTGATATTGCAACTGAAGAGTTGATTAGATATCCTATGCTTTATGTCAAGCATGATGTATTTTTACTGGCAAGTGGAAAGATGCCAAAGAATAACTATTGTAGGAACAAGCTACAATCCATGATAGTTATTTTTATTGCTGAGTATAAACAGTGTGGCAAGCTACTGTAGCATGATTTGAATTATGAAATTATTGTTTAAAGGTTGCGTGGTTCCTGGTACCTACAGTTTGTGATTTAGAAATGCATCACTCAAGACTCAGATGTCATCCCAAAAGTTTTGTTTCATCTTAGTTTGTAATTATTATAGGCAAATATTTACTTTCAATTTACTGTTAAAATATATTGATAGTAAATACTGGCTTGTAACAAAAACATTTCTGCTCTTTTAAGTTTGAATCTTCGACAACATTTGAACAGTATTGTAGCAAAGAATAGTTATACACCAATGCAAATATTTTGCCTAATATTTTGGTTATTTATTATTGTTATTTTTATTATTATTCGGTTCTCTCCAGTTGCCGGATGTTCTACTGGGTAATGTTGATTGTGCCTCAGCCACTCCCTGTAGCTTAGAGACACAACACTTTCTGCAACAATTATTATTGGTATTATTATCATTATTATTATTATTATGATAAAAACATTTTGCTCCAGTTCAATTATTTCTTGCACTGTTCAGTACAAATAATTTATTTTGCACTGGTATTAATATTTTGCTCCAGCACTGGTTCAAGATAAATTTATTTGATCCAGTGCAGAGTGTCATGAGTTTAAATCTCCAGCTTGATGCCTTGTAGGTTGGTTATTAAACTATGTGGCTGGTTTTTGCTTTGTACAGCAGGGCTCAAGACTAACTTTTTAGGTTACTAGCCTAGTGACTAGTGACAGCTTTGAATTCACCAGCCAAAATAATTTTGTACTAGCCTGAATTGTACAGGGGGTGGAGGTTGGAATTGGGGTGGGGACAATAACATGTCATACTGATTAAGAAAAAAATCTACGATATTGAAAACACGACTTGATCAGTTTTACTAACGCCTTACGAACGTCCTAACGTGCAGAGAAACATCAAGAAGATAAGACTAACACTTTATGAATGTACTAATGTACGGTAAAACGTTGCGATATCTGTTTACGGTCAATATTTCAGTTTTTGTTCTCAATTTGCTTTTGCCATTTATCGGAAATAATTTTCAGTCTGGTATCGTCTGGTACTTCAGTTACGATTCTCACTAGCCCAAAAGGCTAGTGAAAGCAAAAATCCACCAGCCAATTACAAAACTGAATTTTTAATAGACTTTGGCTAGTTGGCTACCGTTAGTCTCGAGCCCTGGTACAGAAAGTTTTCTCAGGATTCCCCAGGTTTCACCCTTCACTTTGAATCCTTTTTTATGTTGGCGGGATTTTTCACTTAATTTATGCATTTGACTTATACTTACAGTTCCAAAGAACACAATGCCTATCAAGTCTTTGTCGCTACTTATGATTTTGTTCTTCAACACACTCACAGCACACTAGTGAGAGAAAAGGTGGAAAAAGATGATCAAGTTAAGGGACTGTATCACGCTATGTACATACTTCAGGGTTTCTATTAAGAATTATAGTAGCAGGATAATAGTGTAAAGTAACAGGAGAATAATTATGAAAGAGCGAAGATAGCTACAAATTGCCATCGAAATTAGCCGGAGAATTCTGCATAGTAGGCGGAGTATTCTCCGATCTCCGATGCCTAATGAACACCCTGATACTTACACAAATCTTTCCATTGCCTGGCTAAAGTCATTAAAGTTTCTAAAATAACAATTTGTACAACCAAGTTTATTGCTTGTTGCCTGCTAATGAAAGCACTGACAGCATCATTAACATAAAAAAAATTTATAGCTGTTTCATGGAGTGATATAGTTAAATACTACAAAATGGCATCATTTTTTTGGAGCTATTTAGAGATAAGCGCTAAGATTGAATGCCCCAAAAACAGCTGGCGACATGACGCAGCATTAAGTTGATGGGATCCACCTGGAAGGAAGTAGAATAAAAAACCCAAGCTTGAGTTCACTGGTGAGGGGTTGTCAATGGCCTATGCCTCAGCTGCAGCGATGGGCCTAAGTAAGTAAGTAAGTAAGTAAACTGAGGTTGAATTAGTTACAAACCTTTATACACAGCTGGAAAGGAATTTCTCCTCTTGTCCGTTGAAACATTTCTCTTGAGCAGTCAAATACCAATATAAGGCTATCCTTGTTGTCCCAATGAGTCTGTAAAAGAAGAACAAGAGAAATAGCATTTAAGTTATAATAAATTGATTGTAATTCATGATTCTAACTGATTCTGTTTTTATCACACATTATGCAAGTTACAGTTAAAAACCCACATGTAAGAACCTAGTGGTTTAAGAACCTGCTGCCAGAAATTTGCCATTTTAGTACCCAAAAATATAAGAACCTGTTTCAAGGCCAAGCAAGATCAAGTAGGTTCTTATGTGTGAGTTACGGTTAAATTATGATAAACATTTTAACCAAGGAGTTTGACTTTGAGATCACAAATTTATATCACAAGAAAATACCAAACTGTAATTACAAATAAAAGTTTGTAATTCCTAAAACAAAAGCAGGTTTATATAAAATACATACTGTAGTTGTCTTCACGGACCTTGCTTAAAGGAGGTCCAATAGTTTCTTACAAATTATGAAAGTTACAGATTTCTGATAGTTTAGTCCAATAGTCCCTTACAAATTATGCAAGTTACAGATTTCTGATAGTTTATTCTGATGTTCTCTTACAAATTATGCAAGTTATAGACTTCCGATAGTTTAGTCTGATAGTCCCTTACAAATTATTCAAGTTACAGATTTCCGATAGTTTAATCCGATAGTCCCTTACAAATTATGCAAGTTACAGATTTCCGATAGTTTAGTCCGATAGTCCCTTGCTACACTGATGGTTAAGTACTACACCTGAACCTCCATATGACCATCATTCAGGGGTCGAACTTAATTTTTTAGTCCACCAGCAAAGTTTTGCTAGATTGTTTAGATACTAGCAAAAGTACCCTATCACATACATATCCTTCACAGCGGCACATACAGTTTATATACAACAGTACCCCCCCCCCCCCTCCCTTATCTTGTTGTGTGGCTATCGAGAGTGTGTGATTGTATTTCCTTCTCCGTAGTTTCCCTTTTTAGGCAGTACTAACTTGTTGTTCCGGATCAAAAGTGTCTCCTTCATCTTCTTCGTCAAACAATCCGGCCGTACTTCCCCAGAATGTTGAAGACCAGTTCGACATCTCGGTTTTATTATTGCTGACTGTGAAAAAATACTCTACAAGTTGATCATGAAGTAGCAGCTACCAGCATTACAAACCGCGACAAACCTGTGAAAGATAAATATATGCCTATTTTACTACGACAGTAATACTGTCGGTCATAACTAACTGCAATTGCTTAGGACGTCTCAAGTGAAACCAACCGTTGACTTGATTATTTCAGCCAAAATGTGATTTTGGCTCCTTCCCGCCGCCGCGCCGCCATAACTTTATTTCCAGTCCCCCTCGAACAACAACCAGCACTGACCTTTATGTATGCGATGCCAGGCGTCCAAAGGCGTGTCCGCTGAAATAAACGGTGCACGAAAGCGTGTGAAACACGAGATAAGCAAAGATACCAGGCTGATTTACCAAGCTGATTTACCAAGCTCTTTCTGTCGAAATTGATTCAAATATCCAGTTAGGCAAAGAACTGTTAAAATCAGAAAACGGCAAACTGATCCTTACGGCAAGAAGAAGAGCATTTTGTAATTAATGATGGGATACCGTGTTTTTAAATAAAGCTATGATGACGATGATGATGACGAAACTCATTGACATACGACACCTAGTCTCCTGCACCAATAATAATCTATTGTTTTTATTTTCATAATTTCAAACTCTTATTTGTAACGAACTTTTAGTTTTAACTTCATTTTTCATTTTTCTGTTACTGAGCCCCTGAAGAAGGTTTGTTTTCAAACCGAAATATTGGGCAAATTCGTTTTAATATATATATAAATTTTGTTTTATTCTTTTATTTACTCCTTCATCGCCTTGCCGTAAGGATCAGTTTGCCGTTTTCTGATTTTATACAAGTAATTATTGTACTGATCCAGGTCTACAACTGGGAGATCCGGCACCACTCAACGGTTTGTCGCTGTGGTCTTGCTGATATTTTATATTAAAGAACTGTTAGTGTCCGTAGGGTCTACGTAGTAGGTTCATTTATCCGTTATACAGCACTGACAAGTTGCATAATTTGTACAGACTTGTTCAATGAATGAGTACAATTATGTTTAAGTAACATACCATGGTTTTGCCTTTAGTGCAACGTTGAACACTAGAGAGGGTCGTGAAGGGGGGGGGGGGGGTCCTAATCCCATTTCCCAGCAAATTGTTTTTTTCAAATCCCAGCTCAAATCCCACAATCCCAGCTTGTGTTGCTCAAATTGAAATCCCATTCCCATTTTTCTATTGTTTTTGTTTCATGAATCCCAGTCCCAGTGCACAAAATCCCATTTCCCAGCCTCTAAAAAAGGCAAATCCCAGCTCCCATTTTACCCCTTCACGACCCTCACTAGATCTTGTTTGAATAGTTGTTGTTCATTTTTGCGGGATATTTCCAGCTTCTTAATAATTTTGTTGTTGTTCCAAATGTTTATCTGAACTACAGTATCTGTAAGAAATAAAACACAAACAGCGGTGATAAACATGGTAAACCAACGCATTTTTGGAACCAAGATTAAGAAAAACAATTAAACATTAACTAACGGATATTTGAATAAAATGTTTCAAAAGACGATTTTGTTGTCCATTTTTATGTGTTTGTTCATTAATTTTATAGCTTGAAAAGCAATTTTATGTGAACAAAAAAGACTTGGATGTTATAGTTCTAAACTGGAAATATCCTGAGAATATGACGATATAATAACTTCCACTCCTTGACCGTACCAACGCTTAGTGTTGAAGCCTTGGAAAACATTTGACTTGTGAGAAATCCTTCAGGAGTTGAGTAAAAGGAGTCGAAAACAAATATTAAAGAGACAGACAAGAAAGTTTTGAAACTACCTCGAAAATAAACATAGTTACATATATATTTTTAAGACAAGACCTGATCGTTGCTTTGCAGATCCTTTTTATTTTTGTTATTACTGTTTTTTATTATTTTTAATTGCCAGAGTTGACGTCTTTTTATGAAATCACTTGTCACTTGATTCGTTATCTTGTATCTTAAATGGAAGAAGAACGATTCAGAGACGGAACCTCAAACGCTTCCAAATGTGATGAATAATTGAATAAATAATGGACTCCAAAGATTGACTTTTAGTTCTTCTCATTTTTCACAACATTTTGTTTTCAATCAGGAAAAAATGCATCTGGATGTTCCTCTGTGAATTTCGTTTCGTGAAAAAGTTGCTCATCTTGTCATTTTTAATTATAAGCAACTCGATCAGCTTGGTGCCGAAAACAGCTCAACACCGTTCATCTTATATTAATGTCTTCTGGATGTTTTAATTGTAACGCTGTTTACATTATAATCTGATATTATTTCCTTTCTTGGTGATTGGAATTGGTCGAATTGTAACTACTTCTTTTCTTGTTGGCCTTATTTAAAGTTTGCTGATTAGATCTATCACGGTCCGGCGCCTTTGTATTGTCCGTTGGCCCATTACAAAGTTTTTATGCTATACTTTTTAAATATTGGCGCAACCAATATGGATATAATGTTGCGGTACATTCTTCAGTAAATGTAGATCTTTTTTCTTCTTGGAAATATCTCAGTCTTCGTGTTCATAAAGCGAGTCGTTTTAGTGTTTATGTCTTTTACTGAATAGAGTTTTAGTTGAATTACTGGAATGTTGAGCTCGGTTTGCAGGGCAGGAAGAACATAACCACCAATTGGATAAATCTGGCTATGTGCCCTTCCTTGAGCGCATAGCCGTTTTAATAACTCAATAAAATTGATCAAATGACAAAATTTGATAAGGAATTGATAGTATGCCCAGCAAAGGTGGGGTCTAAAAGCGCCAGCTCAAGGAGCAAATGGACCGGACATGGGGAGGAGGAGGGTTAAAAGTTAAAAAGGCTGCCTTTGTCAAGCGAGAAATCTGCGAAGACTGACCTCTGAAAGGTTAACCTCGTGCTATTGAAAATACCTACGGGGGGGGGTACTATAATTGACTCCCCTTCCGCATGAACTGTGCACGTGCTTCTGGCATGCTTTATTAATTATTACATAACAATTAATCGTGCAAGACATCAAATTTTTATTGGCTAGCCAATAACTCCTTTTTCACTTGCTGTTAGAGCAAAGCCTTTAAGCAAAAAATATATTTTTCTTACTATTGATAGTTTTTATTCTTAAACCACTCAAACAAAAGACCCTTAAGACTAGCATCATATCATCACTATTTTATTTGCAAACAAGCATATCCATTAAGATCTGGGGGCAGGGTACTAGTTGCTGGCCAATATTTAGTGTGAAGGTGAAAGTTGCATGAACGCCAACTTGAAGGGGCGGTGATTTTCAAAACTAGACAAGAGGGGAGGAGTTAGAACAGCTAGTGACAGTTAGTAGTTCAGGGTCAGTTCATCTAGGGTGATCAAGTTTAATACCATTGCCTATCAAGTGACCTGGCTAACCCTAAACCTAAGACCTAACCATAAGTTAGGCCCGGCCCTGAACTAAGCTACCCCACCCTAGAAATTGTTCTAACCCTAGAATCTTAACCCTAAGCCCAGGTTTGAACTATCCCTAACCCTTGCTTCCGCCGGGGGGTATCAAAAGCCCTGGTCACGTGACCTCCATTTTTCTTGTTAACCCTTTAACTGGCAAATTTCTTTGGGTTCCCAAAGCAGTTTTGTGGGGCTAGGCAATGTGTAGAATTTCGTGACCGCATATAAATAGCTCACATAAAAATATACGCTGTTTCAAATCAACGTGGGCTCGAATTTTCATTGTGACGTCAGTATTCAGCCGTTGCTCGCTCGATTAGCCATCACACGGACTCGAATCTGATAAGAATTTGGTTTTAAGTGCTTTTTCGAGTCATTTGTCACTGCAGAAACCCCCAGGCTGGCATCATTAAGCTGGAATGGTGGGCAGAGGCAAACGTCTGAAAGAAACCAGAGGTGAGAGATGATTTGACCATGACTGGAACGCCAAAAGTATCTGTAGCAAAACATGGCGGTCCATGAGTGAAGTTGTCTCTCTGGCCCTTCTGCAGTTGGATTTCGAGACCTACCAAGGCAATTTGGACGACTTTTGACTTCTAAAAAATGCAATCGGTGCAATATTTTGCCAGTTGGTCTGGGTGGCTCGACACTGCGTAAGGATATTATAAGTTTGCAAGAATAGCTCTGATTGAATGGAAATTGCTCGGTCTGTTGAAATATTGATAGGAATTTTTCTAAGTGGATGCAGAGGAATAGGTTCGAAGTTAGCTGCAAATGTACACTTTTGGATTTAGAGTTACTTTTTCATTAAAAGAAATCGATGCAAAGATGTGCGTTTTTTGTTGTTTTCCTGGGAAGTAGAAAACGGGCATTTCTGGATTTGCTGCCGAATGAACAACCATATGCAGCGGAAATCCAAAGTTGTAGTCAAGTAGTTGGTTGTTAATGCTATGAAACCTATCGCTTTGCCCTAACAAGGGATCGTTACTATCATTTGTGTAGATTTGTGAAAGCTGCAGATTTTTAAATCACTACCAGTGATTTTGGTACGAATATGTACGATTGGGAGTTAAAGGGTTAATTGGAATATAAAATGAGCTTTAGGTTGTAAAGATGCAAAACGTAATATCTTTAGAATTTCTATTACTTGGTAAGCTTACGCAAGAAAAATTGAGTTGTCCAAACACTATTGGCTACAATGGCTGTTTTTATACTAGAGACGCATTATCCGTCTGGACGAACTTGTAGTTCGTATGGTTATGCGTCTAAAGTATAAAGACGGGCACAAGACGCATTATGCGTCTAGACGAACTATCTTTCGTAGTACGTCGTTCAAGGCGCATTACGAAAGATAGTTCGTCTACACGCATAATGCATCTGTGTGTATAACGACGGGCAACGGACGAACAACGAATTTTGCCGCCAAAAAACTCTAGTACTCATTCCTTTTATTAGTGGCCGCGCGCAATGTCTTGCATTGTTCGACTCCCGTAGTTCGTCTTTTTGTTCGTCCCGTCTTTATACTAGACGTATAACATGACAGACGCATTATTCGTCTGGACGGATAATGCGTCTCTAGTGTAAAAACGGCCAATAAGTCTTTTAGTAAAAGCTTTGGGTTTTGCTTGTAAACGAATGAGTCAACATCAGAAATAAAGCAGCATTTTTCTGAACGAAGTTCTGGTTCGCTTGATGGAAAAGATCTCGGTTAGTAGCAGGGCACCTCTTGCTTAGCCATCAAAAAGAGGCTAAACACCTAAATGAGGGTGCGTTATATGATCAAAAATTTAAAAAATGACATTATTACGCCGTCGAAGCATAGTCAAAATAGTTGTGTTATTCCTCATTCTTTAAGTAGCGGGTGGTAGCATGATAATAGTGAGCAGGCAAACCATCGCGCGGAATGCCATTGTCTTTCGCGACATATACTTACAGTGCCCAGTTTCTTGAAGCAGCATAATTATTTGCATATACAGAACCAGTCGGTTGTAATTGGTCAACAGATTAAAATTTGGGAATACTCTAGTCTCTAGTCTCTTGGCAGATTCAACTACTGTCAATTACACATTTTGACGCGTGATGTAAATCCCTGGGTGTGATAAAGTTAACAATCGTGCTGAAATTACAAGCGGGCCGCGCTCTTTTCAAAGCATTTTGTCAACAAATTCGAAGATCAAAGGTCAAGAAAAGACAGGATAGACCTTCAATTAGACAATTTAAGTTGAGTCCTTTGAATGTAAGCTTTCTTTCGCAATGGTAGAGCGCGATGGCAAAAACATTTTCCGCAGAACATGGTTTTCAGTTAAAAGCGTTGCCAAATAGCGAGCGTGAATTACGGATCACACGCTTGTACGCTGCGCTTTGTTTCTGCTCTTTACAAAGCGTTTTGCAGTCCAAACTAGACGCGCTCCTTTACACGATCGAGTACCACCAAAGTACTTTTTTTTTGTTATGGAGTAAAACATACACCTTGTTTCGCCATTTTGCCCCATTTTCTTTGTAATTTGGCTCTTTTGTCAGACGGAAGCTTTTCAAATTTAGCGCTCTGGACCGTAATGGAGTCATGTCCTGGAGTAGCGAGCCAACCCCCGGGACACTTCGTGACGACAGTCATGGAGTAGCGAGCCAACCCCCGGGACACTTCGTGACGACAGTCATGGAGTACCGAGCCAACCCCCGGGACACTTCGTGACGTCAGTCATGGAGTACCGAGCCAACCCCCGGGACACTTCGTGACGACAGTCATGGAGTACCGAGCCAACCCCCGGGACACTTCGTGACGACAGTCATGGAGTAGCGAGCCAACCCCCGGGACACTTCGTGACAACAGTCATGGAGTAGCGAGCCACCCCCCCCACCCCCCGGACACATATACTTACAGTGCGCATTTTCTTGATGCGCAGCATAATTATTTGCATATACAGAACCAGTCGGTTGTAATTGGTCAACAGATTAAGCTTTGGGAATGCTCTAGTCTCTTGGCAGATTCAACTGCTATCAATTATGCATTTTGACGCGTGATGTAAATACCAAGGTGTGATAAAATTAACAATTGCGGGACGCGCTCTTTTTTTAAAGCATTTTGTCAACAAATTCGTGTGGGGCAAGATTTTTTTTTTTAATCTTTAGATTCGCAATGGTTAGAGCGCGATGGCAAAAACATTTTCTGAAGAACATGGTTTTCAGTTAAAAGCATTGCCAAATAGCGAGTGCGATGCGCGGGTCACTCGCTTGTTCGTTATGCTTTTTTACTCAAACGCGTTCCAAACTAAAATGTGGCATTACGATTTAGACAAATTCAGAGTAAATACAAAGGTACACTACAAAAATGACTTATTTTTACGGATAAATTATCAACCTACCTCGTAAATTGGTTTTTGCACGTTGTAGTTTCTACAACCTCTTCGGAAATTAGTGGAAAATTAACCAAAATTAAAATGTGAAGTTTTTTTGGAAAAGCCATTTCACTACTTTTTTAGTTGGATAATTTTTAAATTATAAAATTTTGAAATCGTAAAATCGTGCAAAAACTGATAGGAAAGTTTTCTCTGTTTGCAAGGAAGCACAAAATTCTTTCAAGCGAATTTGTCATTTTCAGGAATTAAATTTAAAACCTGTTCAGAATTTCTGATCTCTCCCGAATCCTAAGAGGTTTCAGAAATTCTGATCCCCCCGTCAATTACCGAACAAAAACAGCTATATACAACTTATTCTAAAAGGATTCAGAAATTATGATCCCCCCATCAATTAACTGAACGAAAACAACTATATACATCTTATTCTAAAAGGATTCAGAAATTCTGATCCCCCCGTCAATTAACCGAACAAAAACAGCCATGTACATTTAATTCTTATAAATTCAGAAGTTCTGATCCCCCCGTCAGTTAACTAAACAAAAACAGCCATATACATCTAATTTTTAAAAATTCAGAAATTCTGATCCCCCCGTCAGTTCACTGAACAAAAACAGCCATATACATCTAATTCTTAAAAGTTCAGAAATTCTGACCCCTCTGTCAGTTAACTAAACAAAAACAGCCATATACATCTAATTCTTAAAAGTTCAGAAATTCTGACCCCTCTGTCAGTTAACTAAACAAAAACAGCCATATACATCTAATACTTAAACGTTCAGAAATTCTGATCCCCCCGTCAGTTCACTGAACAAAAACAGCTACCGGTATATACATCTATTTCTTAAAAATTCAGAAATTCTGATCCCCACCATCAGTTAACTAAACAAAAACAGCTATGTACATCTAATTCTTAAAAATTCAGAAATTCTGATCTCCCCCACTGTCAGTTAACCAAACAAAAACAGCTATATACATCTAATAATATTATTCTAAAAGGATTCAGAATTTCTAATTCCCATGTCATGAGTGAGGTGCAGGATTGCAGAAAATTAATTCAGTTTTTTTAGAATGAAGCATGATACAATGGGATGTATTGTTATTCAGTGAGATAAAAATAGGACTTCCATCTCATTAAACTAGTTTTCTGCAATCCCGCACCTTAGTGCTTGTCACTTACATCATGTACATGTAACTTAAAACTGAAAGGAATCAGAATTTCTGACCTCATCACTTAACCCTTTCACTACCAGAGTCAATTATGGAGACATGTACATGTAGTGAAGTCCTAACTTTTGAGTCTGTGGAAAAAATCCTACATTGTACGTACAGCAGTACAGTGCTTTCACATGATACAGTTACCATTTGGTTTCAATATTTTACAACATGAAATTTGGGATTTTTCTTGAATTTTGATATTTGGCACTCTTGGTAGTTAAAGAGTTAACTGAACAAAAACATGAGTGAAATTTGTGGTCCTCTCAGTTTGCTATCGACTTAAGCAGTTGAAAAAACAACCGACAAAATTCAGGCTTCTAATTAAATAAAACTAATAGAAAGATGTAGCCTGTTTCTAGATGTTTTCTTTGTATTGTGTTTTTCCTCTGATAGTCACAACGAGATGCCACTGATCATCCTTCTTTGGACATGATCAACAGAGGTGGATCAACATACTGTTATACATGTACATAAATGGATGACCTCATTTGTAGTTCTGCTAGTGATTCCATTTCCTGAAAATCAGATATGGTATTGACTTTAAGTAATTACTCAAATTTAACACTTATTAATCAATTAAATTAATTCCTCGCAAAGCGAGGTTTATAAATTTGTCGGCCCTCGGGAGCTGAGCCGCGCGAATTCAAGCGAAAAATATATTTTTATGTATATATATATATATGTATATATATATATATATTTATATACTTGATGGTGTCAGGCAGTTGCCAGGCAACAAAAATCGCAACCGCTGACAATGCCGCGCTCTCATGTTTATTCATGGAGGCCGCGCTGTCGGGTTTATCCTTTACTCGTCGTCAGTGAAACACAACCAATTTCTGATGCAAATGAAAAATGAAAATGAAAAATGAAAAATGGAGGGAAGTGCCTGAGGATATTTTGGTACCCAGTCCCATACCAGTTACAGCGACCCACAGCTCAAAACCCATTTATTTTATTTTAGGAAGACAGGGTACTAAGTACAAGTTAAATGGAAGCGACTAGGAACAACAATGTCTCAACTTTAAATTTCGGGGCCATTGCCGGCCTGCAACTCAACCTCTCCAGTCAAATCAGAAATTCCATCTCTCCCTCCCACATTGCTACACGTATTTCTAGTATTATGGTACATGTATTTCATGGCATTGAGTAACCCACTGTTTACACGAGAATCGCAAACTCATCTCGGGGGGGGGGGGGGGGGGGGGGGAAGACAACTCGGGTGGGCGAGTTGTCTCGCCTCGGCAGGTAGGGTAACCCTGGCAGGTGGGACAACTTTTTCTCGTATACACTTTGGCTTGCCTACACGAGACGAGACAGATCAAATTGTTCCAGGAGCCCCTGTGTTTTAGGTCGGCAGAGACCAAACATGCAAAAAAATGGCATCGCGAGAGAGATTGGTGTGCTAGAGGGGACAGCTGTTACAACTCACAACTCCAAATGAATGCTCCGTAAAGTTGTCTCGGGGGGAGGGATGTCTCAGGTACCAGAGACTATATAAATAGGGCCTAAATTTCGAGTTGCATTAAGTGTACATGTACTTTTACTCGCACTGTTCTGAGCCACACTGGTCTGAGTTCATACCAGTCTCATAATCATCATCTTAGTTTTGGCTCACTGTGAAATTACTTAATTAATCTGTTTTAAAACAATATTATGTTCTTTTGGTTAAAAATACAAACTGAAAACTGCAACAAATTGTTGCATGTGAACTGTCAACTAAGTGGTAAATAAGGCTAAACTAAAGAATACCTGGCCACTTATTGTGAATAAGAATGGTTCCTTTTCCACGTTTACTGTTTAGCGATATGTAAATACATGTAAGCTTACATGTAAGTTGCTGGGTATTCTGAAATCTCTCCAAGCTTTTAAATAGCAATATTGAGTGGGTCATTGGGACATTCCATTTTTTATCCGCACCCCCCTCTATGGAAGGCATGATTCAGACACCCCCTCTCTCCCCTCTCTACAGAAGGCATGATTCCGACATCCCCTGGTCAAATCCCATTATTTGAGAAAATTGATTTTTGTGACGTCATAGCTTAAGCACAGTCACTATACATGTATAGAGTGTTTTCACTGAAGTCATCAAACTTCAGAAGCAGTTTTTGATTCCAAAATGTTTATGGAATTGTAGAGAGTTTAACACTACACATCTGGGCCAAATTTTGAAGCGCAAGAGCATTTCATTCAAGAGTTATAGGCGAATGAGTATAGACATTTTTAGTAAGAAATGTATGGAGCGGTCATCTTGGTGTCCCACTTAGGGACACCAACATGGCGGCCAAAAAATTAAAGACTTTAAAGTCTTAATAACACCAAAACTCTCATCACAAAATATTATATTTACTATAATAGGGATGAAATCGGCTAATAAGCATCTATAATTCGTTAATAACTTTCAACTAGTTCAATTTTGTTTATTTTCACGGCTTATCTGAAATAGCGTGACCAATTACGTGACACATTTACAACCTTTATAAATCGAAAACGAAACATCGTCAAAACCTGAAACTTTTTGTGAAAGATTATAACACTGGTATCCACATACCATGTTAGAAACAGCTTTGTAGGATGAATACTTTAGATTTTTTATTTTTATGACGTCATGTGAAAACACTCTATATAATTTCCAACACCTCATGTAGACTGAAATAGTGATTCCGACACCCCATATAGGCTCAACCTAGTGATTCAGACAGTCCCTCATAATGGACTAATTCAAGATTCCGACAGGGTCGTTTCAGACCTTCCTAATTATGCCTTCCATAGGGGGTGGGGAGGGGGTGCGGATAAAAAATGAAATGTCCCATTCTTATGCAACGGTTTAATTTTAAAAATTAATAACACATTTCCAAAAAACAAAAACAAAATACATTAACCTGGAAAAAGGGTGATCAAAAGTGGTCAACCTAACATAAGCTTTAACCATCGCATACACACCCGGCGGTACCAATCAATGAAAATCAATCATTGATTGCCAATCAATGCAATCAATAATAATCCATTGATTGATATTGATTGGTTCAACCAATCAATAAAAATCGATACTCACTCGCCCAGACTCCTTAATTGCTATTGATTATTATTGATTTTTATAGATAATCAATAACTGATCGTGCAATGTAAAAACCCGCGTTTCAAGGCATTTGAGATCAGATTGCCGACTGTTACCTTGATTCCCCGGCGGCCTCAACGGAAGATGTCAAAGCAATTAGAGGTCGCAATAGCCATATTCTGTGTCGTAAAAGGATACCAACTGTGTCCTTTTCACGTGAACGAAGGATAAATGTTTTCTGTTAGTAAGAAGAGGGGAGAACGCGGAAACGCGTTCAATGTTCTGAATGATCGGGGCAGCTTGGCCACCTCTTTCTTATTTTACAGCCAAATTCGTTATATCGCGATGCGCAAAATGCAAACATCGAAGAATTTTCTGCTTTTTCTGTTCCGTCAATCATCTCAGTGGGAGGCGGGGTTAACACAGAGTGAGTTTTTAGCGCGATGAGAGATTCCCGCAAGTTTGATTCGGAGAGTTCAATGGCAATAAATTTTATTCGAAGAGCTGACGAGAAAGAGAAAGGATGCTTAATCGAAGAAGATGGATACAGGAGAGGAATTCAGAAAGTTAATTTTATTCGTCAATTTTTACCTTAGAATTTGTGTCTTCGCTTGTAAATCTGATTTGCATCGGGCATATTAAATTAGTGAGCTCCGCTGGCGTTGGACGTTTTATCGGCTTCAAAAGTTTGCATCTAAAAAAATTAGACGACTAGAGATGGGGAAAACCTTCAACTTCCATGGAATGTGTCATTTATATGCTGACAAAATCGACTCCGCTGGCGAGCCGAGAAGTTTGAGCTTTTCCTGTTGTTTACAGTTACGGTCGACCGGTCATGCATCAACGGTTATAATATGCAAATGTAAACTGACAGTATGTATGTCGAAAACAAATGTAGTAACGACGGAAAATAAAAGAAAATATACAAAAACAAGATGCGATGTGATTGAATATGAACTGAATATTTGAAAGAAATCATCTTGAAGATGATTTTGAAGATGAAATCATTGACAGAATTTTCGGCTATAAGTTTGTCTTACGGTACACTCTTTCGACTCGGGCGTAGAAATTTGATCATAATTCCGTTTTGGTCTTTTAATCATGCCGATTACAGGTATTTTACAGTTTCCAGGTATTTCTTGCATTTAGCTCGTTTAATTTTTCATTTCAGTCTTTAATTAAAACTGCCCAAGCAAATGCATAACCCCGCCTCCCACTGAGATGATTGACGGAACAGAAAAAGCAGAAAATTCTTCGAAGTTTGCATTTTGCACATCGCGATACAACGAATTTGGCTGTATCTTCTCTTTCAGTTGCACGGGTAAATTTTGGTCAATTTTCGCACATTCAGGTTGCATAGAACTGAATTCATTAAGTGATAAAATCAAAGCCTTTCTATGTGAAGGACTTCGCATTTTTTTCCAGATTGAAAAAGTAAATGCTTATTTTACTACTTGTTAAGTTTTAATGTTGTGCTGTCAAATGATGCATGTAAGGTATGTTTGAGAAACGTTTATCTTTAACTAGACTGCATTGACTAGCTAGAGTGCTGAAGAATTTAAATAAACTTACGACAAATATATTGCGTATAACGCAAACAGGAAATGTAAGCTTGTTGTCTGCCGTTTGCCGTCCTATAGTGTATAAAAGCAGGACTCGTCGCGTACAAAAATGGCGGCTGCCGTGACTATCCCTGCCGTTCGCGCGTAAAAATTACGCAATGCTTAATCTCTGTAATGAGGTAGTTATAAACCTATTAAAAACCATCGCGTGTACCGCAAACGGGAAATGTAAACTTGCCGACTCTGCCACTTGCCGTTACAAAATATGTGAAAGCAGGTCTTCTCACGTTGAAAACGGCAGCTACCTTGACCATCTCTGCCATTCTCGTGACGTTCTCGTTCTCGTTCCGTTCTTTCTCTGTCCGCCTTGCGGACACTTCGCTATGACAGACATCCTGTTATCCCGGCAAATATAACTTCACAGTGCTAAAAATGTAACTCACTCTATAATACGAACACTAAAATCGTGTCTGTCTGCGTGCCGGATCGATATACAATTAAATAGGTAATAAAATGTTGTTCAGTTAATTTTGTTGTTGTATGAAAAATTTATTTATTCTTTTTACAAAGCGAACTTTTGTCACAAATCAGAACAATTACGCTTTATTAGGGCGTTTATTGGAATCGAAAACGGAGATTTTAGTTTTCAATGAAAATCAATATTAGTCAATAGAAATCAATGATAATCAATGAAAATCGATACTCACTCAACTCCAAGGCATTGATTTTATTGATTTCCAATACCAATCAATTAATTGGTATTGATTATTATTGATTGTTATTGATTATATTGATTATTGCTTTTCATTGATTGGTACCGCCGGGATACACACTGTAACTTACATCCATGGATGTTATCGTGTTTCTTGACTGATGGCCTGCCAGAATCCCATGGAATGGCACGCAACTTCTAATTTCAGATATTAAACTTTTAAGCTCTATGTCTGCAAATAGACAAAACTACATTACAAAAATGAAAATATACAAACAAAGAAACCTCATGGCTGTGCTTCGTGTCAAAACTGCTGTAAACCCAACTTCGTAAGAGGTTGCTCCACGTATAAACGCCTACAATTCAAAGCTCATGAAACGAACCAAACGATCGGTCTTAGCTTCCATATAAATGCTTACCTTTTCCTCATACATCGTCCTTGAACTTGACTGGAAAAGAACTTCAATCAGATGGGAAAAGGTAGCCACAAGAAAATTCATCTTCGCCCGCGTGAAAGTCAAACTGAGATTCTCACACTTTCCCATTGGCTCAAAAGCCCCACGTGACGTTAGAACTCACAATAAGCATGTGCCGAACTCACGGCTTCCCTGGAAAACTAGCTTGCTCAACAACCAACATGGCCGGCTGTTTTTGGGTGACGGGGGGTGGGGTGGGGGAGGGGGGTATCTGAAGGGGGGAGTACCGCATGACGCCGAATTTTTAAGTGAAATCACGCATCACGGAGAAAATTTTTAAGCAATCACGCGTCACGTAAATAAGGAGTAATCCGGCATTAAAATGGTAACAAAACAACGTAGAGTCAGCGTAGGTCTACCTATTGAATGCATTGATATTGTATTCAATTTGTTTTTGGAAGGATTTACTGGCATGTTAATTCATGAATCTTAAAATGAAATAAAGGGTATTGACGGTCAATGTGTTTCTTATTCAGGTGTTTTCGTGTGTCTGAGACCTTCCGTTTATCAAGACTCAGGGAGCACACGAGGATGAGATTCAACATGTTTATTATTGGCATTCTCAAGTTCTGACATGTTTTTCACCACTGAGAGCGAATTGTTTCTGTATGAGCGGGACTCTCTCTTGTACATTTACGAGTGGCTTAGTGCCTTGTTCTTAGGCTGATTGACGTGTTAGTTTCGTTTGGCTTAGTAGCCTACTCGCTCTTCTTCTTTCATGTTCTTTGATTTGAACAAGAGATTATAATTGGACAATTATTTTCTCTTGATTTGAATCAATGTTACGATAGTGGAATTTGATTAGCGCTCCTCGTAATTTCTGTTTTGCCTGGCATGTTGCCTGCTTTCTTTAACATGGTTCCGATTTCCTTCTTGAATACTTCATCGGGTCTGATAAGTGCGCTTTGGCGTTGTAGCGTAACGTCTTAGGACAAGTCTCTTCTACCCTGTCAGCTTCGAGTTTTCTGATTGCGTTTTCTGATTTCTTGATTCTGTCCTTGCCGTGCCGGGAACGGATTCTCTGGACCCACCACGAAGATCAAAGGTCAAGAAAAGACAGGATAGACCTTCAATTAGACAATTTAAGTTGAGTCCTTTGAATGTAAGCTTTCTTTCGCAATGGTAGAGCGCGATGGCAAAAACATTTTCCGCAGAACATGGTTTTCAGTTAAAAGCGTTGCCAAATAGCGAGCGCGGTGCGCGGGTCACTCGCTTGTTCGTTACGCTTTAATATGGCGGACGACTGAAGAGGCTCGAAGACCGAAGTTTTTTATCAAACTACCGCGTTTTAACAGTGTTTAGATCGTTTTAAAGTTATTTTAAGTGCGTCGAATGTCTATAAAAGACGTGATGTCTTATTCTTCTCGCTCTTTACAGAGCGTCTTGTCAACAAATTCGTGTGCGGCAAGATTTTCGTTTTGACTCGTTAGATTCGCAATGGTCAGAGTACGATGGCAAAAACATTTTCCGCAGAACGTGGTTTTCAGTTAAAAGCGTTGCCAAATAGCGAGCGTGAATTACGGATCACACGCTTGTACGCTGCGCTTTGTTTCTCGTGCTCTTTACAAAGCGTTTTGCAGTCCAAACTAGACGCGCTCCTTTACACGATCGAGTACCACCAAAGTACTTTTTTTTTGTTATGGAGTAAAACATACACCTTGTTTCGCCATTTTGCCCCATTTTCTTTGTAATTTGGCTCTTTTGTCAGACGGAAGCTTTTCAAATTTAGCGCTCTGGACCGTAATGGAGTCATGTCCTGGAGTAGCGAGCCAACCCCCGGGACACTTCGTGACGACAGTCATGGAGTACCGAGCCAACCCCCGGGACACTTCGTGACGTCAGTCATGGAGTACCGAGCCAACCCCCGGGACACTTCGTGACGACAGTCATGGAGTACCGAGCCAACCCCCGGGACACTTCGTGACGACAGTCATGGAGTACCGAGCCAACCCCCGGGACACTTCGTGACGACAGTCATGGAGTACCGAGCCAACCCCCGGGACACTTCGTGACGACAGTCATGGAGTACCGAGCCATCCCCCGGGACACTTCGTGACGACAGTCATGGAGTACCGAGCCAACCCCCGGGACACTTCGTGACGACAGTCATGGAGTACCGAGCCAACCCCCGGGACACTTCGTGACGACAGTCATGGAGTAGCGAGCCAACCCCCGGGACACTTCGTGACAACAGTCATGGAGTAGCGAGCCACCCCCCCACCCCCCGGACACATATACTTACAGTGCGCATTTTCTTGATGCGCAGCATAATTATTTGCATATACAGAACCAGTCGGTTGTAATTGGTCAACAGATTAAGCTTTGGGAATGCTCTAGTCTCTTGGCAGATTCAACTGCTATCAATTATGCATTTTGACGCGTGATGTAAATACCAAGGTGTGATAAAATTAACAATTGCGGGACGCGCTCTTTTTTTAAAGCATTTTGTCAACAAATTCGTGTGGGGCAAGATTTTTTTTTTTAATCTTTAGATTCGCAATGGTTAGAGCGCGATGGCAAAAACATTTTCTGAAGAACATGGTTTTCAGTTAAAAGCATTGCCAAATAGCGAGTGCGATGCGCGGGTCACTCGCTTGTTCGTTATGCTTTTTTACTCAAACGCGTTCCAAACTAAAATGTGGCATTACGATTTAGACAAATTCAGAGTAAATACAAAGGTACACTACAAAAATGACTTATTTTTACGGATAAATTATCAACCTACCTCGTAAATTGGTTTTTGCACGTTGTAGTTTCTACAACCTCTTCGGAAATTAGTGGAAAATTAACCAAAATTAAAATGTGAAGTTTTTTTGGAAAAGCCATTTCACTACTTTTTTAGTTGGATAATTTTTAAATTATAAAATTTTGAAATCGTAAAATCGTGCAAAAACTGATAGGAAAGTTTTCTCTGTTTGCAAGGAAGCACAAAATTCTTTCAAGCGAATTTGTCATTTTCAGGAATTAAATTTAAAACCTGTTCAGAATTTCTGATCTCTCCCGAATCCTAAGAGGTTTCAGAAATTCTGATCCCCCCGTCAATTACCGAACAAAAACAGCTATATACAACTTATTCTAAAAGGATTCAGAAATTATGATCCCCCCATCAATTAACTGAACGAAAACAACTATATACATCTTATTCTAAAAGGATTCAGAAATTCTGATCCCCCCGTCAATTAACCGAACAAAAACAGCCATGTACATTTAATTCTTATAAATTCAGAAGTTCTGATCCCCCCGTCAGTTAACTAAACAAAAACAGCCATATACATCTAATTTTTAAAAATTCAGAAATTCTGATCCCCCCGTCAGTTCACTGAACAAAAACAGCCATATACATCTAATTCTTAAAAGTTCAGAAATTCTGACCCCTCTGTCAGTTAACTAAACAAAAACAGCCATATACATCTAATTCTTAAAAGTTCAGAAATTCTGACCCCTCTGTCAGTTAACTAAACAAAAACAGCCATATACATCTAATACTTAAACGTTCAGAAATTCTGATCCCCCCGTCAGTTCACTGAACAAAAACAGCTACCGGTATATACATCTATTTCTTAAAAATTCAGAAATTCTGATCCCCACCATCAGTTAACTAAACAAAAACAGCTATGTACATCTAATTCTTAAAAATTCAGAAATTCTGATCTCCCCCACTGTCAGTTAACCAAACAAAAACAGCTATATACATCTAATAATATTATTCTAAAAGGATTCAGAATTTCTAATTCCCATGTCATGAGTGAGGTGCAGGATTGCAGAAAATTAATTCAGTTTTTTTAGAATGAAGCATGATACAATGGGATGTATTGTTATTCAGTGAGATAAAAATAGGACTTCCATCTCATTAAACTAGTTTTCTGCAATCCCGCACCTTAGTGCTTGTCACTTACATCATGTACATGTAACTTAAAACTGAAAGGAATCAGAATTTCTGACCTCATCACTTAACCCTTTCACTACCAGAGTCAATTATGGAGACATGTACATGTAGTGAAGTCCTAACTTTTGAGTCTGTGGAAAAAATCCTACATTGTACGTACAGCAGTACAGTGCTTTCACATGATACAGTTACCATTTGGTTTCAATATTTTACAACATGAAATTTGGGATTTTTCTTGAATTTTGATATTTGGCACTCTTGGTAGTTAAAGAGTTAACTGAACAAAAACATGAGTGAAATTTGTGGTCCTCTCAGTTTGCTATCGACTTAAGCAGTTGAAAAAACAACCTGACAAAATTCAGGCTTCTAATTAAATAAAACTAATAGAAAGATGTAGCCTGTTTCTAGATGTTTTCTTTGTATTGTGTTTTTCCTCTGATAGTCACAACGAGATGCCACTGATCATCCTTCTTTGGACATGATCAACAGAGGTGGATCAACATACTGTTATACATGTACATAAATGGATGACCTCATTTGTAGTTCTGCTAGTGATTCCATTTCCTGAAAATCAGATATGGTATTGACTTTAAGTAATTACTCAAATTTAACACTTATTAATCAATTAAATTAATTCCTCGCAAAGCGAGGTTTATAAATTTGTCGGCCCTCGGGAGCTGAGCCGCGCGAATTCAAGCGAAAAATATATTTTTATGTATATATATATATATGTATGTATATATATATATATATATATATTTATATACTTGATGGTGTCAGGCAGTTGCCAGGCAACAAAAATCGCAACCGCTGACAATGCCGCGCTCTCATGTTTATTCATGGAGGCCGCGCTGTCGGGTTTATCCTTTACTCGTCGTCAGTGAAACACAACCAATTTCTGATGCAAATGAAAAATGAAAATGAAAAATGAAAAATGGAGGGAAGTGCCTGAGGATATTTTGGTACCCAGTCCCATACCAGTTACAGCGACCCACAGCTCAAAACCCATTTATTTTATTTTAGGAAGACAGGGTACTAAGTACAAGTTAAATGGAAGCGACTAGGAACAACAATGTCTCAACTTTAAATTTCGGGGCCATTGCCGGCCTGCAACTCAACCTCTCCAGTCAAATCAGAAATTCCATCTCTCCCTCCCACATTGCTACACGTATTTCTAGTATTATGGTACATGTATTTCATGGCATTGAGTAACCCACTGTTTACACGAGAATCGCAAACTCATCTCGGGGGGGGGGGGGGGGGGGGGGAAGACAACTCGGGTGGGCGAGTTGTCTCGCCTCGGCAGGTAGGGTAACCCTGGCAGGTGGGACAACTTTTTCTCGTATACACTTTGGCTTGCCTACACGAGACGAGACAGATCAAATTGTTCCAGGAGCCCCTGTGTTTTAGGTCGGCAGAGACCAAACATGCAAAAAAATGGCATCGCGAGAGAGATTGGTGTGCTAGAGGGGACAGCTGTTACAACTCACAACTCCAAATGAATGCTCCGTAAAGTTGTCTCGGGGGGAGGGATGTCTCAGGTACCAGAGACTATATAAATAGGGCCTAAATTTCGAGTTGCATTAAGTGTACATGTACTTTTCCTCGCACTGTTCTGAGCCACACTGGTCTGAGTTCATACCAGTCTCATAATCATCATCTTAGTTTTGGCTCACTGTGAAATTACTTAATTAATCTGTTTTAAAACAATATTATGTTCTTTTGGTTAAAAATACAAACTGAAAACTGCAACAAATTGTTGCATGTGAACTGTCAACTAAGTGGTAAATAAGGCTAAACTAAAGAATACCTGGCCACTTATTGTGAATAAGAATGGTTCCTTTTCCACGTTTACTGTTTAGCGATATGTAAATACATGTAAGCTTACATGTAAGTTGCTGGGTATTCTGAAATCTCTCCAAGCTTTTAAATAGCAATATTGAGTGGGTCATTGGGACATTCCATTTTTTATCCGCACCCCCCTCTATGGAAGGCATGATTCAGACACCCCCTCTCTCCCCTCTCTACAGAAGGCATGATTCCGACATCCCCTGGTCAAATCCCATTATTTGAGAAAATTGATTTTTGTGACGTCATAGCTTAAGCACAGTCACTATACATGTATAGAGTGTTTTCACTGAAGTCATCAATAATAATCCATTGATTGATATTGATTGGTTCAACCAATCAATAAAAATCGATACTCACTCGCCCAGACTCCTTAATTGCTATTGATTATTATTGATTTTTATAGATAATCAATAACTGATCGTGCAATGTAAAAACCCGCGTTTCAAGGCATTTGAGATCAGATTGCCGACTGTTACCTTGATTCCCCGGCGGCCTCAACGGAAGATGTCAAAGCAATTAGAGGTCGCAATAGCCATATTCTGTGTCGTAAAAGGATACCACCTGTGTCCTTTTCACGTGAACGAAGGAGAAATGTTTTCTGTTAGTAAGAAGAGGGGAGAACGCGGAAACGCGTTCAATGTTCTGAATGATCGGGGGCAGCTTGGCCACCTCTTTCTTATTTTACAGCCAAATTCGTTGTATCGCGATGCGCAAAATGCAAACATCGAAGAATTTTCTGCTTTTTCTGTTCCGTCAATCATCTCAGTGGGAGGCGGGGTTAACACAGAGTGAGTTTTTAGCGCGATGAGAGATTCCCGCAAGTTTGATTCGGAGAGTTCAATGGCAATAAATTTTATTCGAAGAGCTGACGAGAAAGAGAAAGGATGCTTAATCGAAGAAGATGGATACAGGAGAGGAATTCAGAAAGTTAATTTTAATCGTCAATTTTTACCTTAAAATTTGTGTCTTCGCTTGTAAATCTGATTTGCATCGGGCATATTAAATTAGTGAGCTCCGCTGGCGTTGGACGTTTTATCGGCTTCAAAAGTTTGCATCTAAAAAAATTAGACGACTAGAGATGGGGAAAACCTTCTTCAACTTCCATGGAATGTGTCATTTATATGCTGACAAAATCGACTCCGCTGGCGAGCCGAGAAGTTTGAGCTTTTCCTGTTGTTTACAGTTACGGTCGACCGGTCATGCATCAACATGCAAATGTAAACTGACAGTATGTATGTCGAAAACAAATGTAGTAACGACGGAAAATAAAAGAAAATATACAAAAACAAGATGCGATGTGATTGAATATGAACTAAATATTTGAAAGAAATCATCTTGAAGATGATTTTGAAGATGAAATCATTGTCAGAATTTTCGGCTATAAGTTTGTCTTACGGTACACTCTTTCGACTCGGGCGTAGAAATTTGATCATAATTCCGTTTTGGTCTTTTAATCATGCCGATTACAGGTATTTTACAGTTTCCAGGTATTTCTTGCATTTAGCTCGTTTAATTTTTCATTTCAGTCTTTAATTAAAACTGCCCAAGCAAATGCATAACCCCGCCTCCCACTGAGATGATTGACGGAACAGAAAAAGCAGAAAATTCTTCGAAGTTTGCATTTTGCACATCGCGATACAACGAATTTGGCTGTATCTTCTCTTTCAGTTGCACGGGTAAATTTTGGTCAATTTTCGCACATTCAGGTTGCACAGAACTGAATTCATTAAGTGATAAAATCAAAGCCTTTCTATGTGAAGGACTTAGCATTTTTTTCCAGATTGAAAAAGCAAATGCTTATTTTACTACTTGTTAAGTTTTAATGTTGTGCTGTCAAATGATGCATGTAAGGTATGTTTGAGAAACGTTTATCTTTAACTAGACTGCATTGACTAGCTAGAGTGCTGAAGAATTTAAATAAACTTACGACAAATATATTGCGTATAACGCAAACAGGAAATGTAAGCTTGTTGTCTGCCGTTTGCCGTCCTATAGTGTATAAAAGCAGGACTCGTCGCGTACAAATATGGCGGCTGCCGTGACTATCCCTGCCGTTCGCGCGTAAAAATTACGCAATGCTTAATCTCTGTAATGAGGTAGTTATAAACCTATTAAAAACCATCGCGTGTACCGCAAATGGGAAATGTAAACTTGCCGACTCTGCCACTTGCCGTTACAAAATATGTGAAAGCAGGTCTTCTCACGTTGAAAACGGCAGCTACCTTGACCATCTCTGCCATTCTTGGACATTCTCGTTCTCGTTCCGTTCTTTCTCTGTCCGCCTTGCGGACACTTCGCTATGACAGACATCCTGTTATCCCGGCAAATATAACTTCACAGTGCTAAAAATGGAACTCACTCTATAATACGAACACTAAAATCGTGTCTGTCTGCGTGCCGGATCGATATACAATTAAATAGGTAATAAAATGTTGTTCAGTTAATTTTGTTGTTGTATGGAAAATTTATTTATTCTTTTTACAAAAGCGAACTTTTGTCACAAATCAGAACAATTACGCTTTATTAGGGCGTTTATTGGAATCGAAAACGGAGATTTTAGTTTTCAATGAAAATCAATATTAGTCAATAGAAATCAATGATAATCAATGCAGGGTGTTCATTAGGCATCGGAGATCGGAGAATTCTCCGCCTACTACGAACAATTCTCCGGCTGCATTTTGATGGCAATATGTAGCTCTCTTTGCTCCTTCATAATATTCTCCTGTTACTTTACACTATTCTCCTGCTACTCAAATTCTTAATGAAAACCCTGTCAATGAAAATCGATACTCACTCAACTCCAAGGCATTGATTTTTATTGATTTCCAATACCAATCAATTAATTGGTATTGATTATTATTGATTGTTATTGATTATATTGATTATTGCTTTTCATTGATTGGTACCGCCGGGGATACACACTGTAACTTACATCCATGGATGTTATCGTGTTTCTTGACTGATGGCCTGCCAGAATCCCACGGAATGGCACGCAACTTCTAATTTCAGATATTAAACTTTTAAGCTCTATGTCTGCAAATAGACAAAACTACATTACAAAAATGAAAATATACAAACAAAGAAACCTCATGGCTGTGCTTCGTGTCAAAACTGCTGTAAACCCAACTTCGTAAGAGGTTGCTCCACGTATAAACGCCTACAATTCAAAGCTCATGAAACGAACCAAACAATCGGTCTTAGCTTCCATATAAATGCTTACCTTTTCCTCATACATCGTCCTTGAACTTGACTGGAAAAGAACTTCAATCAGATGGAAAAAGGTAGCCACAAGAAAATTCATCTTCGCCCGCGTGAAAGTCAAACTGAGATTCTCACACTTTCCCATTGGCTCAAAAGCCCCACGTGACGTTAGAACTCACAATAAGCATGTGCCGAACTCACGGCTTCCCTGGAAACTAGCTTGCTCAACAACCAACATGGCCGGCTGTTTTTGGGTGACGGGGGGTGGGGTGGGGGGGGGGGGTGGGTATCTGAAGGGGGGAGTACCGCATGACGCCGAATTTTTAAGTGAAATCACGCATCACGGAGAAAATTTTTAAGCAATCACGCGTCACGTAAATAAGGAGTAATCCGGCATTAAAATGGTAACAAAACAACGTAGAGTCAGCGTAGGTCTACCTATTGAATGCATTGATATTGTATTCAATTTGTTTTTGGAAGGATTTACTGGCATGTTAATTCATGAATCTTAAAATGAAATAAAGGGTATTGACGGTCAATGTGTTTCTTATTCAGGTGTTTTCGTGTATCTGAGACCTTCCGTTTATCAAGACTCAGGGAGCACACGAGGATGAGATTCAACATGTTTATTATTGGCATTCTCAAGTTCTGACATGTTTTTCACCACTGAGAGCGAATTGTTTCTGTATGAGCGGGACTCTCTCTTGTACATTTACGAGTGGCTTAGTGCCTTGTTCTTAGGCTGATTGACGTGTTAGTTTCGTTTGGCTTAGTAGCCTACTCGCTCTTCTTCTTTCATGTTCTTTGATTTGAACAAGAGATTATAATTGGACAATTATTTTCTCTTGATTTGAATCAATGTTACGATAGTGGAATTTGATTAGCGCTCCTCGTAATTTCTGTTTTGCCTGGCATGTTGCCTGCTTTCTTTAACATGGTTCCGATTTCCTTCTTGAATACTTCATCGGGTCTGATAAGTGCGCTTTGGCGTTGTAGCGTAACGTCTTAGGACAAGTCTCTTCTACCCTGTCAGCTTCGAGTTTTCTGATTGCGTTTTCTGATTTCTTGATTCTGTTCTTGCCGTGCCAGGAACGGATTCTCTGAACCCACCACGAAGATCAAAGGTCAAGAAAAGACAGGATAGACCTTCAATTAGACAATTTAAGTTGAGTCCTTTGAATGTAAGCTTTCTTTCGACAATGGTAGAGCGCGATGGCAAAAACATTTTCCGCAGAACATGGTTTTCAGTTGAAAGCGTTGCCAAATAGCGGGCGCGATGCGCGGGTCACTCGCTTGTTCGTTACGCTTTAATATGGCGGACGACTGAAGAGGCTCGAAGACCGAAGTTTTTTATCAAACTACCGCGTTTTAACAGTGTTTAGATCGTTTTTAAGTTATTTTAAGTGCGTCGAATGTCTATAAAAGACGTGATGTCTTATTCTTCTCGCTCTTTACAGAGCGTCTTGTCAACAAATTCGTGTGCGGTAAGATTCTCATTTTGACTCGTTAGATTCGCAATGGTCAGAGTACGATGGCAAAAACATTTTCCGTAGAACATGGTTTTCAGTTAAAAGCGTTGCCAAATAGCGAGCGTGAATCACGGGTCACTCGCTCGTACTTTGCGCTTTGTTTCTCGTGCTCTTTACAAAGCGTTTTGCAGTCCAGATCTAGACGCGCTCTTTTACTCGATCGATTAACGTAGTTCAGACCTAGAGTATATTAACTGAGGTGTTAAAAAATAATATAGGCCTTTCTATTTGCCGGACAATGATAAATGTGAAATAAATGATGGCTTCTCTTTGAAATCCTAACTTGAACAAGCAAAAAGCAAGCGCCCGCCTCTCACGACTGAGGGAACATTGTTTGTGTTGAGATAATTATTCAAATTTGAATCTGTTTGCCGGTCTCGTGCGAGTTCGTAGGAAGACATATTGGAGCGCCATTTTTAGTTTACGGAACACCTTCTAGAAAATAGCGCTTTGATACTATTTCCTCGCATCGTATTAAATCCAAACTTCGCCAATCTTTTGTATAGACATGAAGCTAACATTTCCAGGGTGAACCTTAGTTAGCAAGTCCATTCTTGAAGAGAAAGACCATCCTGAATATCAATGCGGTGTTTTTTCCATACTGAAATCAGCGAGAAAAAAAGAAAAAAAAAACGAATTTTAGAACGCGATTCGATAGTAGTTATCCAAATCTCAGGGAAATAAAAAGGGTATTAAATGATTCCTTAACACCTCTTCTGAAAAAGCCAGGGTGAACCTTACCGCCAAAGTACTTAGTTTCTTTGTTATGGAGTAAAACATACACCTTGTTTCGCCATTTCCCCCCCATTTTCTTTGTAATTTGGCTCTTTTGTCAGACGGAAGCTTTTCAAAGTTAGCGCTCTGGACCGTAATAAGGTCCCGGATATGTCGCAGCATTCTCGATGATGCGTTGTGGGTATCCTGTGGCGCGGCTAGCGGACAGCCTCACTTCGCCTACAGTTCAGTCTCCGTCTGATTTTGTCTTCGCGCCTCAGACTCTAATGTTCAAATTCCCAAACCACAGGAATCCTGAATGCTTTTTGCGGATAATTATAAGAAGCCCGCGAAGAAGACTTGTACAATTATGACTATCATGATAATAGTGACTAGGAGCCTATAACTCCTGCAGTGACTTGATATCAGAGCACTTTCTCGTCATCCATAACGGACCACACGATATTCGCCATGTATGGAGTCATAATCGAATACGATGCATCCGCTGACTTGCTCAAAGTTGTGGGTAAAACTCTCTCATCTGTGTCTCTATTCTCTGTCAGCTTACCGCTGACACAGGATTTGCTCCTATGTTGAAACCTTAATTTCACTGGCATATTTGCTATGTTTGGGCGTCCTTTAACTGCCTTGTCTGAATAACCTGTCGGCCTTGTTTTGTTATTCACGTTAGGTAGAGCGCATAGAATTTTATTACGGTTTTCAAGGCGTCTCTGAGAATGATAACCTGATTTAATTATGCGTCCCTCACTCGGCGCACTTGCAGAGTTACATCCAGATGTCTCTAATGTATTATAATTTATTCGACTTGCCGTATTCGGGCGATGATGGAGCAGTTCTCCATAGTTTAATTTCAAATTGTTGTCAAATATGGCTGCATCACGGTCAACGGCTAACGGTCTACTGAAACACGACGGAGGCTTGTCTCCAGAACAGGTTTTGCAGGTTTTGTCATCGGGAACCGGACTAGTTTGAGGTGGACTGGGCACCCCACAGCTTTCCTCTTCGTTTCCAGCCCCACTCGTCAACTGAAAGAAGTTGTAAGGTTCTCTTTTTCCATTACGTTCTTTAGATTGCATTATCTGAACTTTCGAAAGTCGACCTGGGCAAGAGCTTGCCCTTGCTTGCATCTTCGCGCCACAGTGGCTATTTTGTGAAACTTCTGAAACAAATATAGACAGCGTGTCACTTTCTGAACTAGTACAAGTAACAGGAGATTGTCCAGACTCATCAAGGTTAAAACTTGCACTGCAATCAGTTTCTTCAGCGTCCGCTTCGGTTTCTGAGTCACTTGAGCCCTGCTCTCGCCACCATCCGTTGCTAGGTAACATATCACCGCCATTATTGGTTTCGGTAGTCAACTGATACCGCCTTTCATTATTGCATTTACTGCTTGCAAATATCGGAGAAATTCGACGCGGAATTGCTGGTTCTTTCGAGGAGAACGAATCTTTATCCGCAGCAGATCTAGATTTGCCACAGCGAAAACGACTTAATTCGGAATCCACTAACGATTTGTGAACCTTAGCGTTAGGACATTTCATTGAAAGCTGTTTATAATGCTTTTCTTTCAACGAGTTGCATTTTGACTCTCTGTCGACATTGTCTCCAACTTCCAAGTTCCCGCTCTTCTGCCGTCTTTGACAGCAGCTTGTACTAACTTGATATATTCTCACCTTGTTGTTAAGAAGACCTTGAAGTTGTTTTGATAAACAATCTCTTACATCTCTTCTAAGCAGTGCATCCAGATTATTGAAAAGTTGTTCTGTAGAAACTCGATTGTGTTGCGAACATTCTTGACTATAAACACTGGCTTGTGTTGGAGGAAATAATTTCCAGTCCATGTCGGGCTTTGTGGTGTTAGATAAAGTCGCCAGAGTATAACTGTTATCTTAATCAGTATTCCATTCATTGATTTTGTAATGATTCCACCTGCCAATTATAATCTACTGGTTGAATATCAGTTGCCAAATATCGTATCAGACCTGTCATAAATACAGTATAGACCTGTAATATTCGATATCTGGCTCGTGAATTCCAACTACTGTATTAATTTCCCGCAATTTGTTACAAAACCATCGAGTACTAACTGACTGCATGCATAGACATGTAATAATATGCCGTGTACTCAAAATATTCAAATATGCAAACAGTCTAAAATCTCCCGCAAAGGTTTCGAAATGAAACAGACCAACTCATGAATCACTTCATGCGCCAAATGAACTGACAAACGAAAAGTACTGCTTTTAAAATGTCTTACAGCTCGAAAAGGTTTTGTTATCATTAGCTCTAAAAGCACTTCCGTTTAATATTCGATCCAAACATCGCTACTGCAGCCCTGTCTCGACGGCTATCCCGGTGTGAATTTGGCTCGGGCTTATAATGATTCCAGTTGAATTTATTAAAATATTGCCCGTATTGGTTGGAGATTTAAAGAAAAAACGATTGAAGACAAAACTTGCTGGAAAACAGGTAATATTTGCTTATTTTTTTATGCATGTAGTGCACATATTTTGCTTGTTTTCTTTTCCCGAAATAACGAAAATTAAAGGCCCAGTATCACCCAAAATGCATTGCGCGCCCAATGCCTCGACGATTGAATTTAACGCAGTCGAAAATTTCCGAAAGAGCCAATCACAAGCGAGCTCGTCATTTGAAAACAAAACCAATCGACCGCAAAGCCGAATGGGTGATATTGCTGGTGTTCACTCACGTGACCTTCAGTCCCGTGGGACTCAAATGACAAAGGCCATGGCAGCCATGTTGGAGTCCCTAACAAAAGAAGTTGATTAAAATTCTTTTGTACGGGGACTCCAACATGGCCGCCGTGACGTCACATGAAACCCAGCAATAAATCCATCGAAATACGTAATTGGGTATACTGAGTCAAATGTCACCTTTTTCCTTGTCTATCTTTATAACCGAACTACCTTTAATTTTGGGACTATTCTTACCAACCTTTTCGCCAACTATATTGAGTTGGCAAACTCACATTTGACCCAGTGAGAACGTTTGCTGCTATTTCAGTATGTGCAACCTCAGTTCACAGGGTCCCCACTCTTCCTCCCTCTCCGTGAAGAAAGAACCCCGGAGAACGAGGCCAGTTGAGGTGTCTGGACGTTTGTTGTGTGAAAACGGGGCAGTACGCAGCTCTTACAAGGTCTTCTCTGATTTGCTGAGAAAACAATAGAGCAAACAACACAACAATGGCTGCGGTCACACCTACGACGTAACTAAAGTTTAACTTAAGTTAGTCTCAAGTTACGTGACGTCATACCTAACTGCAGTTAGTGCTTTCGGTCGACTTTGCGGTCAGACCACGCAGTTAACTACAGTTAATTCTAATTAGCCGATGACGATGACGATGACGATGACGATGACGATGACGTCAGAATAAAAAGAGGTTCGTGACGGCCCTTATTGTTGATCCGTGAAATGTCAACATGGTTGACCGACGTAAAGTGTGTCTAGTTTTTCTTCTTCTTTATTTTTTTCGTGCGGCAAACCGTCGGAGAAAAATGAGAAATAAGCTGAGAATTTTAACGGATGCTCGATGCCGGGTACACGTGTTGCTACCTTGTTGTATGTAAATTTTTTGTTTGTTGTTTTTGGTTCCCCCCTCGCTTCACGCTTGGTTTTTATTTTGCATATTTATATATGCTCATATCGCACGTGCGACAAGAATTGTCACATTCTGATTGGGTGTTTGTAAACTTAAGGCTCCGTCCACACGTGTCCGGATATTTTTGAATCCGCAACTTTTTTGTTGCGGATTAGAAAATATTCGCGTCCACACGTAGCGTATTTGAATCGTATTTGCCCGTCCACACGTATCCGGATTCGCTCTAGTACCCAGGCCACCTCTTTAATTGTTGTCAACAGAGTAAGCGCAAACGCCAACATTTTGTGCGCCGCGTTGTGCGAGTTTGGCGGCAAATTCGATTGCTTTCACCATTTTGTGCGCCGCGTTGTGCGAGTTTGGCGGCAAATTCGATTGCTTTCACCAAGTTCGACTGTAAAAACGTAATTAGACTTGAAATAGGGAGCTTAAGCAACCACGACGCCGACGGCAGCGAGAACGGCACAAAACAATACGTTTAATGAGCAAAAAAACTACCCTTGCACGTGCGTTTTACATTTTAGTACATTTCTTTGCCGTTCCCTGCAAAACAACGACGTCAAATGATCAAATTAGAGGTTTTGTGGAGAACGTGAACATACGGCGGTTAATATTCCTTTCTCCATTTGAACTAGTAAGCCGTCCCTTCAAATTCAACTCCTGGACAATCCAGTCACATTAGCCAAACTAAACATATTGAAGTAACTGCAAAGTAGTTTAAAATAGCGCGAACCCTTTTTTCAAGTGACGTTTTCCTTAGCGTTGCCGTCGTCGTTGCTTAAACTCTCTATTCAATAGTCCAAGTAGAAGTGATGCAACGACATTTCGGTCGGCCTTGTTGAATAGTCAAGCGGTTAAAGACTGGATCCGATACTGTTACGTCAGCGTATTAAAAAATATCCGGATTCGACCGTCCACACGATGCCGTACTCGTAGCGTATTCAAAAATTTCCACGCTAGCGAGCGGATTCAAAAAGTTGCAGATTCGTTAGCCGAGTTCGCCGGATACGTGTGGACGGAAGGCCAATCCGCAACAAAAAATTTGCGGATTCAAAAATATCCGGATACGTGTGGACGGGCCTAAGACTAACCCATGAACCCTGCTTGGGTATAACTGTAGTTAGTCTGTATTGTTTTGGGTCACCGAGGCGTAAATTTTTTAACTATAGTTAGAGCGAACAGAGAAGCCGTCACATTACCGAAATAGCTAACTATAGTTATCCCCGTCTTAACTATAGTTAGTATCCCAGATGTGACCGCAGCCAATGGATCCTAGCCCTGAAAACGTGACAATAGAGCTGCGTGATACTCAGGTCCAATGAAATTAGAGGTTGTTAAGAGCTGCGCGGTATCTGGTGAAAACACGCTTGGGATTGTGGGGCGTACGCGCTTTCCCTCCTTCCCATCGAATCCCGCACTCCCTGTTTTCCTGCCTCTTACCAAGTTAATGGGGACTATATGGATTCATTAGAAGCATGGTTGTTTTTAACACGAAATGATTTTCAACAAAAGTCAAGTTTTAATTAAATGAACTTCTCTTACTTTGTAGTTAGTTATTTGTCTGAATAACAATATGTTAAAACAGCCAGTGTTACTGAACTAAAAGTATACTAGTTTGCTGTCAGTGTTTTATGGCTAACGTTTAACATTAATCTCAATTTAAATTCAGCGAAATATATCCGAAAAATTTACCAGTTTGACTTTTTCCTTTGACGATAAAACCGGTAAGGAAACCATCAATAGGAAACTTATCATTGTTTTAAAATCGTCGTCGAACGGTGATTTTCAAGTTGTTGTCACGAGAAATAAGAATAAGATATAGTTGTTTTATTTATTCAAGTTGAGAATTGTGACGAGAACTGACAAAACTGAAGCCATTGACCTGCTATTGACCCTTCTACCGAAATTAGTTTGACGAACGTAACCGAGGTTCTAGATTCATCGTGTAATATAAGTTGATAAAGAATCCATATTTTTGCTATTAAGCGAACGAATCAGGGGGAAAATAGCTAATAGATTATAATTTCGAGATTAAAAGTGATTATTCTCTTTAAAATCAAAAGAAATTCAAAAAAGCCCTCTAGATTTTAATCATGATCAGCAAAGCACGAAATCCCAACGGTATGGAAGCTTTAAAACTTTTTGGACACTTCCTATGGAAATCAATTGACGGGATAACCAGTTTTGGTAAATATATCTGCCTTGGTTTTTGTCAATGTTTTACAAAGAAATAAAACAATTTAAATCGAATGGAATATTGAGAGTAATAAAATCATACAGTGGTCTATTGATTTCTTTTTAAAAATTGAAATTCTATACTGAATTATCGAAATAAGTCTTGTGTAACTTAGAAGAAATTTTCTTCGATTTCCAGTCTTATTTATCCCTTAAAATTCTTTGTGATAATCAGGGCCGTAGCCAGTATGAGGCAAACCGAGGCACTTGCCTCAGTCATGATCCCAGTGTTTTGTTTAAACGTAGTCATCATAAAGACCCTAAATAGCTAGGCGAGAAATTTAACCATGAATATTGCCTCAGTCTTTATATTTTCTGGCTACGGCCCTGATAATACTAGAGTACAACCGGTTTAATTGAAGGATAAAAAGTTCTTCAACTTTTTTAATCTTTTGTTTGTTTCACCAAGCTTTTTTTGATGTTTTTGATTTTTAATTGTAGTCCTGTTTATTTGATAATAAATGCCAGTGAGTACTGCAAAGTCCTTTAGCAAGTCTTTACTATTTCGTCAGTCAATCTTTGCAAAAGTGAAACTGGTAGAATAAACTTTAATTTAGTTTTGTGTTTGGAGTCGAAAACAAAAAGATTCGAAATTCTTTTAATTCGATCACAGAATTTTGTAACATGACAAATTGTGTAGTCGGCTCACCTCAAATAAATTTGAAAACTTTGCTAGTTTTCTGAAATGTTTATTTTAGAGATTTTATTTGTGTAAACTCCTCAAGAGGCAACATATTGACGAGGTACCTTCTCGTTTTCAGGCGAAGATTAACTGGACTCAAACAATTTATTTTATTAAAATAATATTTTCAGTTCTTTAGTGGAAAGAACTGATTCTGTGCGAAACCTAATTATTTTCCTGATAATGTTTTCGAAGCATTTCATTAAAATATCTGCAGGATATCACATTGTGACTTCAACTACAGGGGTTTGACATCAAATTTTCACTCCTAGATAAAATATTGTAATGTGTTACTCTCACTAAATATTATGATGTGTACCAGTATTATTAAAGTATTCTGCAAACAGGCGCGTATAGTACCAAAGATATATATGCATTTGATTTGTCGAAATTCCATCAGTTTCGGCTCGATGTAACGCCGGACTTTATACTGTTTGCCTGTTTTGTTCTCCGTGTTTACCCCCTGTCAATAAACTTGAATCAATCAAACTAAGCTGGTATGTTAAAAGAAGATTTTTAAGTTAAGAAAAATCTCATCATTTGCACAGAGCTGAAATGTTGACAGTTTTCACTGTTTTTAGTCTTTTTTCGGGCTCTTGTATAATTTTTAAATTTTCTCCGTTTTTTCAGATGAAATTGGATAAACGTAGAACTGTAAAGCGATGGCTCAATCATGTTTTATTGATTTTCATAGAAGCGTCCCTATGTAAATAAATACCAACCAAATATTTTTTAGGTTGATTCAAGCGATCGACCTGCAGTTTCGCAGACAAAAAGCAAGCTTTCTCAGTGGAGTAAAGGCGGCCTTCTCAGGTCTTTTTAACCTCGAGTGTTCGTCTGAATAAGTTCTCATTGAAGTTCTTCAAAAAAACCCAATTTAAACCACGTTAGAATATGAAACTTTGCAAAAAATCGCTGTGTAAACTTAATCATTCCTGTCAGATAAAAAAAACTGAATATTTTCGTGTTTTAATTATATACCCACGCCACGACTCGCGAGAACTGTGGTCAATTATGCCCAAAGTACGGCTAAGATTAAAACTCCGGGATATCGCTCGTTTAAACCGGTAGGACAAAGCAAAACAATGATATTGAAAACACAACTAAAAACATCTGTTCCGCTAGACCTCTACACTAGAGTTTCTTCCATATTCTTCAAAACGCCTTCCAAGAAGGATGTTTAGTATATGTAGGCTCTGCGAAAGTATTCTGTAAAAAATCTGTGTTTTCAGTTTCTGTTTATTTTTTGGCCGCTTTCTTTGGACCTATTTACATCTTGAAAGTCAAATCTCTTTCTGTCTTTCATTATCGCCCTAGGCGAACTTAAATTAGGGTAGTATAGTGGTATTTTTGTCCGCATATAGAATACCCGCTACTTCTATTTTCGTAGCTTTCGTAGCTTGTATTTTGATCACAGAAAACGCTGTAAACTCGTTCGTTTAATCGTATAACACGCAAGGGTTTTAACATTGTACTGTTTTTTTTTTTTTTGCGATTGAAGACGTTATGATAGTTACCGAAAATTTACAAAATTGACCGAGTCAGTGCATATTTAAGCACTTTTCCCAAAACATTGAAAGCATTAAAAATTTAACGCAAGCAGGAATTAGATCCTTCTATTCTGTTGGAATATTTCTTCTGAACAAAGGCGTTTACCTTTGTTGACCAAAACTTGCAGGTACTGTGTTGGAAACGAACATTTTCTATAAACTTGAACTGAATCTGAGGAAAATATTACAATTTCTTTGATTTCATTTTGTGAAAAAAAAATTAATTTTAAATTTTAAGTGGATGGCTTAACTGAATAACAGTATTGTTGTATCTGTGTCGACTAAATATTTTTTTGGCGATTTGAAGCCGCGTTCACGCGAACTAAAGCGAAAAACAAATATTATTATTGCGTAAAATCTTGTGTTTATATTTCTCTCTGAGAGTCTCTTGTGTTCTTATCACATCGGTAATTATTATTTCTCGATTGTGATAAAATAAACCGTCGTATCAACCCAAGCTAAATTTTTCAGCAGGTAATTTCGAGGATTCGCGGTTTTTGCCGCTTAAAATTCTTGCGCTCTTACTCGCGTTATTTCCACAGCGGAAAGGAGCGGTTTTTCAATGGTAAATTTAATATCGTTACAGTGGTTGTTTAAGGCACAAAGCCACACAAACGCTATGTTTTCGATTTAATTTGCGACAAGTAATTCCGAGAGTTAAAAGTTTGAATTTTGATAATTCCGCCGACGAAGAACAGGTGATAGAGGAGTCCCTTATCGCATCACAGATTACTTGTAAAAACATTTCATAAATAACAACATTATTAGTGGGGTTAGCACAAAAATGCAAATTCTGTCGAAAATTCGCATTTTTTCCAACATTTTCTATTAAGAAATCAAAGCAATCAGTTTTAGCTCAGCTTTTTCGGGCCTTAATGTGAGAAGTTTACAAATATGGAAATAGCAAATTTGTATTCGCTCTGTTGGAGAACTTCCCAAGTCTTTGTTTGAGCCCATTCCTTCTCTGCATACAAATGTCTTCGCTTTCGGCGATTAAAACTTTCACAATTCTCAATCTAGGTTTTTCGCAATCCATCACTGCTCTTTTACCGCTCGCTAACAAAATCATCCAATTTTCACGCGAAAGTTTAATTTTTAGTTCACGAATCCAGCGTTGCTGACAAGAAACCGCTGCTTTTTCAAGTCCCAGAAGTGTATTCCTACCCTGGACGAGCGAAGATGGTTAATTACAATTCTAGACATCTTCATGAAATAATAATGTAACAATTTTCAATGGTCCGCGAACACAGAGTCATAAATATATTAATGTAAACATGTGTCAAGGCTTGCATTTGTTAAACCAACGGAGGCAGGCGTGAAGAAGCCGTGAGAGTTAAAAGCTGAAAAATTGAAAATGATCTATAGTGACGGCCGTTTATACTCCGCAGCAAGTTCAACAAGCGAATCACTGTAGCGAGATGACGTGATTACGCATGTGTACAAATTTTGCGGTAAACTTGGGACTAGCAACGCGCCATACAAGATTAATCTACAAGCGGACGAACGGACCGTCTCGTTGTTGTGACATCTTTAATGTTGACGACAGCCGCTGCCACAGCATCCTCAAACTCGGATCCAAATGGGTCGCCAGGAAGTCATATTCGAGGCTACAAACAGTTAATGTCGAGATTTGACGCCTTAGCAAACTACTTTCCGTCAAACATGGACGACCCGATTATTATAAACGTTGGTGGAAAGCGATTTGAAACGTACGAAGAAACTCTTATGCGTTTTCCCGATACCCTTCTAGGATCCGCAAGCCGACGGTCTAAGTTTTTCAACACTAAGCGCCAAGAGTATTTTTTCGACCGACATCGCTCTGCGTTTGATGCAATTCTTTATTACTACCAATCCGGAGGTACTCTTATACGCCCAGAACACGTTCCGCCTCATGTTTTCATCAACGAAGTTATCTTCTATGACTTGCCAGAGGAAGCAGTCAATATTATACAACTTGAGGCGGGAATCGCAGATGAGCCTGAAGAACAGATAATGCCAAATAACTACTACATGAGAGTTGTGTGGAATACTTTGGAGTACCCCAATTCATCGAAAGTGGCGAAATTTCTAGCTATTTTCTCGGTGCTAGTTATTACTTTTTCGTTAATCATTTTTTGCATCGAAACGCTACCGGCCTTTAAAATAGCGAAGCCAGAAAACGCCACTGATGATTGGAGAGCACCTCCTAACCCTTATGATAAAGTTTGGTTCCAGCTCAACACTTTTGTCATCGCTTGGTTTACGGGCGAGTACGTTATTCGCCTCTTTACGTCTCCGCAAAAATTCAAATTTCTTATCGGCGCGCTGAACATTATTGATTTATTATCCATTTTACCTTACTATGTTCAACTTGGACTTGATAAGGACGACTCATCTATCTCAGTACTCCGCGTGGTACGTGTCGTCCGCGTGTTTCGCGTGTTCAAACTCTCGCGCCACTCGCGTGGGCTTCAGATATTAGGGAACACGCTCAGAGCGAGTTTAAATGAGTTGATAATGTTAATGTTCTTCTTAGCTATTGGTGTTATGATATTTGCGAGCTGCGTTTACTACGCCGAAGGAGGACTTGATAGCAATTTTCCAAGTATTCCACACGCCTTCTGGTGGGCAGTTGTTACCATGACTACCGTGGGATATGGAGACGTGTCCCCAGAGAGCTTCCCGGGAAAGATCGTGGGAGCGCTTTGCGCTATCTCAGGTAAGCCAACATAACGCATTGACGCGCGCTTAGTGGGCTTAAAAGCCAACAAAGTTCATTACGCGGGCTTGAAATGCACTGACACGCGCTTAGAAGCCATGGGCATGGAAATCAACAAACTGCATGGACGCGCGCTTAGCGGACTTGAATTCTTAAAGAGGAGAACTGACACAACTTACTGAAAAGCACATTTTTATGTGTGTTAAGCCACAAACAAGTTTAAATCTGCAAGAAAAACCAACAAAATGCACTGAACTTTGACATTTCCGAGATTTACCAACATGATGTACTGTTCAGTGAACCGAAGAACCTTATAGTCATTCCTTCCCTTTCTCAGGTAAAATGATTTCAAAAGAAAGCAATGAGACTCAATTCATAGGTGACAGATTATGTGCATAGTAAAAATTTCAGGCCGACATTTTTATTTTTATATTTCTGTTTTTATTTGAAAATGATTTCTTACAAACTGGCGATAAAAAAAACTGATCCAACTCACTGACTGAAATTGGAGCTAACCAAAGTGAGGCTAATCGAAAAACAAAGACAGTTGCATTTTCAAATGCGCCTAAATGAATAAATACAGTAAGCATTAATCTGTTCGGTTGATAACGATAATACTTCGGATTCTATCCCATTCGTATTTGTTACTGAGCCATATTCAAGGTAATGTTTACTACCAATAGCATAAATTTGTGGTTTGAAAGAGAGGATCATATCTCGAGAAAAGATAAGTAGTTATTCACTAATTTCAAAGATGAATTCTTGCGGCAAACATCCTGTGAACAGTTTTCATTTTATTTCGTTCCAAATAATGTTTTTGAGTCGTGAGCTTCGCGCGCGTTTCACGAAACGCGCGCGTTTTTAAGTTTGCACACCTTCTGCCATTTTCGAACCTCTGTGAATAAGTAATTGAATATGTGGGAACCAAATACAATAACTTTGTTTTGAATTGGTGGTGATGAATTATTTCTTCCAAAGAAAACGATTATAATATACTGCAAAGAAACCAAAGTTATTTCAGTCAATCTTGATGTTTATTCATTTGATGGCGAACGAGGGACCTTTCCCTCACCTTGTATGAAATACTAAAACTTTTCTCTCAGATAATTGCGAACTGAAGTCCGTTGTTAAATATTAATTGGCTTCAGAACACTGAAAAAGAAAACAAAAACGTGATTCTGACATGAACTTGGCTTTAAACGTTAAACGGCAAACTTCAACTATGAAGCATTATTTTCAATCACAGCATTGAAAATAGTAACACAGAGAAAAAGAGTTTGAAATCCAATGCACTTAACGAAGGAAAAAAATTAAATTAGAGTTGTGCATTCGCTCTGCAGTAAGCTTGTCACGTATTGAAATATTTATTACTACCCGCTGGATAAAGAAGAGCGCATGGAAAAACATATATTGTACTTTCAGGGAATCTATAGAATTTTTGTTTTCTGACAAGTTTTTTTTTTTTCACTTGAAATGTATACTTGCACAAGTTGAAATCAAGTCGAGTTGTTGCAACTTGGGTTAGGAGTGTTTGAAACATACATAAAAGAAGAAATCTTCGAGAATAGAAAATATTTATATTGGCTGATTCTTGTAACCTGATTTGAATACGTTAAAAGTACGTTTCTCTGCAGTTACATGTTAATTACTGAATAGAAAGGTGATGTTCAAATTTGTGGCGTTAACTTTGACTCGAAAATGAAGAAATCCTCTTCATGAAATCAACAATTGTGATAAGACGTAATAGAGTTAAAATCAAACAACAATATTGTGAGTTGCAGCTGAGGCTTTTAAAAATTCAAAACTTGCCTGAAACGAATGCTTGATGAAAAATAACTCAATGGAAAAATTCAAACAAATGCATTTTTGAGTTACAATTACTTGAGTATGCCTTTTATAGGAGGTTATTTTCATAGGGAAGAAAAGTGCTAGATATTTCGTGTTATTCGCATTTCGTTTATTCTTGTTCATAGTCGGGTGAGAGTTTTAATTCACAGCGGGAAATCTCACAAAAGAAAACATTTTTCGGTAACACACCTTACGTATACTATTGTAAGAAAAGAAATACATTGAATAGAATACAGAATTGCGAATAACATGGTGAAATGAGATTCATTGGCGTATTGATTTTAACGTTCAATAAACTCGATGGGTATAGTTTTTTAGATTTTTTACTTGAAAAGATGTTCTGCGATGAGGAATTCTGCGTATGTTCCCACGCAAATTCAAAATTTAATTTGCTTGGAAAATAAATGCATTGAATATTCTGCTGCGAGAGGTTAAGCGTGTTTTATTAATCAGATATAGTTGTGTTGTAGTAGCACCTGTTATCTCGAAGGAATACCTACAAACCGATTTCACTTGTCGATATTTTAGCGATAACCAGCACCTTTCAAATCCCTTTAAACCGGAAAAACTAAATCATTTTTTACAAAAAAGCAGTGAAAAACTTACTGGGTAATTCTACAAAGAACAACCCTTCTTTTTTTCTACTTTGGAAAGAAAAAAGCTATAAAAAAGTTCAGTATTCCATGATTCCTTCGGCAAATTTTCATTTCGTGTCGGCTGACTTTTGCAGTCCATGAATAAATTTCATAAGAACAAATATTAGTGGGAACAAATGATATTTGTGTTTTGTTTTCTTTAGGTTTAGTTTTAGATAAAATAAGACAATCAAACCATTTTCGCGGAAATGTTTGAGATAATAGTTAAAGGTTTTAAACTTCAAACATATTTCATATGAACGTTTCAGTGTTAGTCACATGTTCCGATAGTTAAGCTGAAGACAAGGCGTAAAAACCAACAAATGTATTCCGAAACAAAACAATAAAACAACTTGACTACAAACATGGCGGCTGAATGCAAGACCTCGTGCGTCATAGAATCGAGGCTTATATAAAAATGGGCTAAGCTTGTTTCACCAGAGCACTTAACCTTTAATCCACGGATTAAGAAGTGAAACAGTTTTCCCAAGACATGTCCTGCATGTCGAAAAATAAATATCTGTAAACTCAAATAACTACAAATGATTTTACGGATCAATTATGACCGCTGATTTAGTGGTAAGCGCTTTAGAATTATTCGTACTTTTTCCCGGAACTTGGATTGGACTTTGCGTACCGAATAGAAAAGGCCTTAAGCGTGACCGCGTACTAAATCTACAACTGGGTCCAAAATGGTTTCTCGAAATCTTTCCAGATATTGTCAAATTGTAGACTTCTGAAATGTAATTTTACAGAAATTATTCGACTTTGCCTGGATTTCCACACAAGTGCTGTCAGTTTCGTGTTTACACTCTACCCTAATACCAAAATGTGTAAAGATCTTCATTATACTATAGAAACGCACAGTGTGAAAATAACCGATTACACGCTAGCGTTAGAACATGGCTATTCGAAATAATTTTCATAGTTTTAATTCTCTTATTGTATTCCCCTTGTGCACAGGTGTACTCACTATTGCCCTTCCTGTGCCTGTTATTGTGTCCAACTTTGAGAATTTCTACAACAAAGAGTTGAACCGGCGAAAGGAAGAAGAATTGAAGAAAGCTGAAGAACAACGAGAAAAGAACAAGGAGAAGGCTGCAATGAACAACAAACATAACGCAGAACTCGAACTCGATGGCAAAAGCCCTAGATCGCCTAGAGGAATCCTGGTTTGTGGAATGAACAGAGGCGAGATGAATAGAGGCAACATGAACAGAGGCGACATGAACAGTGGCCACGAAAATTCCCGGATGACTCATACGACAGTCTAGCACCTGAGAAGCTAGATCGGTTTCACGGATTGGTGAATTGCACGTTCATATGATACGACTTTTATTCTGCGATAATATTAATCAGTATTACACGGAAGCTAAAGCAGGTTTGATTGTAATCACTAACAGGACTGACAGGTTTCCCTGACAAAGAGATAGAGTCAATGAAATTTTAGAAGCCGGTGTGAGAAACACTGAGAAGAAAAAATGAAAGATCAACCGCAAATGAGTGCATAACACAAAATGGAAAAACGCTAAAGGTGTTGTAATTTGACTCCAAATAAAGAATATATAAAGCACAAATAAAAAGACAGGAAACTCACAGTTAAACCGGGTTTAAAGCGCGTCTTAAACTCGTTTTGCGCTTAAAAAATGCCAGCAACTGATCCCACACAACAATGTTTTTACAAAATTAAAACTCTGAGTAGAAGAATTCAGAATTTTCACGTTACATGGATTTTGGTAGATAATGGTGATTTGCATGGAATTCAGCGTTAGTGGATCGGTCTCAGTGCGATCTCACTGTAAAACAAAGAAACATTTTGGGGCAGAAAAGAAGGAGACACTTCTGAAAGTGAAAAGCAACGATGGAAGCTTCAATTTTGCCCATTTTCTGCAACCATCGATCGACAGTCTGAAGAAATAAGAAGCTCCGGAGAAAGAAGGCAAAGCGCTCCGTCTTTTGGCGCCATGAATGACTACAATGTAACCATAGCAACAGACTAGCTCAATGGAAACTGGTTAAACTGGATTTGGTATGGTGTACTAGATGTCTTGAGTGATAAACTGGAAGAACTTTGTTTGAAGTGATAAATCGCGAAATCATGAAGGAAGGTAACGTATTGTTGCACTGCGATTTATAATTGATTTGGTTCTGGTCTAATTCATATGCTTTCTTTGTTCAAAGAAGGTGAGATTTAAAAAGTAGTTAAATTGTTAGCCTTAACCCCATTTAAGCAACTATCCAATTATTTCCTTATTTGGAGGAGCACGTGGTCACATGCACAATTTAATTAATGTCATGTGACTATGTACTGTCCAATTATATAAAAAAGTAGATTAAAAACATCTACCTGCGACCTCAACCAGTAGACTTTAAAAACTTTAACTATCCAATTGGAGACCTTAAGCAACGAGAATGGTGAGGTCCCCGATGTTACTGATGGGACCGGAAGTCAACTGATTCCCTCATCGTGTGTTTTCACGTGATCGTGCCAACAGAAGGAACTTTCGACTTCCCGTTGCTATTCTTACCGTCAACGTTCTCATTGGTTAAGGTCCATGTTGTCTAACCTGCACTAAGGCGGTCACCTCTCAGACAGGAACTCGGTTATGATTACAGCCTTGTACAAACACAACACTGATTTTCAACAGACACCTTTTCCAGGAAGATCTTTGAACATGAGAGTGTCGGCCGAGGGTTACGCAAGCCGGTTCCACTGTATTAATCACAGTACATGTTGAAGCGCATCTCCGGCATTTGACTTTTAAAAACTCAAGTTGTGTTTGACCTAGTTATACGTTTGATGAGCTCTGTAACTGGCCGGGTTTAATAATGTAGGGCGAAAGTTTTAAGGAATGCACGTGCTACTTCCACGCGCGTCCTTGAAAACTTGCGGCCTACAATATGTACCTACTTTGAATACTAGCTGTGACCAATAGATAGATAGATAGGTAGATAGATAGCCAATCAGAGTGAACAATCTGTTTTCTTAGCCAATCAGAAGCAAAGACGTATTGACCAATCGTGACGAACGTTACGCTCATTTTATTGCGTTCGGCACCGGTTACATGTTTTCCTTGGCAATTGTCGGTTGTGATTGGTTGATTGCGTTTATTGCGTTTGTCATGATTGGTCAGATATAATTACTGCTGAAGATATAGGTAAACAACTTTTATTTATAATCATCTGGTGTCATGAAAGGTCCGAGTGTTATGTGTAAGGTCTTCACTTGTTACATGGCTAACTCTGTAGCTAAAAAGACCAGTTAACCCACTATTTATAAAAGATAGTTACAGTTAATAATTTGATAAAAATTACAATGAAAGAGACAATTTGATACTCATTCATGAGTGTCCTTTACAGGTATGAAAAAATCCAAGGATTTTAATCTGGGTTTATAAAGTGGGTAATAGCATTGCGTTAATAACCAATTAATATTTATCCTAACAACCCTTTTCAAAAGCGGTAATTTCACCTTTATCACAACAAAGGTATATTGAATTTAAATTTATAATATATTGAACCTTTTTTTCACGGTTCGCTTACACATTTTATACAGAAACGAAAATACAATTGAAGTCGAGTTGGTAATTTTTTGACGAGCTCGACTTTGACACTGGCACTCTAGAGAGCGTTTGATTGACATTTCTGCGTCATTTGGTTGGTTTTCCCAATTCTTCACCAATCAGAAATTCACCAAATATGAAAGGCACCAGAGTCCAATTTGTAACGTGCCGATAAATTAACTCCTTGATTGGCTGAGAAGATTGGAAACCCAACCGAACAAATTGCGTTTTAGTGTTTTAATATTATATAGAGGTTTTAAATAATTGTTGAACTGCAACTGAAATAGAAAGCACGAAAGGAACGTGACTTAAACATTTGATATTTTATTTTTAGTTTCAGTCATTTAAAAATTTTAACAGTAAGGACCAACTTGTTTAAATAATTCATCCAGCAGATACGAAAACTAGGTTTTATTATTTTTTAAGAAATTGATGTTCATCTTTATGTTTGAAACGATTCTTTAAAAGAATAATTGTTCAAGAAGAACAAGGGCATAGTTTTTCTGCCATATCAAAATCAAAGAAGACGCCATTTTTTTTCCATATTCTATTGGGCAGAATGAGACAGTCGTGAAAAACTGTCAAATTTACGAAACTGATTTAAGTATGTTTCAAGTTGGATATTTTTCAGAAAATGTTTATTGCTTTAAGTTTTTTTGGAGAACACTTTCAAAAACGTCATTGCAATTGCTTCACCAAATGTAGTAAAATTCAGAGTTAAAGTGACAGTTCTAAAACTAGATAAGAAAGCTTGTCTGCAAGCAAATACTGAAAATAATGCAGGATGAAACTAATAACACTTAAAATCAATAGGATCGGTATAAATAAATCTGCTCGTTGAAAACTCGAATCTGTAAGAAATTCATGCTGGCATGCGTATTGTTGTAACATTGCATAAGTTAGAAAAGCAAATATAACCGGAATTTCATCCGTGTTCCCTTATCTACCGCATTCTCTAACATCACGGTTGCTTTAACATTCTATCTAAAATACAATATAGATTACTTCATGGGCAGTGCGGGCGTACGGTGTTTACGCACGAGTTGATGAATCAGAAATCGAACGAGCGAGGCTTTGCGAGCGAGTGAAATTTCTTATACAAACCAACGAGCACTGCTCGTGCTGTAATTTGTTTATTTTATACATTTGTGATTTAACGAAACGCATTTTTTACGTGCGAGAAAGTCGTTTCGCCGTTCTGATTGGCTGCGAACCCCGAATGGGGTTTTCACACGCCAAATTTCAATAGAAAATCTCAATAAGTATGAAATAATCAGAGATATTGCAACTGACTAACCAGGATTTCCTTCCCGTTGCATTCAAAATGGATGCAAAACGAACCGACACGGGAAAATTGGGGACCGCCTATTAACAACCTAGGACTGGGGCCCGTTTCTTGAAACTCTCGGTAACTTTTCGGGCCCGAAGCTAAATATTGAAATCAAAATCTAAAGAATAAAAGCGCGGGTCCTCAGTAGCGAACAAACCAGTCCATTTTGTTTTGCTAACTGATAGTTTTGTCGTATTATCTGCAAAACGTTTGAAACCTCGATCTTCAATGAAAATAGAACAGCTTTCCGGGCCTTGTAATTACCGGGTCTTTCGAGAAACGGCCCCCTGGTTACGATAGTTATTTGCTCTAGGCAATTATAGGAAACATAGTCTTTTAGCCAATCAGCCACAACACCCTCGCTTAGCACCGCTTTCATAGTTTTGCTTCGAGTTCTGTAAGTTAGTTAAAGTAGAAGTTTTCTTAACGAATCAGGAAAACCCGATCATTTTACACTGCTTTTCGTGTAAGGTCCTCTGTTATTTTGTGTTTCTTACGATTTTCCTTTCATATATGCGAGACTAGAGTAGCGACCCAGCTGAGGGGAGAACTTACTCGCATAATCTCCACTCAGGTTCGCATTGTTAGCTCGCCTGCTCAGTTGTCTAGATAGAAAGGCTGGGGCGCTACGACCGGTCTACCAGATGTAATTTCTTCTTTATATTAGTTTTTGATTTTGGGGAAGTCATTAAAACCCAGGGGCCGGATTCACGAAACCCTGCTCAGTTAAGACATATCCTAAGTATTGTTTCTTAACAATAGTCTATTGCCATTCAAACAATAGGCTATTGTCAAGAAACAATACTTAGGATATGTCTTAACTTAGGAGGGCTTCGTGAATCCGGTCCCAGGTCTTCCCTTTCCGCTCTCTCGATGTCTATTAATGACGTCACCGAACGACATTCTGCCGACACGTGATTCGTTCCTAGGACCTTACGCGGAAATCGCGCACCCTCGATAGAAAGGGAAAGCCTAAACACTAGGCTCTATCCCTCCCCCCTTCCCCAAGAGATCTTGGTCACAGGCTATAAAAAGAACGGCCAATAAATTTTTATTACAAGAACTGTCGCTAATGAACAGTAGCTTTCTCGTTTAAGCTTTATATGATGTACCACAAGAACTTTATGCTTCTGGAAAAAAGTATAGTTATTTGTCTTTACTAGATTATTTCTATTTCAATCGTGTTAACTTCGGTGAAAAAGCCTAATAACAAGTTTCTATGGTGTACGTACGTCTCTTGTTTGTAGCAGGGCGGAAGTTAACACGGTTTAAATTTATACGTTCACAATTAATTCCGAGACGACAGGTTCGCCTCTTATTAGTCAGCGGTAGTGTGCAATAAAAGCGTGGGCTTCGTTCACTGTTTCTATGCAACCGTATTTGGGACGTTAATGCGATTTAAAGGGGCTCTGTCTTCTCGAGGTGAATTCGAAGAGCTGAAGACACTCAAACAACAGTACTTCTTTGTTAAATTAACTAATCTCATAAGTAATTCACCAAAGCATGTTTTGCCTGATTGACAATGCAATGTTTCATGCTCAAACATGTGATCGTTATCTGCGCTGTTATTGGACAGTTATTGCTGACGTCACTGTATAGCAAGCAATTATTTCCAAATCTTTTTTAATTACAAATTTTTATATTGCAATTTAAGTCGTAAGTTCACAAAATAACCTGGTGTATTAGGTGCATTTGTAACTTATTTCGGCTGACTTTTATTCAATAAAATCTTTAAAACTCGTGGTTTCGTTCCTTTTGCGTTTACAACGGCGAATATTTGTTTAACATTCTTTTCTCTTTACCATATGTGCCTCATGCTGTAAAAGGGCTGCAAAAGAATCTACTCCGAACATTGAAAGGGCATAGCACAATTAGCTTTACTCTGAAGTTGTGAGCCCGATATACTACGTATTCTTTTTGCAATGCTGTTCTAAATTCGGAGGCGGATCCAGAACTTTTGATTTGGGGGGGGGGGGGGGGGGGGGTGTCAAAATTATGTTTTCGAAAACAGCCCCCCTCCCCACCAAAGTCGTAGTTTAGTTTAGTGGCAAAATGCAACGCGCGTTTCATTGAAAAAAACATCAACGAGTCGAATGGTGATATGCGATCCTGCCAATGCAAGAATTTCTGTGTCAAACAAGCAGTAATAAAGAAAACCACAGGTCTGATGGAGGGGGGGGGAGGTGTCTGGACCCCCCGGACCCTCCCCCTGGATCCGCCACTGTAAATACTCAAAATTTACAAAGAATGTATGCCTCATTAGCGCTTTTCTCTTTCACCTTTTGAAGTCAATTCGTATTGAGCACGGTACCTTCTCTACGTAATTTGGAATGCTAATAAAACAAAATGTAAACAATGACGTCAGCAAAGATTCGCCGGTGGTCTCCCGCTATGTGAAGATCGAAGAAGACTCTGCCATGGAAACCCCCCGCGGGGGAGGGGGGGGGGTACTCCTGGCAATTTAGGATAGGTGTGTGCCGCCAAGGTTCTCAAACCCTGACCCTATTTAAGGGTAGAAAATCGAGATTTGATACCCTTTTTAAGGCCCAATTCAGGCGTATAGTACAACCTCGTTCCCAGGGACTCTCTTCTTCCCGCCCCCTGGAGCGAGAGAGAGAGAGAGACCCTGGCTCAGGCTGGTCACGTGTCTCCCAGAATATGGGAGATTCCAATTAAAGGACACGGGGGAGGGGCGGCAAAGTGTGAAATTTGTCTGCTCTAGCTGGGCATTGCGAAACAAATGCAAAAGCGTTCGGCGGCTCGCGACAAATGTGAAGCGGCTGTCATCCGACTTCGAAAACATGTCCACATGGTCCGGTTCTGAAAGTGTAAGTTGCTTTAGGATCAGAGGAATTGTCACGGCACTTAAAGATTTACCGCAGTAAAGCTAATTTTGAACTTGCTGCGGAATGCAATCCAATTTTATTACTTGACGCCGCTAAGCTCGCGCTCTTGATTTATGGCATTGTTCCGGACTGGGATGAATTATCGCTACATACTGCTTAACAGGCGATCTTCAAGTTTCATTCGAAAGGCCCATTAAAGTGCTGCCGTCTGTGCTCGGGCGATGGCAAAGCAAGAACTGAGAAGCGGCCGCCACGGAACCAATGTTTGCCACGCTGATCAACAGTCACTTTTATAACAGGAAACGATCGAGAGAAGAAAATGATAGCTTTTATTCTTCGTGTGTGAGGCATGTTGTTCAGTTCAATGTTCACCAGTTCCAGTCGTTTGAATGTCTATACATTGTTAATTTATATACTTGTGAATTTTTGAGCAACAATTTTATCCTTGCGCATTGTTTATTCGCTTTTGTTTGAATCGTTTGACTGAACCGTTTCGTTATTTCAATTTTAGGGCTTTGTTCATATTATTTCAGTTCGAAAATTATAAGCTGTCAAGATCTTTTGTCCCCATTTATTCAGTTATAAACGGCAGGCATAATGACAGCAAAAATGAAGCACTTTTCACGACCAAAGAGATTTCAAAACATCCCTATTCGGTTGACGATTAGCCTGGGATGTTTTATCTGTTTTATTCCGGGTCTTGCTATAATCACAGAGAATTGTTTACGTCTTTTATATGTGTCTTGCAATACAGATTCCAATTTTCAACAAGAGGTTATGGAACATGGAACATATTTATCTCACAGCCACAGCTGAAACGCAACAACAGTCGCGCACAGCACGAGCCTAGCCACTGTACAGAAAACAAGACAACGTTACAAATACTGTCTACCCCTCCTTAGGATTATAATTGTCCACCAGACACGTGACCAGCCTGAGCCAGGGTCTCTCTCTCTCTCGCTCCAGGGGGCGGGAAGAAGAGAGACCCTGGGAACGAGGTTGGCGTATAGTACAGTTTTAACAGACCATATCTTTTTCGTTTTGCGCGTTGCGATGGATACTGCAATTTAGTGACCCTATCTAAGGAATATCCAAAAATACCAAAAAGGATACCCTATTTAAAGACTGAGCACCTCAAAAACCCTACCCTATCGGGCGGCACATACCTATATGGCGTATATAAGGGAGTACCCCCCCCCCCGGGATGGAAACCCCCTCTCTCTCTCTATTCTCTCGATATGTCAAACAGTAACCGCTTCAATCAGATCCTCCGTTTTACGTAAATAACTCAGAAAATTTATAATGAACATATGATTTTATCACAAAAGTGAAATCCAGAGTCGTTATTTATACTTTACGTAGTGGAAGCGGAAACCGAGTTGGTAATCAGGAAAACCCGATCATTTTACACTGCTTTTCGTGTAAGGTCCTCTGTTATTTTGCGTTTCTTACGATTTTCCTTTCATATATGCGAGACTAGAGTAGCGACCCAGCTGAGGGGAGAACTTACTCGCATAATCTCCACTCAGGTTCGCATTGTTAGCTCGCCTGCTCAGTTGTCTAGATAGAAAGGCTGGGGCGCTACGACCAGTCTACCAGATGTAATTTCTTCTTTATATTAGTTTTTGATTTTGGGGAAGTCATTAAAACCCAGGGGCCGGATTCACGAAACCCACCTCAGTTAAGACATATCCTAAGTACTGTTTCTTAACAATAGTCTATTGTCATTCAAACAATTGTCAAGAAACAATACTTAGGATACGTCTTAACTTAGGAGGGCTTCGTGAATCCGGTCCCAGGTCTCCCCTTTCCGCTCTCTCGATGTCTATTAATGGCGTCACCGAACGACATTCTGCCGACACATGATTCGTTCCTAGGACCTTACGCGGAAATCGTGCACCCCCGATAGAAAGGGAAATCCTAAACACTAGGCTCTATCCCTCCCCCCTTCCCCAAGAGAGCTTGGTCACAGGCTATAAAAAGAACGGCCAATACATTTTTATTACAAGAACTGTCGCTAATGAACAGTAGCTTTCTCGTTTAAGCTTTATATGATGTACCACAAGAACTTTATGCTTCTGGAAAAAAGTATAGTTATTTGTCTTTACTAGATTATTTCTATTTCAATCGTGTTAACTTCGGTGAAAAAGCCTAATAACAAGTTTCTATGGTGTACGTACGTCTCTTGTTTGTAGCAGGGCGGAAGTTAACACGGTTTAAATTTATACGTTCACAATTAATTCCGAGACGACAGGTTCGCCTCTTATTAGTCAGCGGTAGTGTGCAGTAAAAGCGTGGGCTTCGTTCACTGTTTCTATGCAACCGTATTTGGGACGTTAATGCGATTTAAAGGGGCTCTGTCTTCTCGAGGTGAATTTCGAAGAGCTGAAGACACTCAAACAACAGTACTTCTTTGTTAAATTAACTAATCTCATAAGTAATTCACCAAGGCATGTTTTGCCTGATTGACAATGCTCAAACATGTGATCGTTATCTGCGCTGTTATTGGACAGTTATTGCTGACGTCACTGTATAGCAAGCAATTATTTCCAAATCTTTTTTAATTACAAATTTTTATATTGCAATTTAAGTCGTAAGTTAACAAAATAACCTGGTGTATTAGGTGCATTTGTAACTTATTTCGGCTGACTTTTATTCAATAAAATCTTTAAAACTCGTTGTTTCGTTCCTTTTGCGTTTACAACGGCGAATATTTGTTTAACATTCTTTTCTCTTTACCATATGTGCCTCATGCTGTAAAAGAGCTGCAAAAAAATCAACTCCGAACATTGAAAGGTCATAGCACAATTAGCTTTACTCTGAAGTTGTGAGCCCGATATACCACATACTGTTTGTGCAATGCTGTTCTAAAATAAATACTCAAAAGTTTACAAAGAATGTATGTCTCATTAACTCTTTTCTCTTTCAACTTTTGAAGTCAATTCGTATTTAGCACGGTGCCTTCCCTACGTAAATTCGTATGCTAATGAAACAAAAGTGTAAACAATGACGTCAGTAAAGATTCGCCTGTGGTCTCTCGCTATGTGTAGATCGAAGAAGACTCTGCCTGCCATGGGAACCCCCTCTCTCTATCCTCTCGATATGTCAAACAATAACCACTTTCAATCACAGATCCGCCGTTTTACGTAAATAACTCAGGAATTTTACGATGAACATATGATTTTATCAAAAAAGTAGAATTTCAAGACCTTTTGAAGGGTGGCTAAATCGCTTTTACTCGGCGTGCTTCAGCTTGTGGCGTGTTGAGGAGATGAAACCTGTTCGTGACAGTAGACTTATGATAATTGTACTTAGTTTGTAGACTAGCAGGAGGACAAAACGGAGCTGTTCCACAGAAAAGCTGCTCTTCGTGCTTTTCTCACCTGGCTGGGGACAAACAGTATTTCAACCTGCCTGGCTGGGGACAAACAGTTTTTCAATCTGCCTGGCTGGGAAAAACAGTATTTCAACCTGCCAGGCTGGGAAAAACAGTATTTCAACCTGCCTGGCTGGGAAAAACAGTATTTCAACCTGCCTGGCTGGGAGAAACAGTATTTCAACGTGCCTGGCTGGGAAAAACAGTATTTCAACCTGCCAGGCTGGGAAAAACAGTATTTCAACCTGCCTGGCTGGGAAAAACAGTATTTCAATCTGCCTGGCTGGGAAAAACAGTATTTCAATCTGCCAGGCTGGGAAAAACAGTTTTTCAACTTGCTTGGCTGGGAAAAACAGTATTTCAACCTGCCTGGGTGGGAAAAACAGTATTTCAACCTGCCTGGCTGGGAAAAACAGTATTTCAATCTGTCAGGCTGGGAAAAACAGTTTTTCAACCTGCCTGGCTGGGAAAAACAGTATTTCAATCTGCCTGGCTAAGGACAAACAGTGGATTTTGTCCCGCCTGACTAGGAGAAATTTGAAAACTGTGATATTGAAAGATCAATATCAAAATAAGTTGCTAATCTGCTGTCTGCTGGCTTGGAGCAGGAGGAGCCGCTAAGCCCTAGAGCGCTCAAAAACCTGGAGTTAAATTTAACCTTTGTCTACAAGGAACATTCAATTTTTACGCGTGTCAATTTCTGGGCAGCGTAAGCCCCTGTATACGTAAATCAGACGAGTGCATACCTGAAAGCCGTGCAATTTCTTTATCAAATGATCTATTCTTGTACACTGACTGTTCGGCTATTGTCCGGAAATTGCCGAAGATATCCGTATGCCGCTCGGAAGTCATTTAAAAGTTCTCCGATTATTTTCCAAAGTGACACAAAAGTTTCAATAGACTAGGGCTGTCTAGGCATCTGCCTGGCTGGCTGGCTGGATGGTTGACTATTTATACCAGTCAGCTGGCTGGCTGTGGGACAAGGGTTGGCTGGCAAGAAAGAACAGCTATTTTTCTGCCAGCTCATTGTAAAATTAACCATATGGAATCTAAACAGCTATAATTGTAATTCACAAAGGTTTCCCATACACGTGAATTGGTCAGCTTTCAAATATAAATAATCCTATTAAATAAATATGTGAGAGAGAAAAATTAGCTCATTAAGTAAGTTCTAGTTCATGTAACCTAACAGGCGGCACGCCCAAGCTTCTGAGGTGATGGGATCCATTCGAGACAGCAGTAAATTAACATTAACTGTAACTTTGTTTCTCGACTGCGGAAATTTGTATAAATCAATGATTTAAACATAGGGGTCTCAGCGCCCTCATATCATGTAAGCTTACAGGCGGCACGCCCAAGCTTTTGAGGCGATGGGATCCATTCGAGACAGCAGTAAAGTAACATTAACTACAACTTTGTTTGCCGACTAAGGAAATGTTTATAAATTAGTGTTTTGAACATAGGGGTTCCGCTCCCTCATGTAAGCTTACAGGCGGCATGCCCAAGCTTCCGAGGTGATGAGATCCATTCGAGAGGGTCTGAATGGGGGTACCTCGATAACACTTAACACTTAATTTTTTGGGCTCTGTAACATAAAACAGTTAAATTTTAGGCATTTTAAGAGGTACAATCAAAGTATAGAGCAAGGCTGATACTACCTAGAACATTTAACGCGACAACGACATGACAGAGGCCTACTCTGGGACCTTAAGTCGCCTAAAGTCGCCTTAAGTCGCCTAAAGTCGCCTTAAGTCGCCTTAAGTCGCTTAAGGTCGCCTGAAGTCGTTAGGCTTAAAAAAGGCCTGCACACCTTAAAATTGCCCTAAAAGGTTTCACTTTTACTATTTCTTGAATATATAATAATTTTATTGCCCCAAATCTCTTTTTTATTTCCCATATATGATTATATACTGCAAGGGTATGGCCCCATGCAGTACAACACCATGCTTCAATAGTCATGCACCATGCCCTAGTTGCTTCAATTATATTTGCTGAACCCTATAAAGGATGGACCATTTTATTTATTTATTTTTTTTTTTTGGGGGGGGGGGGGCAAATACCAAGAAAAAAAATTCACGCACAGATAAAGAATAGAAAAGTATGGAAAAATCACAAAAAAATCCTTGCACAACCTCAAGATGGTAAAAAAAATTCATGCTTGCTAAAACAAAATGCCCAACCCCCCAACCCTTAAAAATAAAATGGTCCATCCCCAAGGAGGGTACACTCATTCATCTTCAAAACATTGACAGCTATTTCTATAGGTTTACTTATATTTCATGGACAAAGTGTTGCTAAAAGGATGAAGTTGTGACTTATATTATAATCAACACTTAATATGAGCAACATCATAAAAAAGAAACACTGCTGATCAGCAGTCAATACTGATATACTGTAATGGTGCAGGCATTCCTTCACCTTCAGGGTATTATAACAACAGTGAGAGCTGTTTTGGATCACTGAGATCACAATAATTTGAAAAGTATTTTGGGGTTAAGCCCAATTATTGCTTATCACTTTTACATTGAGCAAGTAAGCTTGAAAAGATCATAAGCTTAACCAAAGGTAGACAAGGTAATGTAACTGTATACAAATGTACTTAACTTTTAAGCTTACTTACCCAACGTGAAAGAGCAACCAAAAATGGGCCATTTCTCCCGTATACAACCTCTAAGCTGCGTTCTAGCCATCCAACATTCTATTTACAACCAATCGTAACTGAACGTTTGAAAGCTTGAAACTTCTTTACAACTTGTATAACTTATGTCATCTTCTTGACAGTTTGATGAAGCAAAGAATTTAAATCAACCTATACGCTTAAGATTGCAAAATTTGCGTTGATTATGTTACTATGATGGCTCTCTGTCACAAAGGTCAAAAGGATTTCTTGTTATCAACCATTAAGCAGGAAAGGATTTGCAGCTGCTTCCAGCAGGAAAATTTGCCTCACTCGAGCAAACATGGCCGCCACATGTTTTGACCACGTGACTTCTTTTTGGAACATGGATGCCCACGCGCGCGGGCGCGCGCGCACTCATAATTAGCACTCAATTGATTCGGCAAACAAAGCCAAAGCTGAAGTGTTGCTGTTGTTGAAATTGAAACACATTCCCACTTTACAGTACAGCCTGACTAGGCTTTGTGGCTCCCTCTAGGCTACCACTCACGTGCTTTACCTTCGTGGCGTAGATTGTCAATCAAGCTGGCCTGGAATTTTTGAAATCGTTCTTGTAGCCATTGACTGGCTTCCTGCTTGTATTGCGAAAAGAAAACTAATTCCGACAACTCAATTCAAGGTATTTCTGAAATTTATTGGTCAAGCGAGCGCGGGAGGAAAAGAAACGCGCGAAGCATGGAAACCATCTACGATTGGAAAGGAATTCTGGGAGAATCAAAATGGCGGACGCCAATGTAAATATTGTCAACTCTGTCATTTGCTGTGCATTCATTTGTGATCCATTATTTTCTGGAAATTTTTGAGGTAATAATTAACTTCTACACCGGTAAATCTGTCAACAGCCTCATCAGTAACACTATTTAGTTTTGTTTTGACAGGTTAAATGAAAATGTTGCCAGGTGGAAAAGTGTGAGAGCATTTCGGGCCTGGAAGCAGAACTACTCAACCCTGCTAGAAAGTTTCCTACGAGGGTTCGGTTCCCTGTCAGTGGAACATCCAAGTTTTCAGGAGCCGGACAAATAGTTGGAGAAAATGGGAAAGATGCGCTATTGAGAAGGACCCTCGCTTATGGTACCAAATATGATATTGGAATATTCTATTGGACTAAGGCAGGAGAACAACAAATTGGCTGGGTGCCTGACCAAACAGTTTTGGATGTCGTTTGTCAAGCTTTCGAGCCAAAATTGACTGTGCAACTGCCACAACAGTGGCAGATAAATTAACCAAATTTATGTAATATGTGAAATCGAGAAGTGATTTTTAATTAACTAATTTGATGCCTTTGTTCATTGTTGTATAAATAAGTCAAGGAAAATGTATGTTAGTTTGATTCAGATCAGGTGTCCATTTTTAAGTAAAAAAGTTGGATTTTTTCATCAAGATTTTGTTTGGCAGTGTATATGATCTTTATATTTTTGTATGATTATTGTTTTTATTGCAATATCTGAAAAGCATTTAAGCAGCTAACTGAATTTTTTCTCATTCTAGATAAGTAATATTGTTCCTGCCTCTTGTTTGGCTAATTAATGTTCATAATACAATTTAGCATTCATATTATTTATATAATGTTGTTGTTGTTATTGTAATAGTTTGAATCTCAGTATAGCTAAAAGGGGCTTTAAAATCTGGAAACTGGAGATTTACAGTCACTTAAGTCTATCTGAGACCAAGTGAACTGATTGTGATAATTTTGTTTATTGAAATATGAGACAAACTATCATGAATGCCAGGATTCATGTCAGGACTCAAGCTGTAGCCCTAACCCTAACTCTATGTCTGACCTGAACTGGAGTCCTTGGTCGCAAACTGGCTTAAGTCCTGACTCAATCGGACCTGGCTTGAATCCTGTCTCATATTTCTCTCCAGAGACCAGTGGCTTGGTATTTGGGTATAGTGATGAAGAGACTGTCAATAACTTTTGTTTCATCACTTTTTAGAAACACTTTTATGTTGCCTGAAGTTGCCTTCAGTCACCTTAAGTCGCCTTAAGTTGCCTTAAGTCGCCTCAAATCGCCTTAAGTCGCCTAAAGTCGCCTTAAGTCGCCTTAAGTCGCCTTAAGTCGCCTAAAGTCGCCAATATTTTGGACTAATTTTTCCTTAAGTCGCCTTAAGTCGCGTTAAATCGCCTTAAATCGCTTAAAGTCGCCTAAAGTTACGGCGACTTAAGGTCCCAGAGTAGGCCTATGACAGAGCCCAAACTGAAAGCCAAAATGCAACCGTGGACAACTGTTTCGACCTGGTTGAGTCTCGTCAGCACGGTGTGCGATTTGGTAGAGAATTGGCGTTCGCGCTAAGTTTTCTATCGTTTTGCTGCTACACGTGCTGACGAGACTCAACCAGGTCGAAACAGCTGTCCACGGTTGCATTTTGGCTTTCGGTTTGGGCTCTGTCATGTCGTTGTCGCGTTAAATGTTCTACGTAGTATCAGCCTTGCTCTATACTTTGATTGTATCTCTATTTTTGGCTGACTAGATCTGTTACAGATCCTACGTAAACCGGCAGCATTTTCGTTCGCGGTCCTTTACTTCTTATTTAATTTTAAGAGGGTCTGAATGGGGATACCTCGATAACACTTAACACTTAATTTTTGGGCTCTGTAGCATAAAACAGTTAAATTTTAGGCATTTTAGCACTAACAGTAAAAACTTCACTGTAACAGTAAATTTCGTCCAGATAGAAACAAAAAAGGCCCCCAAATTGTCGGAAAGTTGTCCGAAGGTCAAGTGAACGTTTCCGATCATTTCCGAAGATTTCCGAAGACTACCGAAGATTTCCAAAGAGAAATCTGAAAATGTTTCGCCTAATTTCCAAGGACAAATAGTTCATTTATCACTTCAGGGGGGATTTTACCTGAATTTGATTGAAATATTAAGAGGTTTTAAGAAGGGTTTGAAGAGAGAAAATGATTATTTGGAACAGCAACAGACAGTTGATGCCCAACCAAGAGCACCCCAGGTTGATAGTGGACCATTTTGGTGTCCATCTAGTAATTATTTAACTATACATTCTAATTATAAAACTTCATCAAATCTTCAATATTTCTTATTTCTCTTTCTTTTTGATGTTGCTCTTTGACCGACGCTTTTCTTCGCCCTCGACTATGAAAGGGGTGGCTAATGGTACCTTGGTCCGGTCTCGAAATCTCGACCATTTTTGTGTTAAGCCTCGAGGTCTTGTTTGGTGGTTTCTTCTGTCTCAGAGTCTCAGTGTTTTTTGCCACAAGGTCTCGGAATTCCGAATACTTTTGTCAAGCATGTCGAAATCTCGGAATTTTGGCTTATCAAATAATTATATAAACTCGTACTTATTTAAAAGAAATTGTATTTGATCACCACAACACACACACACACACAAAAAAATATATTATACATAAGTAAATATTATTAATATAAGAGGATCAGAATGGGGTTTACTGACAACTGACATTTGTATCAGGGTTAACTGACAACTGACAACAGGCTTGGAAGACTGTAATATTCTTTAAACCCTTTAAAAATAATATTTTTTCGGTCTTATCTATGTCTATTGATACCAAAGGACAGTAGGTCAACGTAGACTCGAATTTCCTAAACCCCCATGCCTTAAGTCTTCCCAGCGTATGAGGACTTGGCGACTGAAGGACTGTTTTTTATAAAATCCTTCTCTCGTCTCTACAACAAACATTCTTTGTATAAATAGTTATCCTCTGAAAAGATAACCGTTTCTCTGTTTGTCTGCCTATTCATTCTAGAATATACCGCAATTAAAAGGTAATTTATCATGTTTAACACTTGTCAATAAAAAGACGCGGTTTGGAAATGTCAAAGTGCTTCGTTATGCTACTTGCCTTAGGCAAAAGAATGACTTGAGTCTGAGGTAAAAAGGGGTGGATTTAGGATAAGGGGCCGAGGAGGCCGCGCCCCCTCTTTTTGACTCTTACTTAAAGTCATCTATGCAAGGATAATCCCATAGCTTTGGAGTTTGACGCATTCGCACTCGCCAATCCAATGTAGATGCGATGCATGCGATGCATGCGATGACTCTAGTTTAATTAGCTCACATAGCATTCCGGTTACACTTGGATTTTGCTTGTAGAAAAAGTTGGAGTTGATTCAAGTCATGTTTGACCACAACCACAACTGCATTTTATTAAATATTTCAACATTTCTCGTTCAGTATGGGATCCTGGCGTTTGCCAAACTTGAGCGCCCAGAATGCACCAGATTGCATTCTCAGAGTATTTTAATAAACTACCAAAATTTTCCGGGGGGTCATACCACCGGACCCTTCTAGAAAGGTGCGCGCAAGCATGCTAAACGGGGCCAAACCGGCCCATTGTCTATTATGCCAATTTTCACGGCCCCCTATTTCTAAAATTCCTGGATCCGCCCCTAGTAAACTAGATTGTTTGTGCATCTCGTTGGGTACACTTCTCCTGCTGGAAGCGCCTACTAACTAACTAAGGTAAATTTGATTGCATATTACCTAGTTCACGAAAAGCGACCGAATGATCCTACTCTGCCCATCTGAATACATGTTTCACTATTTCATTTGTGATTATTACCGTATGTTGCTACGCTATTGACTTAAGGTGGCTCGATGGTGTTTTTTTCTGTGCCGACCACTTTTTTTCAATCTTGTATTTGGATATCTTAGTCATTATTTACCTAAATACTCATGGCACACACTTACTAGGGAAAGATTGAAGTTTCCATTTCAGTTGTATTTTTTGCGATCGAAGCGTCCTTGGCAACGATACGTTGCTAGGCGTAGTTTTACTTGTGAGGCCGCCGTCGGCCTGTATGAGAAATTTTGGTAACTCGCTCTTGGGGACTGAAAGAGTACCACAATGCACACATTTTAGCCAAGTTTGGTTAACTTCTGTGAGAGGATTTTTGAATGGCGCGAGTTTACTTATTTTAGGGTTAAATTTGGTAAAATATCAAAGTTTGTTGTATTTCACCCCAAACTGAGAGATCGAGGACCTAATGCCGATTTCAACTTTACTCATTCATAAGAACAACTATTGTACCTTATTTGTTTGGCTCTTTTGGCGGATTGACGGTTTTCGATTTTTCCCTGTGCCGAGTTATAATAATCGAAATTTACGATGTTTTTGCAACAAACGAGCAGAGAATCTTCTGACCTCGCTTATTTTAAAAATCTGAGATAGAATTTCCCAAGAATAAGCGAACTATAAATTTGGACCTTCTTTTACTTAGTCTCCAAATTTCGTGTTGGTTGAAATGCTGTGAGACTTGAACGCTGAACGTCGAGTTGGTAACATGCGCGCTAGTATTTTCAGAGATTTCTTGTTCTCCGAGATGTTTACAATTCATGATCTACTCTGCATATTTCATTGTTCTGAAATGACACCTGCACGCGAATTCCAGTCTAGCACGGGCGGAACCAAAACGCTTGATTAACTTCCGAAGACCTGCCGATTATGGTAATAAAATCTTCTGTTAGACACGCTTATTGTAGCGTTTTTCACGTCTTTTAATGAGGGAAATAATTGCTGCCTTGACAGTGAGTAAAAATTTCTGTTTTCTGTTTGCGGCATGCTCTTGCTATTTTTAGGTCAATTACGTGTTTAACGTTGATGTTCAACAGCTCACCTGTTATCTCATGAGCACATTGCCAGGACTGATGAATTACCATAAGGGATGGACCATTTTATTTTTGAGGGGGGGGGGGGTTGGGCAATTACCAAAAAAAAATTCCTGCACAGCAAAAGTCAAGAAAAAAAAAATCATGCACAGTGGGCCAGGGGAAAAAAAAATTCGAGCAAGCCTTTCTACTGGTAGGATCCTGTTAGAGATTATAAAAAAGTAATCTGTAATTTTTGTCAATTTTATTTCAGCAGACCAAAAATGCTGTTAAAATGTTTGTAAAATAATTCACCTCTTTGTGTTTCATACCATAAATATCAAAAATACAACATTTCCATCCATCTCTTGTAGTAAAACATAAATTTGAACCATTTCACTGAATCTGGTATAATATAAAAATCATGTCTTAAAATATCATTTATATTTAAATATAACTTGTATTATAAAATAACTTTTAGCTATCTTCAACGTATCTCATATATATTTATTAAATAACAATAACTGTAATGTCTTATAGTGTCTATGTTTCTGCCCCTTCTTCTGCTTATTCTACGGAAGCTTCTTAACAGACCAAAAATGCTGTTAAACTGTTTGTAAAATAATTCACCTCTTTGTGTTTCATATCATAAATATCAAAAATACATTTCCATCCATTTCTTGTAGTAAAACATAAATCACTATAGAGGTGCTGTAAAGAGGGGAGGCAACTGGTTCCACTATGATGGTCTATGGGAGAGGCAACAGCCAGGAAGTGGATTGGGGGGCACAGCTACTCCACATGGCTTTATGCTGTCAAGCTGCATTTATGTCAAGGCTTTGTTACTGTAAGAGGGTGGGAAGTATTAAAATTTGCTAGGTGTTTTCTTAAGACAACATTTGTCTTTTAGATAAGATATTCAATTTTCCTAATTTCCTGGCATCGGATAAAAAGATCCAGGCATTTTTACAACATTTGTAATTCAGCTGAACAGAATTCCTTTATATTTATTTTTGTAACCCAACATGTAACACTGAATAGACTAAATGCAGCTTGACAGTATCGGCCTGAAGAGAAACCACTGCTTGAGGTACATGTACAGCGCCGTAGCTAGTATGAGGCCAACCGAGGCACTCGCCTCGGTAGAATTTTGACGAATTTCGCCGATCCTTTTTATTTTACATAATCGATCATCAGAGCCTGCCAGAAAAGATTTCGTGGCCAAAATATAACAGTTAATATATATATATATATATATATATATATATATATATATATATATATATATATATATTTATTTATAAGCACAATTTTCGCCGTATTAATACTGCAGGCATGTCAGTACAAAAACCTGTCGGTTACCGAAAGGCCCAGAAAACGCTGCAAATCGCATTTCCGAGAGACTAAATTTCAAAACTTCTCAGGGGGGCATGCCCCCGAACCCCCCTAGCAACTCCCGCCTTCGGCAGTCGGCTGCCTCAGTAGGCCGTTTAGTCTGGCTACGGCACTGATGTACCATCTTGTATAGACATACCCTATGGAATGCTCATTTTTGGTGATACTAAATATGAAGACTAAAAAAAAAATGGAAAAAAAAATTCGTGCACAACCTTTAGATACTAAAAAAAATTCTTGCACAGCCCAAAGGCGAAAAAAAAAATTCTTACCAAGCAAAAATTGCCCAACCCCCCCCCTCAAAAATAAAATGGTCCATCCCTAATCGGCAGGTCTTCGGAAGTTAATCAAGCGTTTTGGTTCCGCCCGTGCTAGACTGGAATTCGCGTGCAGGTGTCATTTCAGAACAATTAAATATGCAGAATAGATCATGAATTGTAAACATCTCGGAGAACAAGAAATCTCTGAAAATACTAGCGCGCATGTTACCAACTCGACGTTCAGCGTACAAGTCTCACAGCATTTCAACCAACACGAAATTTGGAGACTAAGTAAAAGAAGGTCCAAATTTATAGTTCGCTTATTCTTGGGAAATTCTATCTCAGATTTTTAAAATAAGCGAGGTCAGAAGATTCTCTGCTCGTTTGTTGCAAAAACATCGTAAATTTCGATTATTATAACTCGGCACAGGGAAAAATCGAAAACCGTCAATCCGCCAAAAGAGCCAAACAAATAAGGTACAATAGTTGTTCTTATGAATGAGTAAAGTTGAAATCGGCATTAGGTCCTCGATCTCTCAGTTTGGGGTGAAATACAACAAACTTTGATATTTTACCAAATTTAACCCTAAAATAAGTAAACTCGCGCCATTCAAAAATCCTCTCACAGAAGTTAACCAAACTTGGCTAAAATGTGTGCATTGTGGTACTCTTTCAGTCCCCAAGAGCGATTTGCCAAAATTTCTCATACAGGCCGACGGCGGCCTCACAAGTAAAACTACGCCTAGCAACGTATCGTTGCCAAGGACGCTTCGATCGCAAAAAATACAACTGAAATGGAAACTTCAATTTTTCCCTAGTAAGTGTGTGCCATGAGTATTTAGGTAAATACTGAATAAGATATCCAAATACGTGATTGAAAATGAGTGGTCGGCACAGAAAAAAACACCATCGAGCCACCTTAAGCCGATTGAGCTTTTGTCGTAGTCGTAGGGGACGTGTCGTGAGGAGTAGGGGAGTCGGAGGGGAGTCGTGGGCAGCAGGGGTGGTGAAGTGATGAGAGCACTTGCCTCCCACCAATGTGGCCCGGGTTCAATCCTCGGACCCGGCGTCATATGTGGGTTGAGTTTGTTGTTAGTTCTCTCTTTGCTCCGAGAGGTTTTTCTCCGGGTACTCCGGGTTTCCCCTCTCCTCAAAAACCAACATTCTAAATTCCAATTCGATCTGGATAGAGGACCTGCATGCAAACCAGCTGCGGCTGATGTGGCTTTCCTCTCTAAATATAGTTATTTATTGCATATTACTCCAATGGCTTGTCAAGTTCGAAAGTTGCATTTTCTAAACGGTAACAGCTTATTCAACGCAGCCCATCTATTAACAGGTTCTTCATATATATCAGCAACGTTGTTTTGGAGGAGATGTAGCATATGCTGAGCGTCTCCATGTGCGAAACGAAAACAACTCTTTTTCACTCAGTTTGTAGACTTTTCTAATGCGAGGATGCAAATCAGAGGTCTTTTGATCTTTGAACCGAACAGAAACAGTAATAGAGAAAATTTAGCTGTATTAAAAGAATTTCAAGAATTTCTTAATTTCTTTCATATTTCTTTCATATTTCTTTCTTAATTTCTCTGCTTATCAGTGGGGTTACTCTCGTAGCCAGAAAAACAAACTCGGCTTTAATACGAAGATGAAAACGATCTATTAATAACAAAGAAACAGTCAATGAAAGTTATTTACTAGTTGTGATTGAACGTGATCATGATGTTCCAAACGGCTAAGGTTCGCGGGTACTGCGCGCATGGCTGTCCGCTAGACAACAACAAAAAAAATACGATTGTGAATAATTACTGAACACTCAAGTGATCATCTTCAAATAAGGTCTTGTGTTCAAGACTTACGTCATGGCTAACAGAGCACAACTCAAAACTAACAAATGGTCAGTTATGATCTATAAATAACAAAGTAGCCGCTTAAGTTTTGATTACTTGTTGTGATCAAGACGTGATAATAGGTGGGTTCATACTATACTAGCGATGTAAGTAGACCTTATAACTACACTTGAATCGTACTTCAGATGTGAACGGGTCTAATTTCATCTCCTGAGACGGTGAACAGTCGGTCTTTTTTCTTCAGATCCTTGGCGCGAGGGAAATGTAATAATTATGCAAATTAGGACGAAAAGAAAGAGACTGTATGCAGTCTAAACCGACATTCTGTTTGATAGTCTATTGCTTAAGTTTGTGCGATTTTATTCTCTTTTAAGTGACGTGTTTCACCGTACATTAAGCCGACAATCGAACGAGAAGTCGTGGCTATCTACGACTGTCTACAATCAAAGGGAGAACATATGTTTGATTCTTGTCTTGCACTTACGTCATATCATGCAATAGCAAAACTAGACTATAACAATTCAGAAGAATTTAAAACAGATTTCGATTCCAAAATGTTTATGGAGAGTTTAAAGCTACACATCAGGGCCCGGTTGTTCGAAAGCCGGTTAACGCTAACCCAGGATTAAAACGAGATTGAATTTCTCTTGTTAGAAATGTTTTCAAAAGCTAATTTTAAGTTTCATGGAAAGACAAGTCAGAGACGAAACTAAAGGGCAAAAATACTTTGGAAAAATCTCCATTGATTAATTATTTAACTGGAATCAAAATTGATGCTAACCCTGGGTTAGCTTAACCGCGCTTTGAACAACCCGGTCCTCGGCCAAATTTTGAAGCGTTGTTATCCTCTTCCCATTTTTTCCGGGAAAAGCTATTATTGGAACCCAACATTTGGCTATTTGCACGGCTTACAGAGCTAGGGCTCAGGTCCCCCCCCCCCTTCCCCTCTCAGCTGTGGTGATTTTTGTCATTAATGTTATTCAGCACCGTGGTGACGCCGCTAAAAATACCCTTGGTTAAGCTTTGGGACATGTGTTTTAGGACTCCTCTGCCTAGCATGCGGGATCGTTAAAGTGCCTATCACCCGTAGAAAGTTATTTTCAAAATCAACTCTATGTACATTGAATAGTTGAATGGTAAAATATTTCTTGTTTTGAACGTCGTGTTAGTGAGTTATAGAGGTTTGAATTTACAAAATGCTAATTAGATGACGTCAACCCGGGAATCATTTATTATACAACTACTTGTTTTCACCTCCAAGCAATATTTTTTTCCAATCAATTGACTGTCCACAGTTTATTTTAGTATTTATCAAATTAATTATCCTCAAGCTGTAAACTGCACATTGTAAATTGGCGTAGAAATAATGGCAAATTCCCGGGTTGACGTCATCTAATTAGCATTTTGTAAATTCAAATCCCTATAACTCACAAACGCGACGTTCAAAACAAGAAATATCCTACCATTCAACTATTCAATGTACATAGAGTTGATTCTGAAGATGACTTTCTAGGGGTGAAAGGCACTTTAAGGCTGAGGGCAAAGTTTTGGCGGCGGAGCTGCGCGAGTGGAACGATTTGGCAGACAAGACGCACGCGTCTTCGCCGCTCCTGATTCGTGGTTCCTCCGCCAAAACTTTGTTCCCGGGAAAACGATCCCGCCAGCTTCGCAGGCTATTTTGACGCAGTAAAAGTGAATTTTAGAAGAGAGGATAACCCATGATTTGAGTTTTAGCGATAAACTTGAAAAAATTGGGCCAATTATTTTCAATTATTCTACAGCCTAAGACACTTTTTACTCTCAGAGTACCAGTAGAGTAATTGTAAACAAAACTGGAACATTTTTTTCTGTTTTCCACTGATATAAATATGTCTTTTGGGTTTTTTAAAGCAACACTAAAGAGGGTGGCATAGCCCCGTTAACACTGTTTGCGTGTAGACGAGAACAGAACCCCATTCCGAGATGATTAAGCAGAGAACTGAGAGTATAGAGCTCCGGTTTAGCACTGATTTACAGTGTGCAGAGTCATTTATTGTTATGGGCAACTCTATAAATACCGTATTTATTCGATTAAGCGCCCAACCTCGAATAAGCGCCCACCTCGAATAAGCGCCCACCCCGTAGGTAGGAAAAGTTAATAAGCGCCCAGCCTCGAATAAGCGCCCACCCCACCCCTCTAGGAGGCAGCACCAGAGAGTTCGCTAATTGACCTTAGTGACAATGAGATTGAAATTGACTTAATACTACTGAGAGACTTCCTCGAAGACCAAGTTTTCCGAAGTATTTTAAAGAAACTTTCAATGAACAGTTAAAATTCTGCTTTGGTTTTGTTATTATTTTATTGTTTTGTTGCAAAAAAAACTTACTACTTGCTGAAAATGGTGAAAATTTAATAAGCGCCCAGCCTCGATTAAGCGCCCACTCTCAAGGTCCAAAAATTTAATAAGCGCCCAGGGCGCTTAATCGAAGAAATACGGTATGCTAAAAAGTTCTCTTTTCGGTTTTTCTCTTGGCAGTAGGTAAATGGGGCCTACCGTTACCCGCTTGCATGTGGTAATTGCGTCGACGAAGGAGACGCTTCCTAATCTTGTCGGCTAGGCGGAACGAGTCGAGAAAAGTGTCCGTACCAAATCTGCGCCATCTTGAAACGTCACAATAGTATCCAGCATTCCCAGTTCGTAGTAATCAGGCATCATCCTGGAGAGCTGGGGTTGTGAATAATCTATTTGCCTTGATTTAGTTTCGGATATTTTGATTTTTCCCGATTTTGGAATCGTACGGCTCCATATTTCAATGCCTACTACTACTGGTATGTTTTGAATGTTCTATCTTGATTTTGCTGTGGTCCTCTGCCTGATTTGGGAAGCTTTCACCTAAATAACGACGTCGTTCTTCGCGATGTTCTACGGTACGGTGTAATTCGCTGTATGTCTTGTAGCAATAATTCACTGACCGGCCGCGCCAGGCGAACGCAGATTAACTTTATAGTGCTCGAAATTGCGCCTGCATCGGGCGCATTTTCCACTAAAGATTTCGCAGTTTTGTGACTAAATTTGTCTAGCTAATAAAGGAGTTATATTCAACAATCTTGTGTCTTACTTGCAACTGGTAGTTGTAATTTTATCCGAAAAATCCTGCGAAATTCACGTTGAATGTTGCGTGACTTTATCGTCGATTTCATGCTCCATTAACGCGGTGTCCAAGAAGTTTTTTTCAGGCTTTCTCAGAAATTTCTCATTTCCGGTTCCGGTATTAGTACATGTACTGAGGAGTATGATTTCAGAATCGGAGAAATAACCGAAATGAAATCAAGACAAATAGACTATTTATATGTCGGAAAAATCTGAGACCTTTCGGAGTACACAGCATGGCAGGATTTTGCCCGATCCCACGGCAATAGCGTGAATTTGATTGATGTCGGTCCGACGTTTTTGCCTGCGTGACATATCTCGCGACATAGCGCTTTTAAACAGTGGCTGAATTAATTCATGAGGTACTAGGTCAATACGAGGTGCCACGGGATAAGGAGACGCACTATAATCTACGATAACTACCAGTTTGATGTTAATTATATTCACTTTAATATATGCGAATCGTGTAGTGTCAGAGGAGACTGAGAGACTGGGTACGAGGAAAAGGCTCCACTCGGCTGAAAACGTCATAACACGGCAGGAGCCAGGTGTAAAAAACGAAAACCAATGAGCCAATCAGGTTGAGAATACGTTATAATTTGATCCGGGCTGATATATTACACGACTAATATTCTAAAACTTGAATAAGCTCCTAAAAATACACACCACTGATTACAGCAGGAAGGCAGCGGGGCGAAGCAGTATTTTAATACCATCGCAGGTTATACCCTCAGTTGCAATGGCAGGGCTTGTGAAACAAAAGAAACGTGACTGGAAGGATACGAACATGGCGCTTTTCGGAAGCGACACCGAAAAACAAGTAAGTACAGTATGGGATGCATATAACACAGTTCGTATTTAATATAATACGTGATGTTTATGACATGAACTTTTCTCGGAAGCCCTCATCCGCCCTCATCATTTTTACCGCAGAGAACGCATTCCATCAAAATATCTCGGTCGAAGATGTTGTTATTCTTCGTACACTGTAATCTTTTGCGTGCATGTTTATGATCAGATATAAAAACGTATAAATACTTTCACATTCTGCAGCGCTTTTGCAGTTGCCGGAGGCACCAGGAAAGTCAATCGCGCCACCTGCATATATGCATGACATATGTTAATGACTCGGTGAAGTTTTATTTGGAGCACTAGTTTATTAAGACCATTGTTTTAACTTTTCATTTTAAACCGTTTTATGTATAACGACTCAAAGTATTATGCAAACAGCTACCCGCTACGCGCCCTCGGATAATATTGGTTTTTTTTTAAAAAAGTTGGAGGCTGGTGTCCTGAAACTGTTCCGGGCAAAACAAAACTTCAAAAATTTATTTTTCTAAGTTACTGGAAAAATATATAGTACCACGGAATAGCTCTACTCAGTAAAATTTTATTTACAGATGATTGCAAAGTTAGATCCACTTATCCACGTTGTTCGATTCGATTGGATGAGTATTTTTAAAGGAGGTTAAAGGTCTCGGCGGGATATTTTACATCTAAAAAGCTCTCCAGCAGCAGCAGCAGCAGTGCCGGAGGGGAGGGGGTGGGAAACTCCGATATGAAAATGACAGGGGTGCTCGTCGTACCTTTTAGGGGTCAAAATTTGCAGATTGGTACCGCTTAGGGTGTTGAAATTTAAAATGGCCATGGTTAGAATTATCGCCGTACATTTTAGGGTACTGAGCTGAAAAAAAATATCTGAGAATATGTCTTGTGTTGTATACAATTGGTACCGCTGGGGTAAAAATATATTTGAGTCACGCCTATCAAACGAGATTCTGGTACCCTTTAGGGTGTTTTCCCAAATTTTCCGACGAGCACCCCCGTCATTTTTATAGAGGAGCCCCCCCCCCCCCCCCCGGGCAGCAGTGTAGACATAACAAAAAACATTGAAATGCAATATTATAAAATCTATTAAGCAGCGGTTGATGAGGAACGATGTTTTTAGTTTCAAGTTATTTATTTACACTATATCAATTTTTGTAAAAGCGTATAAATGTAATAGATGGGAAAGACGGGTTTTTCCGAAATTGAAATGCAATATTATACAGTATATTAAACAGTGTCAGTGGGATTTCAATTTCAAATGTTTTTTTTTAATCACTATATTAATTTTTGTAAAAGCGTATATACTAAATAAAACAGGAAAGAAAGATTGCTTCTTATTCGACTTTTACAGTTAGACTGTGATATTATGTTATATATATTATCGGCTCCGCGTTTGCGGTATCGACTGCAATGATATTTATCTTGTCATTCTTAGACTCTAAACTTAAGTCGTGTGATGTTATTCTAACTTCGAATGTAAAATTAATAAATGTCAAGTTCCAACGAAAGGTTCGCACTAACTGCTTGTGCGCGAATCATAGCAGCTCCTATATTGCGTTTTCGTCATGATTGCCGTAAAAATGGGATTCCAGTAGTGCATGTAGTAGTTCACGAGTAGTTAATCGAAGTTAATATATGTTAATATCCAAACAACTGAATGTTTAAGTGATATGCAAGGCTATTGCTGCAGTTAGTAGGGGTTATTTTTAGGCAACGAGAGGATATGTGATGTATTATTATCCACGAGCCTAAAAATAACTAATGGGCGAGGTTAACACCCCGGGGGGGGGGGTACTCCCTATAATGGGCTATACGGGGATGCTCCGCCCGAAAGGGGTACCTTTTTGAGGCTGGAGGTATATGAAAGGGTAGGGATTTCACGAGTTGAAGTATATGAAAGGGTAGGGATTTCACGAAGAATCAGGAAAAGGCAGCGTAAACACGAGTTAAAGAATAAAGAAAGTAGGGAAAACCGCCATCTAAGTATTATAAAAAGCGCCTTTCAAAATGTATCAAACAGACGCACGTAAAGGCTATATGAAAGGGGTACCATATTCAATGAAAGGTATATGAAAGGGGTACTATTTTCAATGAAAGGTATATGAAAGGGGTACCTTTTCTGTCAAAAACGGTATTTGAAAGGGTAAGGGTTTGGACCTTGGGGCGGAGCATCCCCGTACAAAACTTTGTTGAGTACCCCCCCCCCCCCCGGGGTTAACACACCGATGAGTGTTTTGCTAATGAACGTTTCACATGCATACCGGAAAAAAGAATACAGATTCCGAAAGTGTTCATTGGGATTTACGATGTATGCTGGTTTTGTGAACATGATTAGCGTCGTCTTTTGAGACGCCGATTGTAAACAAAGTCTTTTGTTCACTGGATATGCTGAAATATGTCTGGTATATGCATATCTGAGACGCAAAAAAAAAAGATCCTAAGTACTACCCGAGACACACACACAAAAAAAAGAATTCTGAGTACATTTCCACTCAGCGGTAAACTTGCAGTTCAAACATGTTTTCCCTTCTGTCTTTTTTAATTTGCCGTCGCTTCGTTATGGATGGACAGTGTCGGGTTGGAAGGAAAGAAAATGATCTAAACGTAAAGTGACTTATTGTTCATGACTCAAATGCTGTGACTAGACTCGAAAAATGAAGCTATCGTCAGTTTAAAACGAAAAGTGGGGAAAACAGCAAATTTAGCCTAACTTTTCAAGCTGCAATCCACATTAATAGCTTTCATGCACTGTTTAATATAGTAATTGTTAAAAAAAAACTAGACCATTATTTTTAATTGATACAAATATGTCTTTGGCTTTTCGAATGATACTAGACCATACTACAATCTGATGACCTAGTTGCCTGCGTAACTGGTGGTATTGTCCGCGCGCGATGGCGGTTCACCGCCCGTGAGCTACGAGAAAGTTCTTGTGGCTTACGCCGCTCGACTCAACGGCGGCGCTGCCGGACAATACCGCGCGGACAATTCCGTCGTGTAGCGCCCACCTGAACCATTTATCAAAGAGAGAAGAACCTGGGAACGAGGTTGTACAGCGTTGAGAGCGTAGCGGACGACGTCATATGTTAATAAGTTACTACAGAAGTAACATCAACAGCCTCCCGCCAGGCAACTCCTTTATTTGTCCTATATCCATAGCGAGCAGAGTTTTAGCAAAGTACGAGGTTAACGAAAATGTCAGGACTTGTAAAGGCCAAGAAGTATGACTGGAAGGACTCCAACTTGGCACTCTTCGGTTCGGACGCGGAGAAAAAAGTAAGCATTCCGGTCTCAAAAATATGGCTGAGGGCCTCGATGATATTTACAATTGTACTAGTTAGTTGGTGGACAGTCAGGGTAGCTCGCCAATGATGTAATGAAACATTTAATTTAGTATAGCTAGCCATGTTTTTCCTTAAAGCGAATTCATTAGAGTGAGACTAGAAGAGCTGAAACTTTGCACAATTTGCCAAGTCTGGGTTCGATAAACACGCGAGACAATTCCGCAAGTCGGGTGAATTTGAATCGTTTAAAAAATTTCTCGAACGCTGTTAATCGAAAAGAACCTCTTCACGCTGTTAAAAATTCAGAAACCAGCATAATTTCATGCGCTATGAATCGAAAAAAGTTACAAGTTATACTCGCTATACAGAGGCCCACAGACTGATGGTGTGGTACCTGATTCAATTTTTATTGCAATAAATACATGTTTTTATTCTGTCTTCAGGTCAAGAAGGAATCCGCAATGGAGGAGAAAGCTTGGAAAGGTGCGGGAGAAAAAGTCGGAATCAGGATCTGGCGGATTGTGAAATTTAAGGCAAGGATATATGTATAATTGAGCGGCTTTTAAAATTTATAATCACAATAATTATACGATGTTGTACGTTTCTCCGTGGTTTATATAAAACTATAAATTATTCGTGACTATTTGTAAACATAACACGGTTGCACGCACCGAGCCATTAAACAAGCTTTTATCCACATTCAGTACCTAATCAGTCTCGATCCCTTGTCTAATTCTTTTATTTTTTCCTGTTAATGTATATTTATGGCATCTTTCTAAATCTATCACTCACCCGGGGCATTCTGACCTCTGTAATCTGCTGTTTAAAGTTATTGCCTTATTTGGTGGCGATTATAAACATACTCCGAATAAGCAAATACAGTTGAACCTCTCCTTACGGACACCTCTCTAATACGGACACCTCTATTACAGTTCTCTATGACAGTTCTCTTGGTCCCGAAGACACCAAAATTCATACAATCCCTACCTCTATAATACGGACACTTTGGTCTGTCCCTTTGGTGTCCGTATTAAGGAGGTTCGACTGTAGCTACAGATTGAGGTATTGGTTATGTTTGGCCTATTCTAACTTCAACCCACTTCTTAGAATGAAACACTCTTCCTTATGTTTGAAATATGACATTATAAAATACATTCAAAGCAATACAATAATACAATACAATATTAATTTTTTATTCAACTCACACAAGATCTTTACAAAAAAGGAAAAATAAAATAATTTAAAAATTAAACTAGATTATAGATATAGAAAAGAAAAACCAAAGAAAAAAAAAATTAACACAGTGGTAGAATTCGTGAGTTTGGAGCATCCAAATAGCTAGAGCTAATTGAGTGGATGATGGCATGACCCAAAAGGAAAACTGAGTACATAGAAAAATAAGATTTAAATTACATAAATTAAAATAAAAAGTATTTCTTCATGAGCTAATAATATTAATTTAAGTATTTAATGTATCAATAAAGTCATCATAATTATTGATCATTGAGTTCTTAATAGTTTTACAAAATGAGGAGAGAAAAGGATTTTGTTTAGTATTAATTGATAGAGAATTCCAAAGGCGTGAACCAGTAAAGTGAAGGGTACAAATGTCATATTGAGTAGTGTTAAAGTGTATATGACAATGATTTTTTTATTTGCTTGATCGAATCTACATGATGTCCTGATAAGAAAATGGAAAAAAAAATTTGGATATCGATTTTCCTTCTCCGCGTTTTAGCCGTCTAAACACGTGAAATTTCACTTCCGGTGTGTTACAAAACCGCGCAAGAAGAAAGACTGGAAATAGTTCGCTGTGACATCAATACGGGAATGCCAGTGTCGAGGTTTCTTGGTTCCTCACATTTTTTGGTGCGCCCTGAGGGAGAAACATGGTTCTATCAAGGTGTGTTGTCTATGGTTGTAGCAACACGCACCAAAAAACGGGGGAACGGAGAAACCGTGACACTGGCATTCCCGTATTGACGTCACAGTGGACTATTTCCAGTCTTTCTTCTTGCACGGTTTTGTAACACACCGGAAGTGAAATTTCACGTGTTTAGATGGCTAAAACGCAGAGAAGGAAAATCAATTATCAAAAAATTTGTTTCCATTTTCTTATCAGGACATCATGTACATGTAGATTCGATCAAGCAAACAAAAAAATCACTGTCATATACACTTTAACAGATTTTTCCTCGCGATGAATGTGAACTTACCAAAAATCAAAGAAACATGATATTGAAGCCTTTATTGAGAACAGACGAAGCAAAATGACCACGTCAAAATGACATTTCCAGTAAACTCGAGCCTTCAGTGTTTTAGAACAGCTGCACTTTCAACGGTAACTTCACATATGGAGTCACGAAAGCCTATGGCGCGTGTGTATGCAGGAAATCGCTCAAAAACACAAAAACCCTTGGGGCTTAAAGGGTTAAGATAGGCTATAATAAAAAGTGATTCGAGTTACAATATTTATCTAACTAAGGGCAAAATATTGTCACAATGCACTATTAAATTTCATGTATTTTTTGGGAAAAGAGTGATTTTACTTAAAGCTTGTGATAGCACCTTACTAGACTATTAATGAAAAGAGTGATTTGATGCATACTAAGTTATTAGGGTAAACAGTTTACTGTCTCCATAAAGCTGTAAATAGATTTGGTTTGTATTAAATTAAGGAAGAGTTTATCACTACTCTTACTATTCTGTCTTAAACAGAATATGATTTTGGGTTAAATGTCTCAAAAAAATTTAAATTCTGCCTTAAACAAGGTAGGAAGACCAGAGAGTTGTGTTACAGGGTCAGGGTTCAACAACACCCTCCCCCCAAACCCCACCCCACCCCACCCCCTCCCCCTCCCCCCACCCCCCTCCCCGTCCCTAACCCTAACCCTAAATATTGCTTGTACAAGTTACACTTTGTTTACTTATTGCTTACTGATGTGGTTTGAACACAGGTAACAGACTGGCCTCAGGAGGACTATGGATCTTTTTATGACGGAGACTCGTATATCATTCTCAACACTTACAAAAAGGACCCCAAAAGTGAGGTATGAAATACATAACATTTTGAGTGTAAAGGACTTTCTCTTGTAGGAGGAGGAGGCAGGTCTTACTAGTTTTCGGAGGGCTTATTATTGGAGAGAATAAAATGGGTTGTGTAACGTTATTAGTCATGCAATCGATCATATCACATGACTTGAGTTAGCCAATCATGTTAGTCAAATTCCATGTGCTTCGGGATTTCACTTCACTTGTAAGTTGCTGGAGCTATGATGACTTCGCCTTATTAAAGTCTTGGATTTCAACTACCTTTGTGCTAGTTTACTTTATCAGAAATCACAACAGGTTGGGCTTTTACATTGACAGCATTTTGCATTTGAATTTTTCCAAAGTGCAAATGTGAATCCGACCATGTGTTCACCTTACCAAATGGTAATGAAACTCTCTATATATAGCAGTAACAAGCCTTATTGCAGGTTCTTATGTCTATGTACTGAAAGAGCTTGGAGTTTTTAAGAGTTCTACTTAAATGGGGTGCCATCAACTACATTGTATATTTTTGCATACAATCTATACTCTGTACTTTCTTACTCACATATGCTGAATACTTCATTTCATGTCTGATCTGTAGGAACTTGACCATGATGTCCATTTTTGGATTGGTAAATACTCCACCCAAGATGAGTATGGCACGGCAGCTTACAAGACTGTTGAACTTGACACCTATGTGAGCATATAATGCACCAAATTATATATAGAACACTGTATGGCATGAAATTAATTTTTTTTGTGGGACTTTTCTTTTGTAAATAATTTATTTGGCTTTTTTTTTTTTGCATTTTGTGAGAAACTGAATTTCTTTAAAGGGAATTTATTTTTGTGATTTGCAGCAAGTCATGTATGTTTACAAATAATTTATTTGGCAGTTTATTTGCATTTTGTGAGAGACTGAATTTCTTAAAAAGGATAATTATTTTTGTGATTTGCAGCAAGTCATGTATGTGTACAACTGTTTAATTAACTTTTGAAAACTAGAAACATGTACATTAGAAATGGAAATACATCAACATGTATGCAGGTGCCGAGACATCTAAGACAGTAATGTTTTTTTTTTAAATGATGGTGTACAGAAATTTTTAGTGTACACAAATAGTGTTAAGTGTCATTCTTGTCCTGGTGGTTTCAAAGTGGATGTGTTGCATGAAAATCCGTTCTCAGGTTAAATCAGTATTCAATATAGGTTGAATGTGTACCCAGTATTCAATCTACTGTAGGTAAGTTAACCCTAACACTTGTAAAGCTAACTGTCACAGATGCCTAGCACAAAGATACATGTACATTTATGTATATTATAGCCAGTGGTGTGATGAGTTAGCTAGAGTTAGCTAGAGTTCACTTTGTGTTAGAGTTAGCTTTGTGCTTTGGTAAAGGTTAGCTTACCTACAGTGTAGATTAGACACTACAGTGTACTGTAGGTACACATTTAACCAGAGACAGGATTTTACCCACAACAGATGGACTAGTGTGGATTTCCCTCACTGTACAGGGCTGGGTTGCTCAAAGCACGATTAAGCTAACCCAGGATTAGCATCAATTTTGAATACAGTTAAACAACTCAACAACTGAAAATTTTCTACAGTTTTCTGCCCCTCAGTTTCGACTTTAACTTGCCTTAACTACTAGCTACAAATGACCTTTTGAAATCATTTTTAAACAGAGAAATGAAATCCTCAGTTAACTTTTATCCGGGATTAGCGTTAATTGGCTTTCGAACAACCGGACCCTGTATGTTGCATGTAATATACATGTAACGGTGGTACTAAAAAGGTCATGTTCTGTTGGGACCATCCAATTCAACCCAAACCAGTTTTGATTGATTTGCTTAAGGTATCCCAACCATTGAAACATGGTAAAACACCAGGCTTGACTGCAACGCTTCTTGTAAACAGGGAAACAAGATGGCAGGAATTTGCAAAGTGACTTCACTTCTTTTATTTGAGTGTTTAGAAGAGGTCTGGATTCAGGCATAATTACATGTATGGTTCTGAAGATAAAGTACCGTGGTGGGGTCAGTGGTGCTGTAACAGACAGCAGCCTGCTCTTACATGTGTAGTTATTGCGTTTGAAGAACGCAATCCTAATTTCGTGTTGGTTCCCCTGTGTCTTGCATGCAGAAAAATTTGAAAATCTGTGGTGTCCAGACTGCCAAGTGGCCGCCCCTATTGCTTTTTTCAGGGGCTCACTTCAGCCAGAAACCTTCGAATGCATCTCCATAATCTTTGATTACTGCTAGTTTTTAACATGTCTTCAACAGCAAACACTTGATTATGTAAGCTGTATCTACAGGTAGTTCTTATATACCTGCCAACTTTTTCCAAGTGATAGGCGTGAGAATTTTTTCATGGGATTGCTAGAATTTCCGAAGGCAACCCAACCAAATCTGAAGAGAACCCGATCTATTCCGAAGATGTCCGAAGTTGTCCGACGATGTTCCGAAGAATTCGGAAGTTTCCATGGACCTCAGACCTCTGTAATTGTAATGTTCATAATGATAAAAACCTACAAAAAAGTGCCATTATTTTCATGAACGTAACTATATTTTACGTTGGATCATGCGATCAGTGAAGGCTGATAGTTAAAATCTGTAAGTCTAGGCTTGAAATCAGAGTTTTGGACTCGCAGGCGTGAGACTCGCGCCTTTTTTTAAAGGCATGAGACTTGACAGGTCTATTCTTATAATAGCATGATTGAATATGTGTACCTTTACAGAAGCCCCAGCCAGTTCCTTTTGGATGAATGAACCAAGTCATCTTCACCTCATTAATTTGTTAGTCCATGACTCATCATCATAACTAAAAACTTGTCTGTATTTGCCTATAGATCTACATGTCTAATAGGGACACTGATGAGGCCTGAGGATCATTAAATGATAAAAAAATCAGTAAATTTAAGTTAATCATTTGGATGACTGTATAGCACTTCAAGAAAAAAAAACTCTTAGGAAAGATCTACAGCACTTATGGCAAACTTTTCACTAGTTTTATCTCTTAAATTGATATTAATGATTAATGATTGGCTAATTCATAATTGAAGTTTCATGATTGTACACTGTATATTCCAATGACTTAGCATTGGTTCTAAGTAAGGCATGTCAAGTTGCATTGTACACCGTTTCTCACCACAAAACTTAAACAATCATGTCTTACTGTAGGGATCCCCTTCTTTTGGACAGTGTTTTAACAGAAAGTACATTACAGATTAATTGGTTTATTGTGAGCTTCACGATGTAACTGTCGCCTGAATTGACTTTGATTGCAGTTGGATGATAAACCTGTTCAACATCGTGAGGTGATGGGTTATGAATCTAATCGCTTTAAATCCTATTTCAAGCGCATAACTGAATTGAAAGGAGGGTAAGTGAAATCTATGCTGCAACAGGCCATTAATGAGTTGTACACCTCCACACCACAGTTCCTTAATAGCAATTCTTTACAAAAATTTGCACCAAATTTACATGTAACTGCTTATTTATCACAATATTTTTGGGATGCCAGGCAAAAAAAAAACACCCTTGCACAGTTTTATAAGCCCAGGGCTTTAATAACTGGGTACAAATAAATGTTGAGCCACGTAGCACTGGTGATACAAACAAGGAATCAGAGAATTAATTCTGTGTGTAAATTATAGTGCTAAGATAAACCCATAAATTTCCCTATACTGAGCATTAGTCCTAGTAAGGAAATGAGGGACCACACGAGGGAAAGAAAAAATCTTTGACCTCGATGGGATTCAAACCCACGACCTCCGGATTAGATCTTCCGTCGCTCTAACCGCTCAAGCGGTAGAGCGACGGAAGATCTAATCCGATTTCCTTACTAAGACGATTTCCTTACTAGGGCTAACGCTCAGTATAGGAAATTTATGGGTTTATCTTAGCACTATAATTTACACACAGAGTTAATTCTCTGATTCCTTCTTTAATAACTGGGAACTGCATTTCAGCTGTTTACTAATGTAGGTTAACTTTGAAATTTGTTGTCCTTCAGGGCTGAAACAGGATTCCGACACGTAAAGCCTAAGGAGTACCAGGCTCGTCTTTTCCATGTGGTTGGTGTAAAGGTAAAGGAATGGACCTTCTGTTATTTTTTATCAACCTTTTGTTACATGTTATAATTGCCATGCAACTTGTTGTAGAAAGTAGAAAACAATTCAACTTTATGTGCAACTTAAAAAAAAAATTCAGTTGCATGAGGAAGTGTTATGCATAAAAATTGTGCATGCAACTTGCAACAAGTTTTTATTTTGAAAGACAAGTTGCACAAAAACATTTTATGTGTTATAGCACCTTAACAAGTGGCAGCAGTACACATGCAGCCACAGGGAGGGAGGGAGGGAGAGAAAGATTTGAATGGTAAAACTGCCAACCTTTTCAACACTTTTGTCTATGATCATTGTAGTTCCAGTTCTATTGCAATTACAAAACAAATTTACATTATTTGCAATTTGTAACTTTGCCCTGTGGATTCAGTGACCTAAGTAATATTATGATGTGAAATTAGACACATGTTTACTTGCAGGAAACCCTTCCAATGAACCTGGGAAGAGGCTAATTGGGTAGATTACGAAAATACTGTATGTGTAGTGAACTTTTAGATTGGTAATGATCATTGGCCTTAGGTGAGCCTGAGTAAATATATTGTATGAATTTTCCTTTCTTCAGAATAAGGTGGTTGTCAAACAAGTGAAGTTCAAGAAGGATTATTTGAATGATGAAGACGTTTTCCTGATTGACTTGGGTCTCCAGATTTATCAGGTACATTTAACACAATAATTAAGTCCTTATTCTTCAGTACTGAACTTTAATTAATAAATATTTGTCAGTATTATTGTATCTGCGCCGGGAACTGGGGAGACTCTACACTGTAACCTGATTCCACTACATGTATATACTTCCTATAAGGCGAGTTACATTACACATCGTAAGGGCTACATCACAAATGTCAATTATCAACTATCAATGCATTATACTACATGAAGTATAATTATCATGAATTGTCAAATAATTGACATATATAGGGCTACGTCACTAATGTCAATCATCAGTCAAGTAAGCTGGAATACACCTCTTGAAATTTAGGAACAATAATAATTGAAGGGCCGAGAGCATAACCAACCTACATGTACAAGTATATGGAATTTAAGACCTTTTTTTTATTTTTTCTCACTCAGATTTGCCTCATTTTATCGTACAGTGAATAATATCACAAACCCTTGTCAAATTTGCACTAACCCTAAGGAATTTGACTAATTTCACCTGAAAAGAGCAGAGTTATGGTCCTCCAGTGCTTTGACTGTACATTCAGAGCACAATTTCGACGCCATTTCAAAGCAGATTGGCCGTGAGAATGTGACCGCAATACTCCTAACCAGTGCCAACAACCTGAACGGAGATACCGTTATTTACGCATGCCTGGCTCGCTTATCTATTTCGAGCTCACTATGGTAAGACATTGGCTGTAGCGTGTGTGTAAGCCAACGCGTATAAGGCCCGTCCGGTGATTGAAAGACATCATGAAGTTTGGAAATCCTTAGTCTCTAGCACCTCTCAAAGAAAAAAGTCATGTTTCTTGTTGTACCTTGTGTCTAAAGTGCCATTTAGCTCTTGAGTTAAAAAATGGACCTTGGTGGACAAGACAAGCTGACGGGAAAGTCTGGAATCACTTTGGATCAGGAAAGGGGCAGCGTTGTGAGGTGTGGGCCATTTCCCATGCCCTGCCGTGGTCGAAATGCCCGATATCTGAAGTGCTTTCAGACTTATAGTATTTTGTTCTAATTTTTGGGCCGGAAGTTCCATTTCGGTTTTGCCGTAGGATTTCCCGACATGCTTTGAGACAGTGGCAGATGGGTCTGCTGTGTGTGGTCTGGCACTTGAAATACAGCTTTGGGCAGCTTGAAGTGAGTTCTTGCTGGCCAATCCAAAATCGATCCAAAAGGATTTTCAAATCGAGATACGCATTTTGATGCATATCTACCTTGAAATAATAAAACTTAGTCTTGATTGAGCATGTGTTCCTTGATGGTTTCGTGGGTTGGGTCCAGGATTTGCACTCGGCCGGCCCCGGGTTTGATTCAAGCTCAGCATCCTTTTTTTCCCGAACTGGACATTACTAAAGAGATTTACTTTTGTTTTGTTTTTTTTTTTGCATTCTTCAAAAAATATTAATCCTTTCGTTTAATTTCAAAAAATATCGAACCGTGTCGAAAACGACGGGAAAAAAACAGAAAAAAATTCTGAACAATGTTTTGCAACTAATTTGTAGTTCACATGCCAAAAATGGGCAAATTTGAGCGAGAAAAAATAAAAAAGGCCTAAAATTCCACATAGGTTGGTTATGCTCTCGGCCCTTCAATTAGTGATGAGCAGACACATGTACGTGTTGCGGACCTATTGTTTAAATGGTGTCAGGCGTATAAGTGGGTACCAGCGACAAAATCCTGGGGAGAACCCTTGCGATGGATTAGCATCCTGTCCAGTGGGGAGTTGTAATATTCCTAGTTGCTTCATGCTGCAGAATAATTAAAGCTCTGGCCATATGGACCTTCTCTGGCTTGTGTGCAACTTAACTTTACCTTCGAATTAAATTTGTGAATATGTTGGGGCTGCACTTGGGAGTATTGGCTTGTGCTTTGTGCAGTCAGGCATCATACATGGCTTCAGTTATTCAAGATCATGTATACTACAATGTTTACTTTTATGTGGTTTTGTGAATTGATGTTTTGTAGTGGAATGGAGATCGCAGTAGCAAGGATGAGAGATACGAAGCAGGCAAATACAGGGACCAACTTAAGGTAAGTAAAAGCAAAGCTACGATTTCCATTTTCTTTTAAATAGAACGACAACAATAACAATACAGTACTGCTCAAATGTAAGTTACTACCTCTCATTTTGTTTCTCATGAGACACGTTTTAATATTTCAATATTTCAATATTTGAACTTGATATTATTGTTCTTAGTTTATAACACTTTGTTTTATTGTCTTTTAGTCGAAACGAGGTGGCAAACCAAGTGTGGAGGTTATTGGTAAGTTTTCAGCTAGTGGATGAACTGGTACAAAGAAAGTGGATTTTTTACATGGTAAATCCCCCCCCCCCCCCCCCCCCCCCGCCAAAAAAAAAGAAGTGCAGATGCAGAATACTTAGTGGAATTTATTTGTGCCTGTGTGTGTGTATGGTATCTAGTAAAGGACAAGAAAAAAAAGGTCATGAAGCAACAGTCTTCATGAGAAGAAATTTGGGAACATGGTGCAATTAAACCACAGTAATAATTATCTGCAACAAAATGCTTTAAAGACAAATAGAAATGAATGTTCCTATGTAATCCAAAATCCCTAAGAAGTTTTATTAAAAATAATCATAATTATTGTGACTATTTTCTATATTCTCTCATCAGAATATGACCAATCAAATGTACCCTTGAGTACAAGTGTGGTTTGACTCATAAGGCATTTCTATTGACAAAAATTCACTGCTGGTGATTTGGCAAAGGCTTATATTCCACAGTGCATTGCTGTTTATAAATGACAAGTTAGATTTTACAAGAGGTAATTGCAAACTCAATTATTAAATCCTTGCAGATAATGCGATGGTTAGTGCCATACCAGAAGAATTGTTGGAAATTTTCTCTGACGAGGGAGAGCCAGGCACCAAGCGACCTAAAGATAGGGTATGTGCTACAATGTATAATTATGTATAACACGTAGCTTTAGGCTTATAGAGGGTTTCACAGTGATTTCTCTGCAAATTTTTCTGTGACCTTTTTTACAGCCAAATGTGTAGAATGTTGAAAAGGCCACTACATGCTTCTCAGCATAGCTGTACCTCTAAGTTCTGATAAGTAAAACCTCTTTCCAGAAGATCCTGAAACAAGCTAGATATCTCATTTTTCCGGATACAGTAAAATCCTGCGTATAAGAACCTAGCAGATAAAGAACCTACAGCCTGAAATTTGCCATTTAGATGCCCATTTTTATAAGAACCAATTCAGTCTGAAATTTGGAAAAGGTTCTTATTTGTCAGAACATTGTGACCATCAAGCTCATATTTTTGTAGACATGACTCACACACCTGTAATTGTACCTGATTTTTATAGAGTGCAAACATTAAACTCATGAAATGCAACTTAATATTATAAAAAGTGATATTTCCTGCAGTTTTTACCGTTTAGTAGTATCTCATGAATCTAATGTGTGAACTCCAGTAACTTTTACACCGCACCTATGTTATAACTTAACTTAAGCTTGCATCTGTATTTAAGGCTTAAGCTTAAAATTTCATGACCTGCACCACTCTTTGAAAAAATAAGAACCTATTTAATCGTCTTATCTATCAAATATATAAGAACCTATTCAGCCTGAACTGGAAAATTGTAGGTTATTATACGCGATATTTTACTGTACATGTTTTATACCATGACCGTATCAAAATTTTGCAGCATGCCCGACTTTCAAAATGGCGGACACGACCGTGAAACACCACTTCATCTTATTTAATATTAAAAAATACAGTGGCACGTTTGAAACTCCTCTTCCCCAAAGGTCTCACAAAGAGCAAAAGGGAAGAAAACATGTCAGAAAACAGTTAAGCTTATAAGCTTATAAAAATCAAAACCGCAGCGGCCATGTTGATGTACGGAACAAAAGAAAGTAAGCTTAAGAGAAGCTAATGAGAAATCTTTTGTTTCCTACACCAGCGCGACAACAGGTGAAAACGTTCTATTCGTAAATTGCTTTCTTACTTCTTTCCTTGATAATGCGTTCTTTGTACTCTGGAGATGTAGATGCCATTCACACTTTTGCAGTGATATTTTGCTTGGCGAAAGCGAAAGAGTGTTGTTGCTTTGAGCTTGAGGACTTCAGGCTTGTATTAGACGAAATGCGCGGCGAACGTTTTAAAAATCAAATTGGCGGTAAAATAGTGCGAACGTGTCAGCAATAAAAATGGCGGGAAAATAGTGCGAAGGTTTCAAGAATCAAAATGGCCGGAAAATTAAAGGGTGCAAACGATTAAGAAACAAAATGGTGGGGAAAGGTTGTGGACGTTTCAAGTATAAAAATGGCGGGCAAAGGTTGCGAACGTTTCAAGAATCAATATTGCCCGGTAAAAAGGGTATTATCGTTGAAATAGTCAGGGGTCAAAGTCGATAGTTTCAGATTTAATATCGAACAGTTATGGTACTCTTGTGCATGAAATTTTACTTTGCAACTTTGCCCTTGCAGTAAGTCTTCCCTGTGAAGCGATATTTTTCCAGTAAAATGTTTACCAATGTTTCTTTCGTTGCAGACTGATGCTGGTGGCAGCGACGTGGAAAAAATCTTATTCAGGTGAGTTGATACCACCCCTATATCAGATGTTATGTAGTTTAAAAAAGAAGTTGTTCTTATTGCATCGCCAACCACTCAAAGGGTGAAACATTTCTGATTAAATATTTGTGAGGTGATGCCCTAGATCGATTTTTAGTCTCTTACAGATAACGCAAGAATTATGAACGTTCTATTTCTTAAAAAAAAATTAATCACCATTTTTCCCCCTTGAAAAGTTATTCATCAACTTTTAATTTACAGAAAATAAATTAAGGCAAGTGCTTTTAAGGTGGCGCCATATAGTTATTGGACCTTATTGGCCAGTGTTCCAAATAAAATATACATGATCTTATTGCTGTCTTTCGAGAGTTTTGTTTTGCGATACTAGGCATAATATACACATACATGGAGCACAAGCTTTCTCCTTCACAGAGAAATCCGATTTGGCAGTCTTGTCTCGTTACCATGGCAACCATTGATTGAGTTGTTGGGCTTGTTGTTCAAGGCTAGTAAACCTCTCGAAGGATTTTCTCGGTTTTTACACTGTAAATATTCACGATTTTTGGTGAAACAGAATAAAGATTCAGTAAGTCTCATCTGACAAACCCATAAATGTTTCGGCAATTCACTCACTTTGGTTTTTTTTTTACGTTTATTGGGTTTGTTTATGTACAAAAATTGCTGTGTTTTTGTGATCGTGAACCAAAAAATCCTACGAATCTGCCATTTTTTTTAATTTACTGTGTGGAGCGAGCGCAATAAACGTTTTAGCTACCGTAAAAACGCGCGTTTGCGCCATTTTCGTTCCCATGCCTCGCGCGCCAAAAACTGTATGGAACCACCTTTACATGGTTCAAGAACATGCTGAAACTCAGTTAATTCACAGGTTGTCAGATGCGTCAGCTCAGATGCAATTTGAAGAAATTGCTCGTGGAAAAGGCGTAACAAAGAGCGAACTGAAGAGCGATGATGGTACGTACCTTTTGTTGTACGAATACTGTAACATCCGAAATAAAAGCCTTCACTCCCCCCCCCACTACCCCACAAAAAATACCCCGCATCCCTCGTACCTCACCCCCCTCCCCTCCCCCACCCCCACCCAACTTTTCTCTAACATAATTTCACAAATTGTATACTGACCTGGATGCTTTTTCTCGCATATTTACTTATATACTAGGGGTGGGGGAGCTGGGCTTTTACCCCCTAGATAGGACCCTGATCCACATCCCATGCCAGTCAGTACACAGATTTTCATTAACTTGGATAACTAACACTGTTTCACAATGTCACATTTTTGTCGCCACCAGTACTGACTTGAGAATTCCTTTTCAGTGTTCATCCTAGATTCAGGGAAACATTGTTTTGTCTGGATTGGTAATGGTGCTAGCCCTGCAGAAAAGAACAATGCGCTTACTTATGCCCATGTAAGTTGATTTTAGTTGCGCGAGACAAAGGTGGTTGTTAGCATTAAGCAGTCAAAACCCGACTAAAGGATGCAACGGCGTTAGCGCCCGTGACTTACGTACACACGGCAAGAGAAGATAGCGGTTTTCTGTTTGTGAGTTCACGAGCCACCATGCATTTATTGAATAATAATCTGATCATTTTCTTTACTGAAGAATACGGTTGTGTCATTCTTTAGTTAGCCTGTTCCAGGCATCGAGATAGTGGGAACGCGCGAAGTAAAAAAAAAAGGAAAAAATCGCGGGGGAACTGGGAGAGGGAGTTCTCCCTCGATTTTTGCCCTTTTTTTTTACTTCGCGCGTTCCCCACTATCTCGGAGCCTGGAACAGGCTACTCTTTAATTTGCATTATTAATGCTAATAAATACGTAGAACATCTTTAATTAAATGGAAAATAGATAATCCTAGAGTCAACTTGACTTATTCCGAGTTTTGTCGATCATGTTTTTTTTAAAAATCAGGTAGATAAACGAAAATTCAAATAGTTTAATGATTTATTTTCGTCCCGACAGAATTACCTTCAAAAATCTACTCACCCGTTTTTACCGGTCAGTGTTGTCAAAGAAGGGAGAGAAACTAGCGAATTTCACAGTGCTTTCTGAGGTACTACCATTACTACCATGTTAAACAAGAACTTGCTTTGCTGTCAATTACATGTGTGTTAATTTATAACCCAAACTGTAAAAGTACCCATTCCCCCCCCCCTCCCCCCGGGGGGATGGGGTACTTTCTGGTGATAGGCTGACCGGATATACCGCTGGACGAGGTCGCATTGTCCCATGGAAGACTGAGTTAAAAGGGCTAACAAGGTTTATGTTTAAAACAAAAGTGGCTAAATTTGAATTACATATTTTTTATTTGTAAAAAAATAAGTGACCAAGATGGGGTCTATAATAGGCCATTTCCGAGTTGCCTTTAGCCTCTCTATCAAAGCGAGGCTAGGTGCAAAACCTTTCATATGAAAATGAGTTTTTCATTCACATGCAAATAAAGCTTATAGATAGAGAGGCTAAAGGCAACTCGGAAATGGCCTATTGGCCACAGAATAGCCAGCGGCAAAAACTAACCCGAACACCATTCCCCCTCTACAAGACTCCGTCTCAATTAAAAGCGGATCAGATACTGAGCTGGACTGAGCTAGATTTAACAATGGTTCAGTGAGGGCGGGCAGTTATACTTCCTTGTAGCCCTGGGCAAAGAGTTTTTTATAGTACTCCATCACTGAAGGCGGGATTAAACAAAAGAGGCGGGGAGAGGAGGGGAGAGTTTTGAATAGCCCCCGGCTCGTGAATTTCCTTCTAATTGTGTTTTTCCTTTTTTCAGGAGTTATGCCGGCACAGAAAACCGAAAAGAGCATGACAAACCCCTAGAATTTGACGGATATGTAATTTTTTTAGCACTTTTTGTTGTATTTGAAATTACTTTTTGCTGAAACGAATGCTGTGTTCACACCAGGGCGAAACATGTTTAGTGTGATCACGAATAAAACATGTTTCACTATATAAAAAGTGTTCACATCAGGCGGCGCATTGGGCGCATGCATCGTGATCAAAACTGTTTTTTCTGAGCATGATTGAAACCACCTCACGCCTAGGTAGTTAAATGTCTTTTCCTTGTTAAACACTGCATTTGCCCTTCGTTCCTTAACCCTTTCACTCCCAGAGTCAATTATGGAGACATGTAATGTAGTTCTAACTTTTCAGTCTTTGGACGAAATCCTATGGTGTGACCATTCAAAAGAAACCTCTTTGGCAGTACTTTTGCATAGTACCATTTGTTTTTCAATATTTTACAAAATGAAATGTGGGATTTTTCTAGAATTTGGATGTTTGGCACTCTTGGGAGTTAAAGGGTTAAGAGCTTCGTTGCATTAAAGTGGGATTTAACCACAAAGTCATGCAACAGCAGGTTCGAGCTCTGTGCGAGCTTAAATTATAGAGCCAGGCGTGAAACTTGTTTTGAAATTAACAGCTGATGTGAAAAGTGACATTGCAAAGATGCCTTTTTTACGGGAAACGTATTTCGTTCCTAACGTGAACACAGCATAAGTCGAAGAGAAAATGGTTTTAAAGCTTTTGGATTACTGTGTTTCGTTTTAGTGGATTCAGTTTAATTATGAATTGATAAGTGAATAAACAATTATTCTACATGATCAAGTCGATTTAAAGCATTGTCAGCTGCTAGTAATTGTCTGCTTTTCATGTTCTGGTGGTGTGTATGAACTAAAAGAAGTAGGACTCAATAAAATATAAATCAGGAGATTTACAGAAATTTAACTGTGTTGGGGTGTTGTCTTAACCCTGTAAGGCCTTATTCAACTAATTTGTTCTTGTTTTTCGCGTTACCGTGTTTCCGCCAATAGCGCAGCTCTACCATTCGACATGGACCAAACACAACCCACAATTCCTTGATTCACTGTGACATGGTTAGCATGAGATGTCATCCACCAACACCACCTCGGACACCTTATTGAGACTTACATAACGGAGTAACTGATTAGCTTTCAGTTGAGGTTGGGGTTAGCAGTTTATATAGTTAAATTTAGGGCTAAACAACAAGAGAAGCTAGGTGGTACTCTGGTGTGGTAGGCTATGTAAGCCTAAGCCTAGCTGAGGTCACAGGTTCAATCCTGAGTGGGGATTTTAGATTTTCTTTTTTACACTTGAAGATTTATTGAAAATAACATTTTAAGTGTCGACATTACGTTATATAAGTCTCGATAAGGTGTCCGACGTCCTTCTGGACGGTATGATTTGGGCACAACCCTCTGACATAGACTACGAGAAGTCCCTCTTTTCCAGCTTAGTCTGTCGAACGAGAAACGGAAAAGCATGGGCAAGCTGAAAATGGTCCCAGTTTTCGCGCGGCCATTTTCCACTCGCCAATATGTTTTTCATTTCTCGCTCGGCGGACTAAGCTGGGAAAGAGGGACTGGTCGTAGTCTACTCTGACAGGACTAGCGCTCAAAACGTCCGCTTTTGTAATATTTTTTATGGTGGCCAATTTACCTTATCAACTCAGTTGATACAGCTGTTTTCTTCATCACTGTTGTCTTCAAGAACTATTACAGCTTTATCAAAGTCAAGTTCTTTCTTATCATTCAATGAACTAACGTTCATGCACTGTTGTTGGACAAATGGAATAAAACCTTCATTTTCCGGCCGAAAAACTTCCGAAAGAGAAGCCCGAGAATTTTCGAAGTTAGAACTGATACATTGTGTGTCCATTAGTATTGCCTGGAGCTTGCTTTAACCCTTTAAGTAAGCCCTAATATCAAAATTTAAATTCTCATTTCTTGTCCCTATATATTTCCTAGAGAAGTAGTGGGAATATATCTTTTAGATATCAAGAGAATTCATCTTGTGTGCCGGATCATGTCCTTAATTCTCATGACCTTTTAAATTGATAAGGCATTGATATTACAAGGAGAAATCAGAGCACTCTTAGGGCTTAAGGGTTAAACTTTCTTTATTAACTTGCAATAGAAAACAAAATCGCCAAAAGTGATGGAAGAGACAAATTGTGGACCCGGGGGGTGGGGGTGGGGGGTCGTTAACAAAGTTTTGTACTGGGATGCTCCGCCCCGTGGTCCAAACCCTTACCTTTCACATACCGTTTTTGACAGAAAAGGTATCCCTTTCATATATATTTCATTGGGAATGGTACCCCATTCATATACCTTTCACTGAAAATCGTACCCCTTTCAAATAGCCTTTACGTGCGTCTGTTTGATATATTTTGTAAGGCCCTCTTTATAATACTTAAATGGCAGTTTTTCCTACCCTTTTTATACTTCAACTCGTACGTGTTTTCCCTTTCGTATACTTCGTGAAATCCATACCCTTTCATATACTTCAACTTGTGAAATCCCGACCCTTCCATATACCTCCAGCTTCAAAAAGGTACCCCTTTCGGGCGGAGCATCCCCGTATAGCCCATTATAGGGAGTACCCCCGGGTTGTGGACCGCTTTTCAGGAAATCAAATTTGATTAACCGTAATCCCACTTCTATCCTTGTAATCCTGCACTGTGTTACCAAACTTCTTGTTCCGTTTTGCTCTTTAGAATCTTTTATCCAAGTTAATCTTACTGTATATTTATTTGGTCAGCAATATAACGTGGAAATTAGGTAAGCGAAACTGAGATATTTCGGACGGGCACTGCCCCTTTAATAAAATTGTATGCGAGTTTGGCCGTTTTACAGTCGTCTCAGTTTTAATGTTTCGATTTTATTGTCTTGGTCACCAATATATTGAAATTGGTGTATAATACTTTAGCCTTCTTCTTTCCTTCAAATAAAAGGGGAAAAAAAGAAAAACATTTATAGTAGACAATAATGTGCTCGATTGGGGGTGGCCTGGAGACGAGTTAAAGCGGAGGTCCACCTGCCAATACATGGATCTAATGGAAATATCACGTTCACGTTTCAAGCAATCCAAAAGCTCTCGCTTAAAAACATGAATCTATGTTTTGGGGTGTTTTGTAAATTTTTGGGAGGAAATAGTTTTTTTCAAAGGATTTGTAAAATTGAGGGAAATAAGAAATATATTGAAGATTAAATGAAGTTTTAAAATTAGAATTTTTAGTTAATAATTGATAGATGGACACCAAAATAGTCCACTATCAACCTGGGGTGTCTTCTGTTGGTGTTCCAAAAATCATTTTCTTTCTTCTATGCCTTCTTTAAACTTCTTAAAATTTCATTGAAATTCACGTTTATCCGCGCCTTGACAACCGCGCGTTTTTTTGTTCCTCGCGCGCTTCGCGCCAGTCTACGATTAAAAAATAGCTGCGGGGAAAAAATCGTTATTATCCACCCCCTCCTAGCGTTGGCTTTGTACAGTGCCACGAGTTTACTTCATCTTCACTGAGCAAAACATTTGAAATACAAAATAAAATTATCACAATGTAATGAGTTTTTTTTGTTGACAATAGTTTAATCTTGTTCAGTAAGATTGGATTTATTAGTCGAAGCAACTAAAATCAGATTATGATTTCTAGCTCCAATTACTATATGCGTTTGATTCTTTGCTTTCGTTTAATACGTTCTTAGAACAAGGGCGTAACACAAGCGTACAATGATTTCAATTTAAGGCTGCTTTAGAAATTTTGCATTAAAGGTCGTGTGAAACGCTTTTAGAAAGAAACGTGTGCGTTGTGTTATTTGTGGATAGACTGCCTTCTTCTTATTCAATAACTCAGCCCTAATTAGCATGACAGAAGATTGAAGGCAAGGATTGATTGAACAGATGTATTTTAAATGCGAGCTTTTTTCGTCAATGTAGTAAAAGAGTCAGTTTTCTCGCCAAAGAGTCCACCGAAGAAGCAAAATTGAACTGTGATGAGTTTATTGCGTTCTATTGGGAAAACCGAACAACCGCTTTGGGAAAATCGAGAAGGAAGAAAACTATAAGCAGAAATATTTTAGCCACAACGCTATCAACAGCAACATTTTTCATTTGTAATTAGTCTAGCAGAGCTTTTCACGAATTGATGTATACAAATATTAGTCTTAAAGTCACGATAAATAATTCATTCGGGCACTCGAAATGAACCAGAGCTTTTTCAGGCACAACAATTTCATATTCAGTTTTCAACTGCCTTCCCCAGTACAAGTAAGAGATGGTGGAATAAAAATATTGATTTTTACGGCACGTGTGTAAATAAACGATTTGGAACTTTTTTTTTTTAAAGATAGTTGTACATTGCTGAAGTATCCTTGGGATTTTTTTTAAGGTTGTAAAGATGGGGTTTTTTTATTATTATTACCTTCTGTGAAATTTATGACCTAGTAAATATTTCATGTTAATAGCATCACCAGGACGCCGAAAATTGTAGAATTAAAATAATACGACTGATATATGCGAATTAAACACCTACGCTGTACCTTGGAAAAAATATAAATATGTGAAAAAAAAATATGTGTTGTACAGTGTCTACAACTTGTAAAAAAATTTTTTTCTTATTCAAATTTCTTTTTTGACTTGAAATCATTTATCTTTTACTTCCTCGTTATATTTTGGTTTACATTAGTTAGCATGCACATTCAGTTGTCCATAGAGTGGAATATTTTCTACTCTCAGAACATTGTTGTTATGCAAAATCATTTTCACACAACATCCACAGTTACTTATATTTCAGCGTTTTACTGATTTGAATGTTTTCATCTAAATCTACTACAGTGCGCGACATTGAAAGTCGATCAAAGAAGATATTCGCTTTGTAATTAGCAAATTATACAATGAATCGTTGCCATTTCTTCGATTTTCGCCTTCGGTTAGACAATTTTACTTTTTACTTTAATCATATTTTTCGTGCATGTTTTAAAACGTTTTTCTCGATTTTATGCGAGTTAACAATGTGTCAGGAAAGTCTCCATCTTGTGCATACATTAATCTATTTGAATTATTCATGTAGCGTAGCCTTTCTGTAAATTTACAATTCTAAAATGACAGCTAGCAAAAAACAATAAAAACTGTATTCATTTGCACCACCTGTCATATTCATATGTGGCGCCCACTTTGGTAGAGCGAACACAAATCTAAACGAAAACATCGAAGTTGATCGAGTTTACGCAGCTCAACGTATAATTGAAGACTCATTCTAGCGGACGTAATATTTTCCTGTATTTTTTCGACAGCTCGCGGAAAGTTAAAAGGGCATCAATTGCTCGTTTTTTGATTGCTTTATTACCATCTGGGAGCTCGAATGGAGACCAATAAATTGAATCACATCGGCGAACAACCGACCAACGAGTCACCATCGGACGAAAGCCGCAACTCCACGGCCCTGACATCACAGCCAACGTCCAAGGAAGAAAATGGCGATAAAGGGAGAAGAATTATCATAAATGTTAGTGGACTGCGGTTTGAAACATACGAAAAAACACTTTCTCAATTCCCGGCAACACTGCTCGGCTCCGCGACAAAGAGGGATTTCTACTTTGACAGTGAAAACAATGAATATTTTTTCGACAGAAATCGGTCATCGTTCGAAGCCATTTTATTTTTTTACCAATCTAATGGCAAACTCGTGCGACCGAATGGCGTTCCCTTTTACGTTTTCTCCGAAGAGGTGAAATTCTTTGAACTTGGCAAGGTATATCTTCAACGACTCGAAGTGGAAGAGGGATACATTAGCGAGGAAAAACCAAAACTGCCGACTAACCAAATACAGAGAAGAGTATGGGAATTATTCGAGTACCCAGATAGCTCCATGCCGGCGCGCTTTTTAGCGTTGTGGTCCGTATCAGTCATTTTACTATCAATAGTCGTATTTTGTCTGGAGACTTTACCAAAATTTAGGTGCGTTGACGACCCGAATGGGCCCGCTTGCGACGAATACATTAAAAATGTTAGCTCAAACAGCACCAACGGTAATTCCAGCGAAAAAAAGACTGGTGGATTGGTTTGGAAAGTCATCGAGATTCTCTGCATCACTTGGTTTACTTTAGAATATGTTGTACGTTTGATCTCTTCACCGCAAAAATTAGTCTTTATTCGAACATTTCTAAACATTATTGACTTAGTAGCGATTCTGCCGTACTATATAACACTGCCAATGAACGAAGCTCGCGTCACTTCCTTAGCTGTGCTTCGTGTGATTCGCTTGGTTCGCGTTTTTCGGATCTTCAAGTTGTCGCGCCACTCCAAGGGTTTACAAGTGCTGGGTTATACATTACGTTCAAGCTCAAGGGAACTTGCCATGCTCATTTTCTTCCTGTTGATCGGCGTGGTGTTGTTCGCTAGCGCTGTGTTCTACGCAGAACAGGACAGCAAAGAAAGCCAATTTAATAGCATCCCGGATGCATTCTGGTGGGCAGTGGTTACCATGACAACTGTTGGGTAAGAGAAGAATTTGTTTTTGCTCTGAAAACCTCGAATGAACCTTTTATATCTAAGAATTGATCTACTTGAAAATATTTCAAATTTACAAATTTTATTTTGCAAAAATGTTGAAGAACAAACACCACTGCTCGGTGGCTTTCGCATGTTAGCTAGCATTTCAAAATAGAAATAATCTTGTAGAAACACCATATGAAAATGTTTTTTTATCTTTCATTAAATGATCATATTATATTATCCGAAACCCGCACATTCTGCCTGAAGCTATGTGCGGATTCCAAAGGTGAATAGATCAAAACTGCCGATATTTGTACACCACAATATTCTACTCTACCAATACTATAATTCCTAAATTTGGTTAATTTACTGACAAACCAGCTCGTAGCTTTTCAAATTTAATGTTCGGTTCTGGACAAAAAAAAAATTAAGACTTCTGGAGATCGAAGCCGCTTCGATAGGCTTCTAAAGGCTTTAGAGCATATAGAAGTCTTGGAGCAACAAAATGAAAAACATTTATAAGTTCTCTCAGCATGCAAAATTGTCGTACTGCTTTGAAAATGTAATATAAAAATGCCGTATTGCAAATTTTTACCATTGTCAGAGCTATATAATTATTATTTCTCTCAGGTCGCACGCGCACAATGATTGGTCAATTTTCGGTCCGTATTCAGTTTACAGTACAGGGCCCGCAAAATTTGAGAGTCCTATAACATATACTGACATATAACAAATAAACGAGGTTAACATGTCAGTTTAGAAAAACCCTTTTCAACAAAATTAAACCTTTACTTTATTAAAAAACTGATTAGCAGTACACTAGCATTGACAATTGTCTTAAGTCAGTGTTAAGTGTGTGTTTATTGGAAGCTGTAAAGAGCTGAGTAAATCAGCAAAGACTTTTAACTCTACCAAACAACTGTTATGGTTAAGCATCGAACAAACGGGTACTAAAAACTAAAATTCAAACAACAAAAAGCCAAAAAACAATTTGCAATATTTAATGAGGAGATATTTTCAGTGTCCTTAATTATTCAAGAGCCACGAAAGTTTACGCCGAATTTAGAAACGATCAAACTGCTTTCGAAAAAGTCAATGAAATTTGTTCGTTTCTTTCTTTCTTTCTTTCTTTCTTTCTTTCTTTCTTTCTTTCTTTCATTCTTTCGACGTACGTCAGTCAAATCAAGCCGTTCTTCTTTTGACTTAAAAGGTTTGCCCTTATCTCCGATTTCAAGATATAATAAATGTCTTATTTTTTCGTGTTTCTCGGTCCATACTGTAAGTTATGGATCCTCATTTTTTTAACCTAGAACGGATATTCTACTTGTAAACTAGAAAGGCAGTGTTAATACCGGTCGTAGATTATAACATCAAGTTTGTCGGAAAATTGAGTTTAGTTTCATTCAAACAAAACTAAAAGAATATGCATTTCAGCTGTGACGAGCTGAAAGCAAAGGATTTGATATGGTCTAGACAGGAACATACGGCAAATTAATTTGGGCATAAACGTGTTTGTGCAAACATATCTTTTCTCTACATTGTCTTTAATTGATTTATATCTCTAAATATTGTGATCAGTATTGCATCATCATCTGTTGCTAGAGTTACAGGAAAAAGTGGCGAGAAATTCACAACTGGAGATCGACTAATAATTAACAACACTACGAACTCAAGTTTTATTTTTGGTACCGGATGCAAAACCTTTCAAATTTGAAACCCAACCCTGATGCAAGATTAAAATTTTACAGTACTTATTTTTATCACTAAAGCAAATCGAAAATGAGCTTTATAACGTTACCAAAAATATACATAGAAATAAACTTTGAATAGAATAACTTGTATATTTAAACATCTGTCTATTATATACCCCAACACCGTATATGAATGGTACGATATATTAAATGGTAAACAATTTTTAGGAATTTTCAGTGTAGAAACAGAAGTCAATATTAAATATCAAAGAGAAGAAATATTCATTTAACTGAAAAAATGTCTAGAAATGTCCATTTGACAATGTCGGGTTTCTAAACGACGTAGTACCAGTCAATAATTTGTCATATTGTCGCTATATATAGTATTTTAATATATAATTGTTATTTTTGAGCTCACGACAGCAGAAAAGGAATACATTTATATTCAACTTTCACTAAAATGAAACACTGGGGGCATCATGAAAATAAAACATACTTTAGGTGTATCAATCAGTGTTTTCGCCTAACCAGTTGCGGATCTAGGATGGGGGGGGGGGGGGTTGGAGGGGTGGGGGAATGCCCGGAGACTCCGCCAATCCGCCCCTCCGCCCATCCAGCCCTCCTCCTCTGTTTTTAAGCTTCTTTAAATTTTTCAAAACGGCTAGATATGGCTACGAATTAAAATAGTAGGTTCATTAGATTGAAATGCCTTCGATTGTAACTCATACAGTATTTCGTCGGTCACTAAACAAGTTTTAATTAGTCTTTTACTACTCTTTTGAACTATGCACCGAGTATTTGTTAACTTAAGCACAGGTTATTTCTGGCGGTTGCTTTCGTGCGCTTGCCAAAAAGCAAAAAGAAGAAAAGGCAAAGATGTGCAAGAAAAAATAGTCACGAATGGCGGTTGATTTGAATCACTGTCTTGCTTTCGTTCAGCCGCAATTCCCAACAGTACATACTCCTTCACACGCGGTGCCGGATACCGGCGTATTAGTTAGTAGTCCTCGCTTTGATTCTTGACCAATTCCGTGTCGTCAAAATCAATGTAAAATGGCAAATTGTAGAAAATTCTCATAATTGTCTTCTCTTTTATCTTTTTTTCATCTCCCAGATACGGCGACATGACGCCACTGACCTTTGGAGGCAAAATCGTAGGCTCGATCTGCGCCATCTCTGGCGTTCTTACCATTGCTCTTCCTGTTCCTGTTATTGTTTCAAATTTCAACTACTTTTACAAACGAGAGGAGCTTAACCAGGCAATGGAAATGGCTGAGAATGGCGAGTGCGGGAGAGAGCTAACCGATGGTAACGAGGCTTTCAACGGACCACTTATCAGTCCTTCGGGGCAAATGACAGTCAGTACATTTGATTCGTTTGGAATGGAAGAGGTTCGAGTAAAAAATGAGACTCCCGTATGATCACGTGACCCTTGTCCCAAGCGATTACCTCCTAGAAGGAGAATTATCTGCTTCAAATCGAAGAAAACTGCGTCTGGCTATTTCAAAATACGTCGTAAACCTAATGCAGCTGTATCAAACGCCGAAAAGATTAACCTATAGTGGAAAGCAAAGCACAAGGAAAACTACAACTGTGTTCGCGTTTTCGGAGATGAAAATTCAATTGTCGATTTTAGAACATTCCATTTTTAATTAGCTGGTGAATAGCATTTTGGAAAATTACAAGGCGAGCTTAGTCTCGAGGCGTTCTCGCTCGCCAAGTTTAGGCTGGACTCTATCTTGTGCGGTGATGACAATCGCCGGGAAGGGGTTCTCTCGTTTGTTATCCCCCTGCTATCACTGCGATGGACAAGCATCATGCAAAAGGGGCTTCCTGCGGGCAACGCGTATGGGGCCCCACTTCAGTCTTCGCGCGGTCAACGAGACGAGATAGAGCTACCAGTAAATAGTCTGGGTGTAGGTAACATGATGGTTTGCAAATATTTTTTTAAAATAAACCGCAAAAAGCGGTGAATAATGTTGGTACTATTGTAAAATGTATTGAGCTTCTATTATTGCCGATTATCACCAAAATCGACATTTTTTTAACTATAAAACACGGAAAAGTATGTAATACAAAGCAAGTGTCTTACCGCGCATGATTGGCCGATTCAACCCACGATCTATCAAACAACAAATGTCTTGAAGTTTAGTTTTTCATGCATCGTTAATTGCAACTCCAAATGACTTTTCAGCGGCTTATAAGTAAGCTTATGTTTTTATGCTCGCCGTTTTGTTTGAGCTATGAGTGACATTCTTCACCTCACCACCATTTTGAATACCGAGATCCCGGGAACGAGTACCCGCTATCTCCAAACCCCAAAGACCAGGGAATAAAGTTGTAGAATATTCATAGACAACAATTAAATATGGGCAGGGTGGTGGCGCTTTGCAATACCTTGTTGAGCCACAAATTTTTCTGTTGCAGAAATAGAAGCGACGTCCACTTTCTGCAAAATGAAAATTTGTTGCGCGCGCAGGTGGTAATACGCGCAACATCAGGACTGCAACCTGCAACGCAAAATTATGTGTTGCGCCAACCTCGTTCCCAGGGCTTCCCGCCGCCCCTCTCTCGAAGGGAAAAGCCCTGGGAACGAGGTTGGTTCCCGCCGCCCCTCTCTCGAAGGGAAAAGCCCTGGGAACGAGGTTGGTGTTGCGCAACAAGTTGCACAATTTTGTTCTCCGTATTACTTCATCTTTAGCGTGTGTCGGTTTAGTGTATTACTTGATTGATCAGTTGGAATCCCCCTTTGAAAATGTAATATCATCAACCATAACTTGATTGCAATTACATTACGTTTTTATATGGCTTAGTTGCAAAAATAACGATTGATAAACGACTGATTTGTTCAGTAATAAACCGAATATGCATTATTTAGCATTTTGGGAATTCCGGCCGTGGCGCAATGCAAACCCATGATTGCTGACACGACCAAGCTTTGCACGTTTGGAGTATAAGTAATGGAAAAGCAAACATTTTGACACTCAGAAAAGTTTGAATAAATTTTTGAGCAGCCTCTGTTTTTAATACCGTTACGTAGGTGATGCAATTCTGCAACGATTATAATTTATTATAATTTATTTATTAGAATTTATTCCACGGAATGATAGAAATAGTAGTTAAAAATATAGTCTCCCACGCAGCCGTTATTTGTCTCGTCACGCAACAAACCTCCCCACTAACGGTTGTAGTGGGGAGGAGCGTTGCGTGACGAGACAAATAAAGGCCGCGTGGGAGGAGACTATTAAAAATATGATTCATGATCATGAAGTATAGTATGGAGATACGATACCCTTGGTGGTGAATGTTAGGTTAAATTGGGTATGACTAAAGTAGACAGGCTTGTGCCAGCCTGTGCTACCTTGTGTTAGTGGACAGGGCCCAAAATTAGTACACATACGAATTCAGTAAGAACAATTAGAGCCGTTGTTACTTGAGTGTCGTAAAACCAAACCCAATGTAATTACTCTGGCCAATCAAAACAGAAGAAGAGAATCCAATGGACCAATCAGAGCTCGATGCAAATACACGTAGCTGGCGCCAAGCGCGGGAAAACGCGTGTGAACAAGCTCACAGCGGATTTTGGTTTTACTTCTGATTGGTCGAGAAAGTGGCGCGAGATATTTTAGCCAATCACAAAGCGTAGCAATGAAAAACCAAAGCAATCGCGAAATACTTTCGACGCTCAATTGATAACCGCTCTAAGAGTTATCTGTAATTATAAATAATTTATATAATGATAAAAATATTGTCGAATTATTAATTTAGTTTATTTAATGTTGTTTAACCTAGTTCAGTATCCAACCTACATGTACAGTTTGTTATTTTATAAGAATGTCAAAATACAATTTTCTTTGCGTGGACGTACCAAAAAACAGTTCAGCTCTAACCGAAATGATTTCCAAATTGTTTCTCAACGCTCCTTCGCGTCAACTTGTAGTTACTAACACAAGTTTCTGTATTAAAAACTGCAGTTTACCGTGCATGTAAAGGCACGTACCCTATTTAGAAAGCTTCCATTGTTCCGATAGCTTCCATCGTTCCGATAGCTTCCGATAGCTTTCGATAGCTTCCTACAGCTTCCGGAGATGTGTCGTGTGGCCATTGCTTTCAAATGGTTTATTCTTTTTTTAGCGTCCAAACTAATTTATTTTTGTACCACGATTTTGAACTGGATTAAACCCCTTTGTAGACTACTGATGTTTGCTGCCTTTATAATGAACAAAAAAGCCTAAGCCATGCTTTAATTATTCCAGCTCAGTGCACTGTATATTATTTCATCTTGAAACGCTGCACTAAATTTTATTATCAATAAACAAAAGCTTTGTTTTTTTGTTGTTGTCCTAAACCCTATTTTACAGTTGTGTGCTTAGTTCCCTGGCCTTTGAGTTGAAGTGAGGTACGGTGCAGTTACCTTGTCTTGATTAGAAACCTTCCTCAGCTTTTCACATATTGATCATGCCGGAACAAATGACAGCATGATTTACATTTGAGAAACAGAAAAGTCAACTACAGCCTCACTTTCACTCAAAGGAGAGGTTCCTAAATAAGCAGACAACTGGAAATAGCGTTCCGCCCAGATTCTAAAAATAGAATTGGCGCGCAGCATCATGGGATTGAAATGCGTACAAACATTCAAGAACTATGCACGTAGCTACGAAAAAACAGGTGCTTCGAAGCACTGTTCTTGGGTACAACTCGACAATAATCCACAACATGTACAGGAATCGCAAAAACTGGTGTTTCCGAGGCAGTCATTTTGAAATATTTGTCCGCATTTCGATCCCACAATGCAATGCTGCTAAATACGACGTCACCTGGGCGGAACGCTATTGGGCTATTGCGAGACCACAACTATCAGCAGTGAGTTATTTGCTTGCGAAAATACCTGACATTTTTTAAAGTTTATCTTAAACTGTACATATGAGAGTTTTACAAAAATCCGCGAGAAGCAGATATTTATTTATATTGACTGGCTTTGTGCCGTTTGCAATACCATGTGGCATAATATCCTTTCATATTCTACAATTTGTGAAAACGGCCGCGCACACTGGGTCTGATATAAGTACAGTGGATAAATGTTACTGAATAAATGAACGACTTTTACAAGCGTCTAACAGTTGTAAAATATTGTTAGCTTCAATAAAAAATTGATATAATCAAAACCCAAGTGAGCTGTATTGTTAAATAGTTTGAGTTTTGTTGAACTGTTAGTTGTTTCATGGTCACGTCAAAAAAGAGTGAATTTCAATGCAGATATTTGCACAATTATGCAAAATTTCTTCATTGCCATCGTGTTTGGGCCGTTAATACGTTGGTTTGGTAGGTTCGACCGTCTTTGGAATATATTTGAATATATATTGTTCTTTATGTGAAAGGACTGTTGAAATAAAATCAAAGCCGTGTTCCTGCAGTACAATTATATCACTGTGAGTTCAAATAAAATATCATTCTTTGAACAAGTAAGCATTCCCGCCATCTTTGTTTTTTCATAGGACCAGACTCCGCTCAGTCACAATTTGGTGTAGAGTGCCAGGGGGTTTGGGGACGAGAATGGAGAATGAATCGCTTAAATTAATTTTTAATATCTGCATATCCACGCTGCCTGAGACATTTTGGTTTCATTTTGTTATCCAATTCCATCCTTGCCATTCACAGCCCAACACACTCATTAATTCAAATGACTTCTGTAACAATGCAAGGACCACTTCGACAAACAGTAGTAAAATGTAACTGGATCTTTGTGTAGATCAGGATCAGCAATGAACTAAATAAAAAAACAACCGACAAACTGCAAGGCTGATCTGACTACGTAAAAGGTAGACTTTGCGAGACACCAATATGACAGAAACCGATAAAGCAGGTTAGCAACCGCGGACAGCTGTTTCGCCCTGTTGGGGCTCGTCAGCGCGGTGTAGCTTGCATGTGGCAAACTATGAACGACTACAAGAATGCAGTCGTAAATACCCCACATCACGCGTGCCACATCACGTGTCGCGGGGAACAAGCCGTCCCAAGTTGTCACAATGGTATCTCGCAAAGAAGAATGTACATGGCAAGCCAATGTTAACATTCAAACGCATGGACAAAACCATGCTGAAAAAGAAACACAGCATATCGGATGGGAATTGATATATTTGCAAATTTTATAAAAAAGTCAAATAGTACAGTATAAAAAAAATTGTGCGTAAAAGTTTAATTCGGATATAAAATATATTATTATATAAATGTTAATATACTGTATAAAAAATTTAGGGCGAACAACTCCTCGCCGTGCCAAAATAACAGTATATAATTCAATATACTGAATAAAAAATTTATGGCGAACAACTCTTCGCCGTGCCAAAATAACAGTATATAATTCAATATACTGAATAGTAAAATTAGGGCGAACAACTCCTCGCCGTGCCCGAATTACGGTATATAATTTAATATACTAATAAAAAATTTAGGGCGAACAACTCCTCGCCGTGCCCCAATAACGGTATATAATTTTATATACTAATAAAAAATTTAGGGCGAACAACTCCTCGCCGTGCCCCAATAACGGTATATTATTTTATATACTAATAAAAAATTTAGGGCGAACAACTCCTCGCCGTGCCCCAATAACGGTATATAGTTTTATATACTAATAAAAAATTTAGTGCGAACAACTCTTCGCCGTGCCCAAATGACGGTAAATAGATTTATATACTGATAAAAAATCTATGGCGAACAACTCTTCACCGTATTCAAATAACGGTATAGATAGTTTTATATACTAATAAAAAGTTGAGGGCGAACAACTCTTCGCCGTGCCCAAAAAACAGTATATAATTTTATATACTAATAAAAAGTTGGGGCGAACAACTCTTCACCGTACCCAATAACGGTATATGGAAATATTCCATATACTGTATAAAAACCTTGGGGCGAACAACTCTTTGCCGTGCCTAAATAACGGTATATAATTTATATCCTAATAAAGCATTTAGGGCGAACAACTTCTCGCCGTGCCCAAATAACGATATACTGTTTAAAAATACGTACTATTCTTCTAACTATTTCACGGGTTAAATAAAATTACTCTATTGAAAATAAATATTACTTGATCAAATTTGTTTATCATGAATTAATTATAAACAATATCAATTTTAATTTATTAGAAATGTGCCGAGTCCCTCATATACAGGGTGCGGTGTTAATTCCGCTGAGCTATTACTACAAGACTATCGATTTTAGAACTAAAGCCCTCGATTGAATACATCACGTACGGCTACTGTTCTGTGGCAACGGCAGGCAAAGTTTCAGCTCGAAGTAGTTCTTGTGGATGCAAGAATATCTTTAATATATAGAAATTGGGCTGTTACACGTTCGCATTTTTACAAAAGAATGATATCTTCCGAGGGTATTTCATCTTCAGTAACTTGGATATTGTGTGACGAGTCAAATCCATCGAATGCAATGGTACAGATGCCATCTGTTATCGCCTTGATTACCCCTATATACCATTTTGTGGTCCCTTCCTCGTCTTCTTCGATTTCTACGTTTACTCTCTTTTTTAAAAGAAACGGTTGTTTGTCTCCTGCAAAATAAAGTCAAAATATACATGAATTTCCTGCAATTCTCATTGTCTAAATGACATGATTGGAAACTAATTCAAAAGATGAAAATACAGACCACAGAAGTGTAATTTCATTGGTCAATCGAGGTTTTATCTCAAACGAAATAGATACATACTCTTTGACTTCCTTGTCTGCTTTTTTTGCGCTTCGTCATTCTGGCGAGGAATTTTGTCGGCGGGTCCTGCATAAAAATAAACGTAAACGATGTTGTGAGCCATGACGTTACACCTTCAAATTGACGGACCATTACCAACAATTTACAAACAGATAAACAAATAGACACGTATGACGCTTCCTATTTTAGTCCAATCGCAATTAAGCGTTTATACATTTATGATTACTTCGAGTATAACGTTTCTTTCCTGTGCGTACTGTGACAGTCATCTCATTCAATGATGAAATAACCTACCTTCGGGATTATGATCATCCCCACGTTTGCCCAGACTCCTTCTCCACTTCCTTTTCCTTGCCGCCATTTCTCTCCTGTCATCATACCGTTATACCGTTATTCAGGCACGGCGAGGAGTTGTTCGCCCTAAATTTTTTATTAGTATATAAAATTATATACCGTTATTGGGGCACGGCGAGGAGTTGTTCGCCCTAAATTTTTTATTTGTATATAAAATTATAAACCGTTATTCAGGCACGGCGAGGAGTTGTTCGCCCTATAATTTTTTTATTAGTATATAAAACTATATACCGTTATTGGGGCACGGCGAGGAGTTGTTCGCCCTAAATTTTTTCTTAAGTATATAAAATTATATACCGTTATTGGGGCACGGCGAGGAGTAGTTCGCCCTAAATTTTTTATTTGTATATAAAATTATAAACCGTTATTCAGGCACGGTGAGGAGTTGTTCGCCCTATAATTTTTTTATTAGTATATAAAACTATATACCGTTATTGGGGCACGGCGAGGAGTTGTTCGCCCTAAATTTTTTCTTAAGTATATAAAATTATATACCGTTATTGGGGCACGGCGAGGAGTTGTTCGCCCTAAATTTTTTACTAAGTATATAAAATTATATACCGTTATTCGGGCACGGCGAGGAGTTGTTCGCCCTAAATTTTTTATTAGTATATAAAATGATATACCGTTATTCAGGCACGGCGAGGCGTTGTTCGCCCTAAATTTTTTATTAGTATATAAAATGATATACCGTTATTCAGGCACGGCGAGGAGTTGTTCGCCCTAAATTTTTTATTAGTATATAAAATGATATACCGTTATTCAGGCACGGCGATGAGTTGTTCGCCCTTATTTTTTTACTAGTATATAAAATTATATACCGTTATTCAGGCACGGCTTGGAGTTGTTCGTCCTAAATTTTTTATTAGTATATAAAATTATATACTGTTATTTTGGCACGGCGAAGAGTTGTTCGCCCTAAATTTTTTATTCAGTATATTGAATTATATACTGTTATTTTGGCACGGCGAAGAGTTGTTCGCCCTAAATTTTTTATTCAGTATATTGAATTTTATAATTCAACACATTGATACACTGCCCAAATATGGTAAAAAAGTTGTCGATAGACGTTATGTCTACACGACATATAACCAGCGATGGCGGTAAATTTCGCATTTTGAAGGAAAGTGAAAATGACTGCTGCCTGCAATTTCGTGTTTTTGGGCGAAAAAGTGCGTGAACTATTAGTTAAAAAAGGGAAAAGAAAGAAAAAAAGAGAAGAAAAGAAAAGAGAAAAATACTGTTCACATGATTGGACAAAAAAGGCGCGAAATTTTCGCGTTGTCGCGGTCGCAGTGTTTCTTGGCGTAGTTGAATGAAAACTGGTTCAAAGTTTAACCGCTCGACAAGAAGTGAATGTAGGAGCACAATTTTCGTGAAATTCCTTTGGTAATCACCTCTGGAATATGATATAGACTTGATGTTTCCTCAGAAAAGTTTCTGATCTCGTCATTACGGCTGTGGGAGCTAAAAAATGAGCATTCCAAGTTTGTAAACAACATTGATCGACTCAGCTCGTATTTCGATGTTTGAAAATTTGGTGCTTATGGAAGGGACTAAAAAGCCAAATCAACTACAGGTACGATGTTTTAACCGTTTCTTGTATCCTTTAGCTGTGAATTTTTGTAAGCTTACTGTCCACGCTGTAGTTCTTTCCGACTTTTCGCCGCTATGTTTAGGTTCGTAGCCGTGTGTTTGTTCAATTTGCTTTGATTTTGAATTGAACTTTTTAAGATACGAAACACTTGTAACTAAGACATTCTATGTCATTTTACTGTGTTTTAATTCTTGTAGTCACTACTCTGTCCCGTTCTTTGAGCAGACGAAAGCTCTTCGTAGAAACTGTCAACTGATTGTGTACGCTAAATTAATTTTAGCTTGGCAAAAGTTTCGGCATTCACTGCTTGTTGTTTAAGAAATGGTGCGAGGTAAAATATTGTAGTTAGCCTTTCTACTTAATGAAAGGTTGTAAATCTCAATGATTTTTCTCTCGAAACTGTGATTTGTTATCAATGTGTTGAATTATAAAACAGTTATAGTGTTCAAGCTTGCACAATATTGACAAAGGTGCCACTTTCATTCATGAACTGTGTGATGTTGCAAGTTTCGCGCGGTAAAACACCTGTTAGCTTTTTTTTAAATAAAAGGCTTGTCGGCGATATTTTTTCTTCAAACTGTGCTTTGTTATCAATGTGTTGAATTATAAAGGCCCGGCCAAACGAACGCAACATTTCAACGCAACATCTTGCAACATTGTTAGACCGTGTTGTGAAGGAGCTGGCCAAACGCGCGCAACATGTTGCAGCATGTTGGATGGTGTTGGATCAAGTTTGAAAATGGTCAAATTTGATCCAACACCATCCAACATGTTGCAACATGTTGCAACATGTTGCAACAGTTGCGCGCAACAATGTTGCAAGATGTTGCGTTGAAATGTTGCGTTCGTTTGGCCGGGCCTTAAAACTATTATAGCGCGAAAGCGCGCGTGATATCGCCTAATTTTAGCCGACTCGGCCTACGGCCTCGTCGGCTAAGTATTAGGCGATATCACGCGCGCTTTCGCGCTATAATAGTTAAATATACTGTTATTTTGGCACGGCGAAGAGTTGTTCGCCCTAAATTTTTTAATCTGTATAAAAATATACTGTTATTTTGGCACGGCGAAGAGTTGTTCGCCCTAAATTTTTTATTCAGTATATTGAATTATATACTGTTATTTTGGCACGGCGAAGAGTTGTTCGCCCTAAATTTTTTATTCAGTATATTGAATTATATACTGTTATTTTGGCACGGCGAAGAGTTGTTCGCCCCAAATTTTTTATTCAGTATAAAAATATACTGTTATTTTGGCACGGCGAAGAGTTGTTCGCCCTAAATTTTTTATTCAGTATATTGAATTATATACTGTTATTTTGGCACGGCGAAGAGTTGTTCGCCCTAAATTTTTTAATCTGTATAAAAATATACTGTTATTTTGGCACGGCGAAGAGTTGTTCGCCCTAAATTTTTTATTCAGTATATTGAATTATATACTGTTATTTTGGCACGGCGAAGAGTTGTTCGCCCTAAATTTTTTATTCAGTATATTGAATTATATACTGTTATTTTGGCACGGCGAAGAGTTGTTCGCCCTAAATTTTTTAATCTGTATAAAAAAGTGTATATTTAATAAAAATTATTTTACAAGTTAAAGTTTTTTGAACAGTTTTTTTTAATCAGTACTATTTCAGATTTGTGCGAAATTGGCAAAAGTATAAATACCGATATCGGATCTATAGTAAAGACCTACGGTCCCAAAATATATAAAAATAGAACTCAAATCTGCAAAAGACCGCAAACGATAATGCTGTAAACGATATGTAGGATCTAAGAAAGACCTATGAATGGGGAGAGGAATCGCCGCGTTCGTCGGCGAACGCGGTGAATTCAAAAATCAATAGTCCGAGTGCAGGCTTACTTTTCCTCGCCCCATTCTTCTTGCCGGCTTCGCCGGCTCGCTTTGGCGGCTTCGCCGCCAAGATACTCAACAAGTGAGCCTGCTCGCAGGCTACTTTTCAGAAGAAAACTGGACCATTGTTACCTTTTTGGCATGGGTTTCGTTAATACAAATATACCTTGTGGCTTTTCAAAGTTATTGCTGACATAGTTTCTTCAAGTTACATAAAGTAAGTAACATACCAATCATTTCACAATACTCTGTTACAACTTGATACTTTTCAATCCTAAAACATCGACTGCTTGCACTCTCTCTTTCCCCCTTGGATCTTCGATGACTGAAGTAAACAGCTGCATGAGAAACTCACGCGTTCGTGTCACGAGCGTCTCGTGAACACATGTCTCCGGTCGCGCATACTTCAGATACTTTGCTTTCATTCACGCAATGAAGTTTAATATTTTGACAAGGACACGACCTATAAATCCAAGTGTTGTACATGGCGCGCCATATTGTATTACCCCAGTAAAAATAAATTAATAAAGAAATTTGAAACCTCTGATAAGGGTTTTGCGTCGCTGATGTCTTCTTCATTGTGCTCAAAATCCAACTGCTTATAAATTACTGTTTCTTCCCCACTCAAGAGTTCAGGTTGAGAGAATTTGAATTCATTGCTGAAATAGTTTTTCATAGCTGACGGACGTCACAGATCAACCAAGGCGACAAGGTAAGCCATTGTTTCTCTGGAAAGCTGTTTGGAAAGCCGTCATCGTAAAAATTCGTAGTAAGTTAGATGAAAGACTTGAGTTAGTAAAATGTCGCCTCAAACTTTCGTAACATCGGAAAGTTTAACGCCTTTTGTTTTCGTTTGTCGAAAAACGTCGTTTTGGGTACGAAATATTAGGTCAGTTAGGATTTTCGGAACGTTGAAAGCAGCTAATAAATTCGGGAGATAAGATTCGGCTTTTCCTAAACTTTTCATCCGCTGAAATATTCAGGTAAAAGAACTGAAAAGCTCAAGCTGTATTAGCTTTTCATTGCAAGCGTTTTCCTAAACTAAACCGGGTGCTCCTGATCTAATGAGGAATCAACACAATGCGTGCACATCTAGGTCATCTAGCGCCCAGGGGGAGAGGGGGGGGGGGGGGGGGACACTCTCATTTATAAGCTGTATGAGTATGTGCCGCTGTGAAGGGTATGGTTTTCAAGCAGTTTAGTCTGCGATAGGGTGTAGAAATCAGAGAGTTTTGGTCTAGAATGGGGTATCATTTGCCGAGAAACTGTTCAGTGGTATGAAGAATTATTAAAGTCTAGAATAGGAATTGAAACTCGGAAGAGAACGAAAGAGTCTTCACTAAACAGAAATACATCGTGGCAACATTGTTGACAGATGGTTTTCCATTAAAAACACTAATAGTGATACAGTTCTAAAAGTATCAAGTCTGGTATAGGGTAGGAAGTTTCGGTGTCTAGTGTAGCATAGGGTTGCAAATCAGCTGAACATGGACTGGTTTAGGGTGAGAATTTCAGAGTCCTAGCGGCACACCCCCACCCAAAAATGTACAGAGTATCCCCCCTGGATCTAGCGTTCCTGTTTGGAACAACGCGATTCAAAAACTGTCTATAAACAATCGCAGTCACCGATCTTTGGAGGTAGTTATTTAAATTCCGAGGAGCTCTCCTCGGAAAATGATAGGCGCTAATAGTAACAAATGCCTAATATCGACCAAAAGCGGATTGATATTATTGCATGTGGGCAAAAATCAAAGTTTAATTCATCCAATTTCCTGGATTCTAAAACCTTCAACTTTAATTTGACAAAAGGCCTCTCATACCCCCCCGGGTCTCATACCCGGGTCTCATACGTACGCGTGTTCATCACTTTATTCCTTTGCGAACCCAAAATCCGGGGGAGTAGTTCTCAAATTTTTGGGCGGGGATGTGCGACCGATTTCTTGTTTCACACTTCCCTCAGTACCCATTTTCGGATATAAGCATTAAAATTTCCTTAGTTCTCAAGCCAAAATAGCAAAAATCTATTTCATTTACAGACCAAACCAGTTTGAAAACCGTACCCGTTGGGGCCGGGCATACATATATAACTTATCTAGGGGAGTCCCCCCCTTTTCCGAAGGCTATGATGTTACAGCTAGCCAACTTTTGCACTCCCTGAAGAAAGCAAGTAACACCGCACTGTTCAGTATCAAAAGCTTTTTTATGATATGTCGCCTTTCAAACATCAGGATTTCATTCATAGACGCGGAGGTATAAAGTTAAGATAATTAATTGATGTCAGACAACTGAGGTAAGCAAACATCCGATTCTGCTAAACAGAAACCGCAGAATTCCAACAGCTTCTTTGCAGCTGACTGACTGATAAAAAGGCACTTTTCGCTTTTAATTATCACGCAAAGCGGATGGATTCCAGACACCAAGACATCTTCAAGATAACAACCAACTACAGTTCACACCGTAACCCAAGATAAGAGTGCCAAAAAATTCCAAATTCCATTTTATAAAATATTGGAAAACAAATGGCACCATGCAAAAGTACTGTTGACAAGGTTTCATTTTAATGGCCACATCATAGGATTTCATCGACAGACTAAAAAGTTACAATAACACTGTGTCTCAATTATTGACTCTGGGCCGGGAGGGAGGCGGGGGGAGGGGAGGGGGGGGGGGGGGTTGTACTCCTCGGAATTCTTGGTGGGGCAGTGCCGCCCGGTTCTCCAAATCCTGACCCTATTTCAGACCAAAACAAGCCATTTTCCACACCCGTTTTCAGATCTGGGGCCCGTTTCTCAAAAGTCCCGGTAACTTTTCGGGGCCGGAAAGCTATTTTCTGTCTGCAATGTTCACATTAAATACTAATATATATATATATATATATATATATATATATATATATAACTTTAGAACTTGTGAAGAAGAGAACTTGTTTAGAAGAGCAAGAGAAAGCTATTGGATTTCTAAATTCAAGCCTACTATTAATAGCCTAGTTAAATTTACGTGATATATTGTTTGGCTTAGTTTAGTTTAGCTTTATAGCTCCATATCTGATTATTACGTCAGCATGTCATGTGTGTTCTTTCCGTTAAGCTTTTTAAATTTCGAACGTTGTAACAGTTAGTATATACCTCAGATGCTCCTGATGAAGACCGTTATGGTCGAAACGTCGAGCGAATAAACCAGCAAAGCTACATTGGAGTAAGGTGACGAAATAATTTCGGCTAGTTTGGGGGTTAATTCTCTATTTTCGAATTGCCCATAATACACTTTGTTTTCCCCAAAAATTTTGCATAAACTATTGTTTTGAAATGCTCTTGGGCATATGAAGTCCTCCCAAGAGCATTTACAAACAATAGTTTATGCAAAATTTAGGGGGCAAACAAAGTGTATTATTGGAATACACCCTATAGATTCTGATTTTAAAATTTAGCTCCGGGCCAGGAAGGTTATCGGCACTTTGAGAAACGGGCACCAGGCCACTAAAATCCATACCCGTTTTCATACTTAAAAGCCAACAAAATATTTGTTAAAATTTAGCTCGAATGATATATTTCGGTTATTTCTCTTTCTCTCTTATTCGTTTGTAGTTGAAAAGACAAATACGTTTACACGATCTCGTGGTTCCCTTGAAACCATACCCAATTTCAGACCATAATCGTCAAAATCTATACCCGTTTTCTGACCAAAACAGCTCCAAAACCATAGCCTCTGGGGCGGCACATACCTATAAAGCTTATATAGGGGAGTACCCACCCCCCCCTGGGGGGGGGGGGGGTTAAAGGCCTCTTTCTTTTAATACAACATACGGCACTGTTTACTTAACAGATTTTGTTTTTGTTTTTAAGCTCTTCAATATCTCCATGGCAGCTGTCGCACTCAAAGAATTCATTTTGCTGATTTGGAAGTCCCAGACATATTTTGGCCAACTCTATGTCTGTGTTTGGTTCCTGTCTTATCTGGCTTCGTTGATCGGAATGGAAATACTTCATTCCATAGACAACAACCTCATCTGCAACTACACCTTGGCACAGCCAAATGTCCATGTAATGTGTCCTGAATACGATAACTCTGGCCTGCAACGTCGTTCAACCTTTATAATCACTTACGGGGTCGTTACCTTTGCCATTTGGTTTCTGTACACCGCCTACTCTGTCCCAAGGCTAAGGAAGTTTCGTACGCACCAAATCTTAACGCCACTTTGCAATCTGTACGCAGCGTATTTCGCACAACTTTTTGCAAAACTGCTTGTCCATTTTTTGATGCTTTTCATTCACATTTCGCTTGTTCAATTCCGGTTCCCTGTGCGTCTACACTGTTCTCTTCAGAATATCACTGATCCTGACATGAAGCCAAAAGGAAATATCACTTGCACTGACAAGTACCGCGTGCAAAAATCCATTATGCAAACAACACTGCTAACTGTTCTTGCGGTGTTAACGCTGATTTCGTTCGTAGAATTAGTTTACATCTTGCATATGATGAGATCAAGAAGTAGAACAGTCTTCGTCGGGGATGAGGGTCATCGCCGTGAACCTCTTGATAACGGCTGTTTATGCTCATGTGTGATACCAACCGACAGACAGTTCATTTTGTTTCGTCTCCACCTCAGGAGAATTGATCGTGAACCTGAAAACGAATCTGAAAACTTATTAGCCAAATATTTTGAAGATATGAAAAACTTCTATTTAGAGAAAACCGAATATGTGGATAACTTCCATTTAGCCAACACCGGTGTCTTAAAACTGGATGATATATTTACGAAGCCAGTCATCACAGAAGCGAGACGTCCCAATTCAAAGAATTCTTGCGTTCAAAAGAAGTCAACGGAAAACGCCGAGGATATCTCTAACTTTCTGTTAACTGGAAAGGCCGGAATGGGGAAGACAACGTTTGCTCAAAAGATCATTAGGCAATGGGCGAAGGGGGAATCAGGGCTTTCGAATCAAATTAAGATTGTCTTGTCCTTTGATTACAACGGTCTGGAAGACGCAGAGAGTACTGTCAGCCTGAAAGAATTAATTCGCGATCAAATTCCATTCGATTTTATCGATTTTGTGAAAGGGAATCCTAGTGCCATTTTGATCGTTGTTGACAACGTCGGTGAATCAAAAACGGAGGCTCAAGAAACCGATTTTGAGAATACTTTTGAAGAAGAAATGCCTTTTCCAGTTATGCTAAAGAAATTAATAACAGGAAAGCTATTAACGGGTGCTACAATTATTGCTTTGTCCAGGTTATCACATATTAACTATTCAGAATTGTTCGGCGTTGAGAGTCAAGCCGAAATCGTAGGATTTTCTCCACAGTCAATCAAAGAGTACATAAAAAGTTATTTCAGTAGTTCAGGAGCTGTTGTCGACTTGGACAGGCTGATGCTGATGGAAGGCCTAACAGACGAAGCTCTTTCCATCTGCTGTATTCCATCGAACTGCTTCTACATGTGCTCCTTCTTGAAATGGCTCGGATACCCTGACAAGGCATCTGTTGTGGAGAAGGGAGGCAGTATTCCGGATTCTCTTACACGGTTGTACATAGCAGTGATGCAAATGATTTCTCCGATAAAGAAGCAATCATTATGTTCAGCAACTGCATCCAATTCAATTGAAGCACTGCTGTCACTGAAGAACTCTTCAGTACAATTGAGTGAAGAAGAAAGCTCTACGAATGGTACAGCTACGACAGAATCACATGGTTCAAGCCATCGACTCGTCTTTGCAAACCATGGTGCCAAACCATTACCAGAAACGCAATGTACTCCTCGCAATCTTGCTAACATTCACAACGGCGCCTGCTCTTTAGCAATGAGAAGTATCGATGAAGGGAGGGCCACCTTCACTCTAGACGAGCTTCGTTCAGTGCTGTCCGACGAGGATGTTCCAATTTACTTTCGCCCTATCGAGCCAGACAAAGATGGCCAGAAAACACATTTTTCTTTCCGTTGGGGTTATCTTCAAGAATTTCTAGCAGCCCACTTCACTGTCTCCGATTATTCACTGACGAGGTTCGAGAGCTTGGTGAAGCAAGTCAAAGAGAACATATCAAGTAAGCGAGACCAAGTGCTTCAGTTTGCTTGCGGTCTTCTGTTTGAACTATCACAGTTCTCCGACAAGACGAAGAAAGAAGCGATCCATCCTATTACGGAGCTGGATAATGCATCTCAGCCGTGCAAGAGGAGACAAAAGGAACTGCAACTTGTGATGATGAAGTGCGTGGCGGAGGTTAAAGATTGTAAACTTTCACGTGAGGTAGCGAGCAAGTTTATTCCTGTCATTGAATTTCCTTGCTGTGATATTGGCGTTGCCGAATGCTCTGCTCTTGCGAATGTGCTTGGAACCTCCCCTTTTGCGTCCATCACAAGCATCGACTTATCAGATAACAAAATCAGTGTGATGGGCATACGACAATTAACGCAGAAATTGCTGCTTCCAGGGAAGGGGCCAACCGAAGAGTTAAACGTGAAAGGAAACACGTTGGGCGATCAGGGGCTGAAGGAACTCACCGAAGCTCTCAAGAAGAAGGAATGTCGTTTGAAGATTCTAAATGTAGCTGACAATGGTATCACAACCGCTGGTGTCTCAAAGCTCTCTTCAGCACTTAATTCAAACACTTGTTTAGAAGAATTGAACCTTAGCTACAATGAGATATGTCGTGAAGGCGTTGCACAACTAGCCACGGCTCTTCGAAAAGAGAAGACCAAAGTCTTCAGGTTAAATCTCGGCTATAACAACATAGGAGATGAAGGAGTTGCTAGTTTGAAGTCAGTTCGACAAAGCTCCCTCAACCTCGCAAGGAATAACATTACCATCAATGGTATCCACTCACTGGTCTCTTTATTTCCCACTTTGACAAATCTAGAGGAACTTGATTTGAGTGGCAATATCATCGAGAGTGTTGGATTGGAAGCGTTGCTACCATGCTTGATGATCCCAGGCTGCAGGATTAAGTGTCTTGGCTTTAATTTCTGTAAGTTGATGGACGAAGGCGTAGTCCACTGCGCTAAACTTCTAACTTTTTCGCATAATCAAATCACTTCTTTAAGTCTAACTGGGAACGGCATCACAAACGACGGAGTTGACAAAATAGCACAAGCGTTTGCTTCTCCAGAATGCAAGGTGAAATGTTTAAATTTAAGCTCCAATCGTATTGGGGACGAGGGAGTGGAGGCTCTTTCACTGAGTTTGGGTAGCCCAAACTGCGATCTTCAAGAACTGGATTTGAGTAGGAATTTAATCGAGAACAAAGGCTGCAAGTGTTTGGCGGCAGCTATTCGAAAACGCAACTGCTTGCAACGCTTAGCTCTACAAGGCAATAAAGTTGGAGATGAAGGTGCCACAAGTTTACTATCAGCGATCCGGATTCACAACTGCAAGCTTCACAGTTTGATTCTTGACGAAAACGACATTAGCGATGAAGGCATTTCTGGTTTGCCACATGCATTCAGTAGCCCTCACTGCAAGCTGGGATCCCTTAAATTAAGGAAAAATTTAATCAGTCGCAACAGCCTCGAAACTCTGACCGAGGCAATGAACAGCCCCTTTTGCCGTTTAGAACAACTAGCGTTGGGCGAATCAGTCTGACGTTTGCACAAAATTATGCGGCAACGAGTACAGCAGGAAAATTACCTTTGAAAACTTCGTACATTTTTAGTTGCTTAAATTAATGCCTGCGTTATCATGTCAAAAAACATGCAGCCATCTTTGTTCAGATGATTAATTATTAACAACACCGGCAAAACCTACGATCCATTCCAGGGACACCTCAATTAAGGGGAGGGTGTCCTCTTAAAGGGCGACTTTCCGCGGCTGAAATATCGTGTTTTCATGATTTTGGCCAGGAGCTTGCTTTAAGCTTACTTTATTATCTTCATTGAAATTGGAAGAAACCATCGCCAAAAGTGATAGAAGCAAAAAAGTATGAACTAAACAGACAAAATAACGGATAGAAAAGTCAAAGTTTCACAAGAATGGCAAGTTTGATTTCTTGACCGCCTGTCAATAAATCAATTTTCATGAACTGTAATCCACTGCAATCCTGCACTTTATCTCCAAACTTCTGCTTTTGTTCTTCCTATCCAACTAAGTTGTATATTTGGTATATTTAGCCGTTAATTGTAAATATTGCACAAAATTGTATTTTATAATGATATTGTATATTTTTATTGTATATTTTGTAATTTGTTATTTTTCTCTCGGAGAAATTAGCTACAAAGCTACTCTTAAATTCGAGAAAAAATAAAGTTTATGTATGTATGTATGTATGTGGCATTTGGCGATGTAACGTGGAAATAAGCTAAATTTCGGGCGGGATATTAGACAAATGCGAAATGCTATAAATTAGATTGATATATTCTTACACAGCCCAGAAATAGCTGGCCGAAAACCCACGAAAATCACGTAAAGTCCGTCCGCCATTACTCCGTTCATAAATCCGAGCCCACGTTCTACTGGTTTGCGATCTGGTACACGTGACCTGATTTGTGACGTCAATGACTCAACGCGGTTCCCTCCGGGTCACAGACAACAAAGCCAAAAGGCACGTGTTGAGTCATTGACGTCACAAAATCATTAGGCCAACTCGATCCAACGCTCAGGGTTCGGTCCCGGTCATTTTTGAATTGAGTAATGGCGGCAAGCCGAATTTAAAATAATGGTACGTAACGAGTACTTACATTTTCATAATATGAAGAGAACAGAAAATGTATATTTTTGATCATAGTGGTACTTTAACAACAACGGCAAAATCTCCATTCTGGGGACACCTCAATAGGCCACTTTGAAAAATACCATAATACTCTTTAAAATGCAGGTTTGGGTGGTGCTTGATGTAAGCCTGATTTTTCCAATTTCTTTTGTTTTCAGCACCAACTGCACGTGCTTTGCTTCAACTTCTTGGCAATTGCATACGGTGCACATTTGTATACGAACACACAATGTTACGTCCTAGCGTTCCTACATGTACTCTGAATTCCATTGTGCCATTCTGACATGGGAGACTTGAATAATTTCTCCCCGGTGAGGCTGAGCATGCACATAAAAGATTATTATGGTATTTTTCGAAATGGGCTATTATGGGGAGGGTGTGGTTGTGACTTAAATGGATACTCCAAAATCAGGTTTCTGAGCCCGCGAGAATGAGAACCCCCCCAACAAAGCAATGTTTTCACTGAAACCGCTGGTCCAAACCTGATTTTGGAGTATCCATTCTAGTCACAACCGGGATGGTGTCCTCTTAATGGAGGTTCCTTCGTATCCTAATTGCACATTGTTATATAGCTGGAGTTTTTCAACACGCGCGTTGACTGGTTGATTCATCGTTACATGACATCTAACAAACAAACTGTTTCCCGCCAATTGTGCTAAGCGGGCAACATTTGCGAAAGCGGGCAACAATTTTGACGTCAGAGGGTAACATTGCACTGTTGCCCGCTAGCGCACGTGATCAGACCGTGACAAAAGGTGGCATGATTATGATGGATCGAGTGCTCGGCGCGTTTATCAAACTGTCTTGTGTTGTGGTTTTTTTTTGGAAACAAAATTCACTGTTTCCCTCGGGACTAGTCATTAAGTGTTCATTATTGCACCAGCTCCCTACCTTAAAATACTACATTAAAAAAAAAAGATAATGTCCGCTTGTACTAAAATATAACTGTATTTCAATGTCTTGATATTTGGTTACATATACATTAGAGATAACAAAGTTTTTTTTCGTATGTTACAAATTGATATACAGTAACGGAAAACAGAAGAACGTTGTTCTGATTTGTGAATAAATACTGAGACAAGGAAGGCAAAGAAGTCAACCCTTGAACAAGCCGTTTCTCGTGAAACTTATACAATGCTTAATTACTGCAAAACGATACCAGCACATTAGAAGCTGTCATTTTCAGTTTGCAGTCATTTTTGGCTTTCTTTCCAAATGTGATAACACTATACAAACAAATTCAAATTTATGCCAATGACTGCAATTAAAATAGAAACGCTAATTGCATTCAGTTCTTTTTCAGATCAAAACCCAGTTAAGATTATATTATCAAGGACTGATATCTATTCAATAATAATAAGAACAATAATAATAATAATAATAATAATAATAATAATAGTAATAATAATAATAATAGTAACAGAGCTAACATTTCTGGCACAACTAACAGTGCAAAACCTATTCAATTCCTAAGCGTCCAGAATTCAAGTTTTAATATCTGACAAATATGCAGTGCCTATTTGTACCAAATTTAGAGAGCTAACAATTCTCAAGTCAAAGTGCAAAACACATCCAATTCCTACAGGTCTAGAGATTAAGTTTCAATGTCTGGTATATACGCAGTTTCTATTTGTACCAAATTTAGAGAGCTAACAATCTTTTAGTCAGAGTGCAAAACACATCCAATTGCTGAGGGTCTAGAGCTAAGTTTCAATTATATATGTATATATATGTAGTACCTATTTGTACCAAATTTTGAGAGCTAACAAAAGAGTTGAAGTTTCAATGTCTGGTATATATATATAGTACCTATTTGTACCAAATGTAGAGAGCTAACATTCCTCGAGTACGAGTGCAAAACATGTCCAATTCCTAACAAACTAGGGTAGAAAGCATCCCTAAGATTCAATGCCTGCATTTTATTCAGTTACTAATCTGTTGTCTATTAATTTATGAAAAAGCAAGCAAAGAAATACAGACAAATTGCTGTCTTTAAAATTGTCTTGTCTTGTCCTTATATTCTAAAAATTTCTGTACAAATTGGAAGCTTGACCAAATCTACTTAACACTAAAAAAACCGGGGCAATTTTAACATAAAAGAATATAAAAAATGCAAAAAGATACCGTCACTCTCTCGATGCATTTCAGGTGACCGATGATGGATTTCCTCCACGTGATACATGGCAGAATGTCACAGCAGATTGCTGGAAGTTCACATCCTTAGTCCCAATGGCCCTTATCGTAGATGAGTATGCCACGCCAACATATCAGCGGTTTCTCACTTTCTTGACCCTATAGTCTCGCTTTGATGTTTACGCTCATTGTCGTCAGAGGTTCTCGTAAACATCAAAACGAGACTATAGGGCCAAGAAAGCGAGAAACCGCTGATATGTTGGCGTGGCGTACTCATCTACGATAAGTTCCATTTCGTCGCCAGGGTCCTCTACGCTTTCAAAATGACGAGGGTGGGAGTATTTTGTCACGTGACACACGATGAAATGGCGTTTTCAGAGGTTATTTCCAGTGATTGGCAGCCGTGTTTGTTTTCTTGCAATCTGAAACTGTTGTTCGAACGAAACGAGGACACTTCATTATGTTTTACATGACAAAATACACCAGGATTGTTGGACTATTATGGCAGCCTTGTCTAGGGGTTTCTACGCACGCCCCACAATTTTTATCTCGTGAATACGAGAAGCGTTGAACGAGACATAGCATACGGGGACAATTATGCAAATTTCACTTGATAAATCACTCAGATGTAAACTTTTTTTTAAATTCCCCAGTGTATTACGACTCTATTATGTGTTAAAAGATGATTGCTGTATTTTAATTCCCCAGTGTAATTACGTCATTCAGTTGTCTAGACAGTCTCGTTTAACACAATGCATATTTATGTGACGCTAATATGTTTTGGTCGTTTTAAATCTGTTTTGCTCTTCAATAATTTGACTTCAAACTTTGTATGAAAAATTAAAACCGATCTGTGGACTTAAGGCCCACCTTAACCCAAAATGCTGTGCGCGCCGCGATCATTTTTTGTGCTGAATTTCACACGAAATTCACGCTTGAATGCATGCAACTAATCAGATCACGCGTATGAACAATGGAGCATTTCAAAACAAAAACAAACGACTGCAACGTCTTTTGGATGAAGGTGAGCCTTTAACCTTACGTTGTTTGGTAGAGTCTACCTTCTATAGCTCAAAAGGAGGTCGGACACTTATTGTGAATTATATAACGTAATGTCGACACTAAGAATTTTTTGTTAAATAAATTTTTAAATGTAAAAAAGAAAATCTAAAATCCCCAGTCAGGATTGAACCTGTGACGTCAGCTAGGCTTAGGCTTACATAGCCTACCGTACCACTGTACCACCTGGCTTCTCGGGTTGCTTAGTCCTAAATTTAACTATATAAACTGCTGACCTTAACCCCAACTGAAAACTAACCAGTTACTCCGTTATATAAGTCTTAATAAGGTGTCCGACCTCCTTCTGAGCTATGGAATCTAGACTTCACCACGTTGTTTCGTATTCACGAGATGGCTCTTAGCGCCCTTTGATCAAAGCGGAGAAGACCTTGGGGACGAGGTTACCATAATCCCTGTCATAGGAGGAGACTAACAGAATCATTATGGTCTCTATGATATTACGTCTCGTGAAGTTAACCTCGGTTGTCATAACAACACTGTTCTTCAACAGCAGTTAGTGACATCAGAGGAAGTGCATTAACTGCAGTTGGAGAACATCTCAGGGGCACAGGCCATTCCGTGTTATGGAAAACTCCAAGATCATCACCAGTGAGGATAACTTTATAAACAAACTCGGAGAGGTCGAAGAGATTTTGTACAACGCCCCTCCTTTCACTCCCAGAGAAAAGAATAGAATAGAACCTTTATTTATGAGTTAATTATGAATGAAGACATGTAATGCAGTTCTAACTTTTGATTCTATTGACCAAATGCTATGGTGTGACGATTCAAATGAAACCTCTTTGGCAGTACTTTTGCATTTTGATATTAGAGTTAAAAGGGTAAACAAGGACCATTGGCAGGTTGTCTGTCGTGACATTCTGTCCACCATATATCACATGACGGAAATCCATCATTGGCCAATTGAATAAAGCACCGACACAATGCCAAAACCCTGTGCTGCGAACTTTCCAGTTACCCTGAAAGGTATCTTTTTTACATTTACTATGTGTATAACAGGGTCAGGTATCAAAATGTTTACCTAAAAAAGAATATAATATGAAACAACACGAATGAGAGAAATATGCTGAAAACAGTTCTTCCATATCTAAATTATTGCATTGCTATAAAACTAGACTACACTGTATGTACCTAACAATGCAATTTCTATGGAACAATTACTTGACAACAATCACATGTCAAGCTAAATATGGTCACGCTTCATGACGTAATAATTTTACCCTCCTTTAATTCGTTGGGAGGTATTGTTAATTCCATTAAATTCGAAACGGTACAATAAATCTTTCAATTCAATACAAAATTTCTTAAAATGTGCACCCTTTGTCTTTATCAGGAGTCGCCTATGGATACAACCAGAATTTGACCTAGGTTTCAGCAGGTTTCACCGTTTCCAACAGCAGTTTCGAAATTACTATATAGTATAAGTGAATGAGTTAAATTATTAAATGGACAGTATTTCAAAAGGATTTCCATCTTTAAGAAAGTACTGCAGTGACTGGCAAACCTATAAATTATGATAAATTGTCATATTTTCCCAATTTAGGTTCAACAATGTTCAGGTGCCTTCCTCACTTGCTTATTAAAGCCAAAAAATTATTTATAAGCTATACGTGTAATAATTTTTTGATGATATAAAGTAGCACATTAGAGTTTGTTTTGACATACTTACGTCATCTTCAGTAGCAACAATGTATGTTACAATTTGGATTTCTTAGCTTACACTGTATTTATATACATGTTGCAGTTCAAGTTGTTCTTTGGTTTGAAAATTTTCACCGGCTACAGTACATGTATTTGCTTCCAGTTCTGACTGGTTCATCAGATTGTCTGCGAGTTCTGTGATTGGTCAAAGTAATTACTTTGGCTTTGGTTTTATGACACTCGATTGAAAACAGCTCTAATACAATTATTACAATAATGATTGCAAATTATTACATTTTATACGTAAATAAGTTAAGAAATTCAAATTGTAGCGTACACTGTTGCAACAGAAGATGGCATGAGTATGTCAAAACAAGTTTTACAAACTCAAATCTTTCGTTTTATACACCTTGTTCCAAAATGGCAACCAATATTTTATTCTTTTATATGCATGTTATTTAGCCCTCTTTGCCTTGTCAGCATGGAAAAAATACAAAAGAATTTTCCTGCGAAAATGAGGCTAAGAAGGCTAATTAACATCCATATAAAAGAATAATAAATTGGCCGCCATTTTGGAATAAGATGTATGTTTTCAAATTATTGTGTCTGCTGATGCCTTGACCATTTATACACTTATCAAGTGATTGCATGGAAAATTGACCAGACAGCGGTTTTGATATGATAGCAAACCAAGATTCGCCTCCAAACCACTGGGGATGTTTTATACTGAATTGTGAATTGAAATCAAGGGATGAAAGCTGGAAAAACCAGTCATGATACTAGCATTGCATAGGGCGGTGTGTGCATAATTTTGATCAATTAATTTATTATCCTGACAGCACAAATCATATTCACAAGCCAGGCATTAGCCATATCACATTATATATGGAAAACCACAAAAACATTCCAACCATTGTAGGAGCTCAAAATATTTGGTTCCCAAGAATCCCGCACAAATTCCTTTACATAATAAATCTTTTGTTACAATTCCATAAAATTACTTAGGCACTAAAAACGACTAGTATAGTTTGCAATACTAATAACCTTGTCTAAATGAAAAAATAAATTTGTATTTATAATTTAAGCATACTTGATGTATAGTGGTTATCAACAATAAACCAATGAAATTTGACACCTGGAAACAAGAAGAAAAAATGTCTTAGTTTGAGCATTATTAATGACAATTTTGTTTAACAAAGTTAACCACCACAAACTTAGCAGACACTTCCGGTCAGCGGTCAAACTCTTTAGTGCAGGCTCACGTGGAACATTCAGTCAGTTAATGCACTCTTAAGGAGTTAAAATGCTGTGGAGATTTTGATGTTTTGGGGTCTAAACTGCCCCACATTAAACTAATTACCTTTACCATACATGAAATGCTTATACATGTACAATGTAGAACAGTAAAGGAAGATATCATGTGAATTTTCAAGGAGAGAATAAACCATAATGACAGTTTTATCAAGTTTTTTTGAAGACACAAGGAAAAATTCTAGAATTTTTTTTTCTTGAAAAGTTCTAGCCAATCCATCTCCTTCCTCACCATCTGCAGCCCAAGACACTTATGTTTACTCCCAGAGCACTAGTAGAATAGTTTTAAACAAAACTGGACTCTTATGTTTGGATTTCTACTGATATAAATGTCTAAGTTTTGGTTTTATAAGGTAACCCTAACAATGGTGACATACAATCAAGGACAAAAGTTCTTGGGACAAATGTTACAAAGTCGTCCTATTAACTATTAATTTAGTGTGACTGCCCAATGAAGCCATGTTTTTCGTTTAAAGCCCATCTTACCAACCCCACCCATCCCCCCGAGACAATGTTGAAATCCACAAATCATTTTTATTACACGGGCTCAACATTGTAAGGGGGTGGGGGTCGGGAAACGGGCACTTACCGTTTGCGCGTAGGGAAACATTGTAAATGCAAATTCGTCCCAACCCTTTTGTCCTTAATTGTAGCCTTGAACCTTGTATCAAGAGGAATATTTATTACTGCATGCTTACCAAACTGCCCAATGTCTGATTGCTTGTTTGCTGCTACGCAAGATTGTTACTTGTAATCAGAGCATCTAAAGCACAAACAAAAAGGCATTATTCTATGTGGAAAGTGGCCAAAAGGAAGTAATAATAATTATAATTCTGTAGTCAGTATTTACCACTTTGGTACCACTACCCTTGCAGCTCCACTTTCCATCTTGACTGCTTTCCCTACCCCTCCAAAGTCAATAGTTTACACTTTCTTTGCCCCTCCAGAGGCGGTTCAAGTGAAGGGGTTGAGCAGTATTTTTTTATTTGTTTGACTCTTCATAAAAATAATAGAATAAAATTGTTTTATACGTAGTTGTTTCACTTCCACCAATTAACTGATTATCAAGTTTGGAAAACATAATGTGCATTTCGCGACACTAGGACGTTAACATGTGAAAAGATCGTGTCAGGATCCAATCGATCATTTCAACAAATCTGTGGCTATTCCCCTTCTTGATTCCCTGATTATTCAAATGCAAGACCGATTTTCTGACGAGGATCGCCACGTCTACCACCTGCTTTATCTAGTACCATCAGATAGCTATCTGATGAAACAGAAGGCATGTTGTACTGGGCGAAAGACATTCCATTTCCTAAATCCCTTGGTAATGAGCTGCGAAGATGGCAAACTATGTGGCAGTCAGCAGAGAAGGAACTTCCAAGCAATCTTCTACTAGCACTTGGTGTGTGTGAGGAGGATGCTTTTCCAAACATCCATCATCATCTCCTCATTGCAAGCACCCTACCAATCAGTAGTGCTGAAGCTGAGCGGTCCTTTTCGCTCATGAAACAGATCAAGACCTGCTCCAGATCAATGATGTCTGAAGAGCGCTTCTCCGATCTCGCTGTTATTGCCATGCATTACTCTGCGAAATTCGAGTAGACGAGATATGCGAGGGCTTTGTAAAAGCTCATCCAAGAAGACTCTTTTAGGCTACATTGTTCGATTTACGAGGTGTGTAGAAAAACGACAAATTACTATTGTTATTTCTGCTGTTCCTTTTAATCATGCATTATTATTATTATTGGTTTTCGGCTTGAGAAATAAGGTAAACTCCAGATTTTATATCATGCCTTCACAAACGCTTTTCGAGTCTCAGGAATGCCGGAAATGGCGTTTAAGAGGGTAAAATTGGAAAAACTTTCCGAGAGAGGGGGCATGGCCCAGGACCCCCCTAGAAGCTCGCGCCTGCGTTGAAAGTTATTAAGGTGTACAACCCCCCCCCCCCCCATTGAGAAATTCCTGGATCCGCCTCTGCCCTCTCTGTAAGTAAACTTTCCTCCATTCTTCTATGTCAGTTTAACAAATAGATTCCATTTGGCTGTGTGTCTGTTCAGTTATAGATCACAGATGACGTTTGTGGTAAAAACAAAAAAGTGGCACACGAGCCGCAGGCGAGTGTGTCACTGATGTTCTTTAATAGTAAAATTACGAACTTGCCTCGCAGCGCTTGACTGTTCGAATATTTGTTCCAGTTAAGCTATTTTTCAAGTCGCCAAGAATACTTTTCGTCTTGGTTTCTTCTTTTTCTTGCTCGTAAACAGCTCCTGCTAAACATTTTTCGAGGCTTTCACTTGCTCAATCCAGAATAATGTCGCAAACATTTTCAAAACTGTGCGCCATGTTGGACAAAACAAAGCAAACAATTTTTCTATGACGTCAGCCGTGCATCTGTACTCTGATAGATCATAGGCAACGACCAATCACAGAGCACATAGTATTCAGTTCATTGTATAAATTTACTTAGACGACTACCAGTCCCTTTCAGTTGAATGGGTGAGCTAATCACAAAAACAGGCTTGGTGAGAGTCAAGACTGGAGAGAGTGAAAAATATTATGGGCTGTAGCACTGCTGGGGGTCTGGCCGACAATATGGCCGCCATCTTGGATTTTACTAAAAGGGGAAACTTGCATTACTTTTGTCCACTTGGTGGCGTGATTTGCTCGCCTACTCGACTATCAAGACAGTATATAGTGTTTACCTGAAGCTTTACTGTCACTGCTGACTGCATTGTGTTTGGTATTTTTAGCTGATGTCTTTGGAGATGAGCTCACACTTGATTGACTGAGTGATGATTCAGATCCTGAGGAGTTTCTCCTTACAGATTCCTTGTCTTTGTTCTTGTCCTTTCCTTTGTCGCGCTGCTTAAACATCTTTCGCCAGGATTTGGAGCGTTTAAAATCACCCCCATTGCCAAGCTAAAGCAAATTTAATCAAATTAGATACCTTGGTGCTTAAAAAGATGAATAATAACAAATTGAATTCACTTTACTGTTTCTAAAATGTTCCTGTTACTGTTTCAAAAATGTTATCATATGGAAAAACACCTCACAATTTTGTAACAGACACATGTCAAAAATATGATCTATTTTCTTTTTTTCTAATTGTAGCAGAATCAATCAATCTTATGCCAAAGTAGCAGATGACGTTTTTTGTTTGAAAATTTTGATCATCAAAGACGCCTGATAGATTACACTAGGTGAGAAAGCCAAAGAAAACTTTCAAAAAAGGGATAAAGAATTGGAAATCTTACTTCATCTACGATTTCTCTGTCAGTAGCATTCGCCAAGAGCCAGTTGAAGTCTCGCTCAAGAACATGACGTATCTGCAAAAATAAGCATAACCATTACAGATCAATGGGAGCTAAAGGTTTAACATTCACACATAGACAATACCTTCCATATAACATAAAAATTGTGCATTTTTGGAACAGGCATACTTTATGTTAATGTGAGCATGGTTTGAAAGGAAATGTAATTATTGTGCATATTAATTTTCATGACAAATTTTGCATGTTTTTTTTTTATATCACAAAAAAAAAACACGAAAATTTGATGTAACCAAAATTCCATCTTTAGTAATTTACACAACAAAAGAAAAGAGGGTCCCCTACATGAAGCATGAGCATGAACATATACATTTTCCCATGAAAAGTGATTGAGACATTTATTTATTCGTGATTCATAATTTTTAATTTCAAGATCTTTTAACATGATTTTGAATTCAAGTTTTTACTTTGATGTGACCCCTGAACAAAGTGCTGAATTAAACGCGATTCATGAATCATTTTGTTTTGCTTGAGTTCATTTCTGTGTATTTTAGTGTTTTGATAAATGTGCATTTTTTTTCTACATGTCTCTTATTTTCAGACTTAAAGAGACAACACTGAGATCAGGACAATAAGATTTCCTCAATTTTTGTGTGAATGTGAAAGTACTTTTGTAATTTTTCATGACGGGAATTCCGAATCTCGGAATGAATTTACAAAACCGATGCGTAAAGTTGAAAACTCCATTCAAATTTTAAAAAATTAATACTGGTCATGCGTGACGGAGCATGGCTGTAATATCAAGAGAATTATATTGGTTGATCATGTGTATAATTCTCATGATCTCTCTGATTGATTAAGCATTGATATTGCTGGGAGAAATTTGGTCATAATCACTACTGGGGCTTAACAGGTTAACTATTAATTTTGCCCTCATTTTCAATCAAAAAAATTCAAAAGGGCTGATGCTACAAGCGGAAGTTGTGTCCACTATACCAGAACAATGTACCTCTGCATAAACTGCCCAAAGATTATAAGCTTGTTAAAAAGCGAAACCAAGATAAAAGAGACTTACTTGTGTGTTTTGACTGGGTATTTGCAGAGCATATGCTATGGTACTGAAGTCAAATGTTTCATCCAATGCAATAACAGCCCCATGTACCCCAGTTCCTTGCAGATTATCGGCATACTCTGACAGTCCAATCTTTTTAAGCCACATGATTACGCGTTCGTTACTCCAGACAAGCACATCTGAAAAATCAAAATCACAATGTTATTACTTTGGTGAAATCATTGGAATGGTAACATGAACAAGACATGCCTACTATATGTAATAAAGAATATAAACTGAAAGATGTTTGTGTTGGTTTTCTCACAACTGTTATGTCAATATCACGAAATGATCACAAAAAATAACTTTCCGTTATCTTTATTGGTGCAATACAGAAAGATGCCCATTTCCCCCTCCCCCCCCCCCCCCCACAGTAATATATAGTATGTTGTTGGTCTACAAATAGCACAAAACATGCAGATACAAAATTTTACCTTTTGGCTCATCTGCACACATTTGCCTTCTTTTCTCCAGCAACTAACAGATAAAGGAAACCCTTTTCAGTATCAATTTGTCATGCACATATTTATCTTAAGCATTTATTTTATTCTTGGCTGTTAAAAATTCATGATAGTAGCTACAGACATTGGCACTTACCCGCCTATCATAATTCATAAATCCTAAACATTTGACACCACACTGTAGACTGTGCCTGAAAACATTAAGCAGGTAGAAATGTTATGAATCAATCAATCAATCATTCAACCAACCAGTCAGTCAGTCAATCAGTTAGTCAGTCAGTCAATCAATCAATCAATCAATCAACCAGTCAGTCAGTCAGTCAGTCAGTCAGTAGTCAGTCAATCAATCAATCAATCAATCAATCAATCAATCAACCAGTCAGTCATCAATGAGATAACCTATTAACAGAACAGTCAACCAATCAGTCATCTGTCAGTCAACTGTCAGTCAGTCAGTCAGTCAGTCAGTCAGTAAATCAATTTGTCAGTCAGAAAATCAGTCAGTCAGTCGACTGGTGTCGAGTTGATAGTAACTCAATAATTCATGCCATTTATGACTGCTCATGTGCAATGTACAAGTACAAACCTGTGAAATCCATCAACTACTTTCAAATACTTTTGATATTCCTTCTTGCTGATGTGTTCCAGCATTCTTGCATCTACTAAACATTCTTGGAAAGTGCTCTGCAGGAGATAAATAATACAAGGATCAGCTTTGGTAGGTAGGTGCCCTGACATTTTTTTACAATAATTAACCTACAAATTCTGTAGTATGTTCTATTAAGGTACATACATGTATTAAGGTACAAATATGTACAGGTCTGGAATGAAAAATTAATGTCTTGCTAAGCAAAATAATTATTTCCACCCCTGTAAAGGTGGTGTAGGAGCCAACTGTGGCTTGTGTGGGCCACCTGTGGCTTGTGTGTGATTCTACCTTTACAGCAAAGGGGTTTATTCACCTTGTATTGAGCAAGTCCTAGACTTGGAAGCCATTCATTAGCTATCCAGTCATGGTTCATCTCACCGTACACTAATGACTGCAAGGAAAAAGAAACAAGGTTAAAAAGAATTCTGTTTGATGTAGCAGCTGTGTCTTACATGTTAAGTAGAAAATGGTCACTTTCTCCTGATAACATATTTGTGATTTTGCTATATCATTTTCACTCAGTATCACTTGATCAGATCAAAATAAGTGATTCCAATAGTCAGTAGCATTCGCCAAGAGCCAGTTGAAGTCTCGCTCAAGAACATGACATATCTACAAAAATAAGCATAACCATTACAGATCAATGGGAGCTAAATGTTTAAAACCCCTATTAACTTTTTCAAGGTGGCCACTCAGTAATGGACCCTTCCATATACAAACTCTATGTACACCTCTAAGTAAACAATTTAACATGGCCCCAAGAGGAGTAGTCCAGTACTTTTAACAATAAACACTTAATGACTGGTCCTGAGGGAAACAGTGAATTTTGTTTCCCGAGAATCTCGATGTTTTCCTCGACTTCGTCTCGGGAAACATCGAGATTCTCGGGAAACAAAATTCACTGTTTCCTGAGGGATCAGTCATTAAGTGATTTGTTATATAGCAACACAAAAAAAAAAACACAACACAAGACAGTTTGAAAAACGCGCCGAGCACTCGATCCATCATAATCATGCAACCTTTTGTCACGGTCTGATCACGTGCGCTAGCGGGCAACAGTGCAATGTTACCCTCTGACGTCAAAATTGTTGCCCGCTTTCGCAAATGTTGCCCGCTTAGCACAATTGGCGGGAAACAGTTTGTTTGTTAGATGTCATGTGACAATGAATCAACCAATCAACGTGTGCATTGTATTGACAAAAACTCCAACTATATAACAATAGACTTTATTGTTATCAGGGCTAGGGACATTGTTTAGCTATTTTATCTATTGTTTACTCAACCAATAGTGTTGCTGCTTCGGTGAGGTGCTGTTTGCCCCACCCCACCCCCAAGAGTGACCTCTTACATTTCTGTTTGTTGTAGGTGAGGATGGACTTGTAAGAGTGACAATCTCTTGAATCGCAAGTCGTAACTTGAGTCGATGAAGAGGGTTGGATATTCCAATCTCGTGCTGAATCTCAGTATCTGACAATGCCTGAAAGAAGGAAACACAGTTTTTAACTTGTGAATACACACAGTGTTGAACCAGATATAGGATACGCGGACAAATATGCAAATGTTCATTTGCTCCATCATCTGTAAACGTTTTTAATTCCCCAGTTATTACATGTTAAAAGATGATTACCGTATTGTAATTCCCCAGTGTATTACTCGTTCAGTTGTCTAGACAATCTTGTTTCACACAATGCATATTTATGTCACACTAAGATGTTTTAGTCATTTTAAATGTTTTACTCTTCAATTCTTTGACTTCAAACTCAGTACACAAAATTAAAACCGATTTGTGGACTTAACCTTACGTTGTTTCATATTCATGAGATGGCTCTCAGACTGAGGCCTTTGATTATTCAACTTTCCACTTTGGAAATGGTATTGGTTCAACTGTAGTATCAATACAATGTAGGTGGTGCAAGAACATGTGAGGATTTATCAAACATGAATTGAATTGCACAAATGAATTGCACGCATTGTATTACGCATGAATTGCATGAATTGCACGCATTTTGGGCATCCTACTGATGAGCAGTTACGAAATTCAGATATATTTAGTAGCCACATTTATTTGCGGTCTGTCCCCTTTGAATGGTTTGACTGATTGCCAAACTTTCAAAGTTTGAATGTGTGCAAGGGTAATTTTAGCACCAATGTTCACACCTTCAAGTTTTCTCACTTGTATGTTAATTATGAAAAGCCTAGCAGAACCCGACTAACAAAATATACTGGTATTGTATTGACCAGAAAAACATTAACAATAATTATGACTTCCTACCGACATAATTGCTCCACTCTTGACATTTGCCTTACAAGCGGCAACATACCAGGCAGGCATGCCCACCCATAACTGCAACAAAGCAAAAAAATCTCAGAAAATATACAAAACTGTATATTTGTCTTTTTAAAGCCAATATTTCCTATCCAAAATTTAAAGGTATGTAAAATATAATAATGATTAGTGCATGAACTGTTCCAGAGTTTTTACCACTAACAATCATAACTTGTCTTATTCTTTCCTCTCAGTTGTTATTCATACATATTTCACTGTTTCTTTTTGTCATAGCTTTATGATATTAATGTTTCATTAGAATTTTGGCAAACAAACAAATCTTGACTGAAAAAACAAAACAATAATTATTATAACTTTACTGACATACAGTATATATTATATATATAATTATTTATAACTTTACTGACATACATACATGTAAATCAACAATAACAACAAGACTTGGAGGGACTTTGAGTCTACCAAGTTTTGTATTTGATCATGCCAAACTTTGTGAGGAGGCATGCATATTATGCCTACTGTTTCAATCAAATTTATCTGTGCCCCTTGACTGACTAACTTGTGAAAACTCAAAAACTCACCTCTAGCCAAGCCACAACTGTAGGCGCATTCCACAAAGCAAAAGGCGTCCCAGCTGCTAATGCTTCCGCTAGCAGATGTGATTTATTTTTTATTCTTCTGTCTAATTCTCGCTGCCCCGAACCCCCTGAAACTGGCTCATTGGGCATTGAGTAAGAGTCTGTAGGGACCTCCGAAGAGTCCTTTTGTTTAGTCTTTGTTTTATTGCCAAAAATACGTCCAATAGATCCTTTGATCCCTTTCTTGTGTGTTTTGCTCTTAGATAAAGATTCCGCACTACTGGTTGTACTTGTGATGCTTGGCAAAGAGTCCGCTGAACTATCCCTGAAAGATTGATTTAAAATTGATTTGATATTTACCATGCCTATCAATAGCGCAAACACTCTGACAGTTCATAAGAGGGTGGCAAAAGGTTTATGCATGACGCGTGATCAGGGCAAAAGTCAGTGCATGAAATGTGAAAGTTAGTAAAATGGAAACGTGATTCGTGAATTTAGGAACTAATATCCTCGTAAGGAACCAGACTAAAGGTGGGTGAAATGATGTTGTGTACAACACGTAACGGTGTAACGGTGTTGTGTTGGTTAAACATTGGGATTACAACTGTACATCTGTCACATTTTCCTCTAGGACCCTCAACTATAGATGGCACTCCAAGAAGGAAATTTAAAAGAAAACTCTGCTCTGCCCTGTTGTGATCCAAGCCCATTTCCTACCTTGTTTTGATCATGCCATTGGTAGAAGGAACTGTATTTACAGTATCATCAGGTGATGAATTGGAGTTTACGCCTGACTGACTGGGCTTGGAGCTCTCTGTTGAATCAGAAGTGCTTGAGCTGGGCGTGGGAGGTGTGTGAGCATCCTCCAGGGTGTTAAGTGAACCTTCCTTACTAGACTTCACCTGCAGTAGAGAAAAAATAATAATTAATTGAAAGCATCATTAACAGGAGTACTGTCCAAAAGAACAAATAAAAAAAAAAAACATGAAGAAATTCAAATTTAAAGAAACAGCTCTGTTCCTTACGGTGCTTGTCAACCAACAGAGACATTTTTTCCTCTTAAACACGGAACTAACCAAAATATTGAGGCTGAGGCGTTCAGCCTGTCAATCACAAATCCCAGTGGGTTTTGTTTACATGTATAATAATTTTTTTTATGAAAAAAAAAAATTGTTTCTTCTGAACAGAACAGTTAGACGAAGAATATTTTTAGTACTCAGCACTGTTTTTGTATTGAGAATGTTAATAAATACTGATAATATTCAAAATCTTGCCAAACTGAGCTTTCGGGGACTTGCTCTAGTTCTCAGTACACGTGTGACTGTATGGTGTGTATGTGTGGTGGCCTGTTGATCACAGGCTTACCACTTACTGTACGTTTATTTCGCCACAAAATTAGAATTTTTCACTGAAAAGACCAAATTCACCAAGAAAGAAATTCACTCAAATTTGATAACTACTTTGTGATGCTTTGCACATAATATTATAATTTAGGTTGTGCTATTCTGCATAAATTTATCAGTTTTTTGAATAAACCAAAGCACTTCAAAGGGGGCATGTCCTTTCCTTTTAGAGGCTCACTCCATGTTTAACACAGTGACTGTGATCAGGAGATCTATGATGTAGGATGTCTTACAGAGTTTCTAGTTAACTTTTTGTAGCACAAAATTTACAGCTGTAAGATCATACCCAAATTGGTGTTGTGTCCATAGGATCAAGAGGAGGGAATGGAAAAGATGTAGAAGATGCAACCAGCTCCTGCAAGCAACCAAAACAATGTTTAATAATAAATTACTCAACAACAATAATTTTAACAGTCTTATCACAGAGTTCCTTGCATCTACCTCGATCATTTCTATAAGATGGTGCACCCAAAAATTCATAGATAAACAATGTAGAAGGCAAATTTTTTGTATGTAATCAGTCCTGCTTATGAAAACAAAGGGTGCTTACCATTTGCCATAACTGGCTGATCATGTCGGTCAATTCATAAACTAGTACACCATTATATTTACTTCAAACTGGCATTCCAGACTGGTCACTTCGTAAATAGCATGGACTTGTAGGAACAGGTCTTCGAAAAGATGCATTCTGTTAACAAACTGACTGGTCTGGTCTGGCTGGCTAGTTCTGACAAATGGTGGGCACCCATACATAGCCACTGAGGTATATGTTGCAGGTAAAATCCGGTCTCAGGTTAGATCAGTATTCAATCTAGGTAAGCTAACCCTAACCCCAACACAAAGATAACCATCACAGCACTGGCTACATAATTATACCTTTGGAGTTAGGGGTGATCGATGGTTAGCTTTGTGTTAGGGTTAAGGTTTACTTACCTAGATTGGATGCTGGGTACACATTTAACCCATGTACATTGAATACTGATTCAACCTGACAATGGATTTTTATACCTGCAACATATTCACATAAGAGTCAAATTATTTTGCTCTTATTACATGTACATACTTGTTGAGAAGCTGAATACATGTCCTGACGCCTTGGACTTCGTTCTACAGACTTTTCCAGTACAATAGCTCTTTGTTCTGTGGACTTGTGTTCCTCTTGTAATTGACTAAAAATGGAAATTCAAAAATAAAAAAAATTTTACTAACTAAAAAAATTGATAAATTGTTTAATTTAGTCAGTGTTACATCAGTTATCAGAACAAACAACAATACTTGTAACTGAGTGAAAATTGTGGTTTTGACCGAAAGAAGTCATATTTCTCCATCTTTCGTTTTTATGTAAAGTGCTCTCTACTTGAAAAAATAGAAAAATTGAGCATGTGATTTGAAATCAAAACCTCTTAATGTACCACAAGTCTTTAGTACATTATGCATGCTGATGAATTTTGTCTTAGTTAAGGGTAATTTTCCACTCGCTGAGTGAAACAAATTAAGTGGAAAATGTTTTTATCGCACACTAATTGGGCCTGGGTATAAGGTCATGTGACCTGAATGGCAGGTAGTTGCTTCGTTGTATCTGCCATACCTTCCCACCCACCCTAAGATTTCAGTTTTGCATGCTGTATAAATATAATGTGCAACCTTGTAATTTTGTCAGCATCCCTAGTTTGTTTTTAGCATTTATGATATGTGTACAGATTTTTTTGAGTTAACAATAAAGGTCAGACTGTGGAAGTTGGCTTGGCATGGCTACCGGTGGTATGTGAGAAAAAACAATTAAGATGGTACATGTAGATGCCTAATCAGTTTTGTAATATGTTCCATAAAACCAAGACCAGTTGTCTGTATGGAAGAACATGCCTTATCGAAGTCAACTTCTCTTCTTTATCGATACATTAACACAAATGATACAATTCCCACTCACTTGAGCTCCTTATTAATAATGTCTATCTGCTGTTGTAACAATGATGCTAGCGTCTGGGCATCACCACCCACACTTTTCTCTTCAGACGTCTCACTGCCAGCATCACTTTCGATGTCAGACAGTCGACTGTTGTCAAATGCCATGGCAACATTTTTAAGCACACTCTCCTGCTCAAGTTTTTGCCACTCCTGTTCATTAAGTGTGAACACCCGGCTTGGTGAATCTATTCCAGCACGACCTTTCATCTCTCGTTTGACAGGTTCACTATATGTGGTAAAATAGAAATGTAGAAAAATTACCATTGATAACAATTTTATAGTACAGGATAATTAGTTTTATTATATAAACTTCAGTGAAATACAAGGATTTGTCCCACTGCAGAAAAGTCATATCTTGATACATAAGAATATAAATCAATTTTATAGTGACGGTATCAATATCTTCACATTTGCTCCATGTCTGCCCTCATTAAATGTCAAACTAAAGTGCTGGTCTATATTCGAAAATCTTCAGCAATCTACATAATTGGAAACATTCATACAAGCTTTGGACTGTATTCAGAGAATTTTTGAAAAATCTTTGGAAATCTTTGCAAAATCTTCAGAAAATTCTTGGAACTTTGTTATTAAGGTGAAGTAATACAGGCAACAAAATCGTGCAACTTGTTGTGCAACAATGTTGCGTTGCAGGTTGCAACCCTGATGTTGCAAGTATTACCACCTTTATGTACGCATGCAACAAATTTTCATGTTGCAGAGAGTAGATGCTGCTTCTACTTTCCGCAACATGATAATTTGTTGCATGCAAAGGTGGTAATATCACAACATGAGGGCTGCAACCTGTAATGCAACATTATTGCGCGACAAGTTGCAGGATTTTGTTGTGCATAAATTACTTCAGCTTCAGTGTTGTTTATATAATAATCAAAATAAAACATGGCTGCTTGTAGATTTGAAATTTCTCTTCTCGTGTTCAAGTCATTATCTCACTCCTCCGTGCACCCACGTCTAATCTTCTATGTATAACCTAAAAAATTAAGTCACTTATTCAATGTTATGTGTTGTCATTACTGTACCTGAAGTGCACAGCAGGACCATTTACAGTAGTGTCATCAGTGGCCTGTTTAAAAGTAAATCAAGGCATTACACTGTAGTTCTACTATCAGACATTGTAGAAGTACCTGAATAGTTTCCATATCATATAAGCCAATAAATAAATATAAATAAATAAATTGACTTTGTTTAATGATGGTGACATAAACAGTCTTGCAACTGACAAACCTGTGACTCTCAAATTCCATATCAAATTGGAATTTGGTTTTTGAGGATGGAGAAAAGAAAACAGAGGATCTAGAGGTAAAACCATTGGAGGAAGCAGGGCAACCAACAACAAACTCACATATGACGAGCCTGGGAATGGAACCCCGCCACATTGGTGGGAAGCAAGCTCTCTCACCACTGCACCAGCCCTAATCCTTGAAGGAAAACAAACTGTACCTTGGATTTCAGCTTTTCATATTCTTCATTAAGCCTTCCTAGTTCCAGAGCTAATATTTCCTGGAAGAAGAAAAACAAAATTGAAAGAGTTACTTTACTGACTGAAATATTATACTGTTTGTGCTTTATGAGTGATTCTTTGCTTGACACCATTTCAAAATCTTGGTTTTGTGAAAAAAAAGAAATTGATTTTTAGTTCAATTTCAGGACAAACAAATCTTAGGTCACAACCTGTATAGTCCAAGTGCAGAGGTGGATTGGTCTAATTGGTCTGAGTTTGATTTCCCATGGTGCATTACATTTATCCTATGTACTACATGTTGATGTAGATCAGTGCACAAAAAACATGGATTTACTTTTGCACCTGCAACTAGCATAAAAATCTCAGGATATCTAACACTGAAAATATACTGACTGACAAAAAAAGAATACAACCTTAATGATTGAAATTCTTCTACAGTAGAAAACACTGATGTGGCATTTACCTTTTCTCTTTGAAGATCTTCTACTTGCGATTTTACTGCAGTAAGGTCTTGAGTCAAAGCAGTCTGATTAAGAGAAACTCGCAATTAATTTGTTAAGACACTATAATTACAGTAGCAGACAGAAGTAACGTAACAAAGAATGGCAGGCAGAACGTGTTCCACTTTGCATTCCCTAGCAACCCAACAATGCGTTCCCTGTTTGGTTACTTCAGACTGTCCAGTACTGTAGTTTATAGTTGTCATATAAAAATTATATGATCAGGGACTGCAGTCACCCAAGCCACAATGATCTAACAGGTAATCTGTTTTATATACTTCCAAAAGTGCTCTTACAATGATATTGAGCAAACATTAAGCCTGGTTACCACTTGAATGATAAGCTCATGCAAGCACATTAACCCTTTCACTCCCAGAGGCACTTATGGAGACATGAAATGTAGTTCTAACTTTTGAGTCTGTTGATGAAATCCAATGGTGTGACCATTCACATGACACCTCTTTGGCAGTACTTTTGCATGGTACCATTTGTTTTTCAATATTTTACAAATTTAAATTTGGGATTTCTCATGTTTTACACACCTTCTCCTCTAGTGCAGCCATTCGCTCCTTAAGGTGAACTTGCAGTCTTTCATTTGACTCGCCCAGAAGTTTGTCAACTGTGTTTGATAACCTAGAATTATGGTCTTCATTCATTTTTTCCCTTTCACGTGCCTACAATGAAAGATCCTTCACATCAACATAACTGGCATTCAATTATTTTGCAATAGATTTCTAGTTATATGTACATGTAGCTTTTTCAGGCTCAAGCCAGTTAACCTTTTAGAGTGCTTTAAGGTGATGTTACACGAGCCGATTTTTAACGCCGATTGTTCCGTTAAAAATCGATATCGTGTAACATGGCGCACAGGCCGATTTTTAACGCAACATTTCGTCGCGCCAACAATGTTGCAGGTTTTTGAATCGCTTTCAAAAACCTGCAACATTGTTGCCCGAATTTTGTTGGAGTTGGCGCGTGTAACACCCCCGCCGCTGACTTTTAACGCAACATCGTCCCTGAATGCACCACGGACAACCGAAAAGTGTCACGACATCACGTAAACAGACAAAATGGCGGAGCTTGTTGAAGATGAAGTCGAATTTGTACCTGAAATTTGTTTAGATGACGCCGAAAGGCGAAAACTTATAAAATTCTACGAGGAAAAACCTGTCTTGTGACTTATTTCGATTTGTCGAGCAGGAGCCTGGGCTCAAACGTTGCGGACAATGTTAAAAATCGTCTCGTGCAACATACCGTTGCCGACTGTTGCCGCAACAAAGTTGCGTTAAAAGTTGTCTCGTGTAACATGGATTAAAAGACGGCGTTAAAAATCAGCTCGTGTAACATCACCTTTACATCACAGGCTGAATTTTTCAGTGTACATGTAAGATCTGAAAAACCCCTCTGTGACCTGGTGGGGAGACAGCTTTGCTACTTTACAATAATATGGACAAAAGACTGCAGCAGGGCTGTCACTAATTTTTTTAAAAAGGCGGTAAAGTGATGTGAACAAAGTAAGTGGGAAAACATGGTTCCAAGTGTTGTTAATGTTTTGTTTTTCTATCAAAGCAGCTGGAACTTAAACTCATAATAGCTAGGGAAAAACCCTGTCCCTGGCCTAAAATGATCATGATAGCCCTCCTGCTAAGGCAAGAATCGAACTTGAAGAAGACAGAGTAATGCATGTCTTCTGCTGCCTGATAACAAAGTGATGGATCAAGAAGAGTCCACTCACCCTATGAAGCTCTGCCTGAAGGTCCTGAACCTGGATTTCCAGTTGTTGAACAGTCTCTTCAGCAGTGACATGTTTCTCGGCAGCCTGGAAATAAAATACCACATACTTACATGTAGCTTGTTAACTGAGTGGAAAGTTTTTATAAGACAATACTGACTGCCATATTTTCTGGTGTATATGTTGTGGTTTAAATATTATTTTGGTTTAAAATTTTCAAACCAGTTTAATTTTTATTTTCTTTTGTTTTAGATTCATTACCATAATCTGACACAATGGAAAATCAAAATCAAACTCGTTTGAAAAATGTTAAACCAAAATAAAAATTAAACCACAACATATACAGCTGTAAGTTGAATCAGCCCCCAAAATCAACCTCAACCTATACGCCAGCCAAAACTTGACGGTCACTCATTTATCCCAAAACTCATATTTAATTAGCAGAACAACAAACTCCTGAGCTAGGATCAGAATCTGTATGATTACAAGAAACGAAATTCTGCTAAACTGGCACAGACCTTTGAGCCTTGAAGCAGCCCTCCAAGCTTTTTCAATACTAAACCTTTTTCTACAGTACGTCTTGAAATTACATACAATATGTGTTTTCACACTTTTTGAAGAGACTATGTACATTGACATTTACTTCATGTAAGCCTTACCTCATTTAAGGCAGCCATTTGCACTGCCAATTCTTCCTCAATTTTGGGCAGTGCTTCAGCTTTTCGTAATGACTGGTTAAGATTCTGCTCAGCAAGTTCCAGTCTTTCTTGCTGTAACCGGACCTTTTCTTCTGTCTGTAAAAACAAGACATTAAATGACATTGATACTATACACAACCAACAGCTTAATGTTTATGGAAATATGATTACATTTACAATCCAATTCAAATGTGCTAATTTTCAAATTAAGAAAGGAAGTTACTGTGCAGTAGAATCTGGACAACTCAAAACCACAAAATTCATACTTCTTGCTGCTTCACTTAGTTAGAGATTTTATTCTTTGATAAGTCAAAATCAGGGCTCGAAATTGCGACCAATACGGTCGCATTTGCGACTTAATTTTTGTGTTTGCGACTAAAACTTCCAGAGGAGTCGCAAATTTGCGAGTAGTTTTCGCCTTGGCCAATAACGAAATGAAAAGCCTAGCAGTCGCTACTTTGCCACCATTTTTGCAGAAATAAATAAAGAACTGAAAAAATATTGTTGTGTGCCTTGATTATCGTAGGCATTTGAAGATATGGGGTAAAATTGTACGTAATTTACCCGCAATGTTACGACGCAACGCTATTCCCTCGATCGCGGCCGCCATTGCAGCGGTTTCTTATTCATATGTATTGCAGGCTCATATTTTTGTTTGTTAAACCGCTGGATTAGAGCTGTCATCGCGGCCGATCGCGGCCAGGTGGAATCCGTCAAAGTATCATCAATTTCGCAACGGTGACGGACGTTTAAGTAGATATGTTCCAAGATTGTATCCTTTCTGGAAGCTAATTTAACCAAAAAATATAAGTTTGGGTTGTACACTAGTTTTAAGATCGAGAAAAATGTCTTGATCGTTACGATTGTGGCGGCCAAGTTTATAGTATTGCATGTTTCGTTCTGTACATGTACAGTCATCATTAGAGATAACGTGAAAGCTGTTGAAGTAATAAAATCTTGTTACATGCAATCATTTGTTAGTCAAAGTTATTTTTTAACTAATATTGTTGCTACTTAATTTTGCGACTAAAATTTGTGAACTTGCGACTTGATTTTTGTATCTAGTCGCAAAATGGCGACTGAACTTTTTTTTTAATTTCGAGCCCTGAAAATGTTGTTTTTTTCCTAATGGTTAAAGTTAGCAGGATTCTACTCTACCAATACACAGACTATGCCACACAATAACATTTTAAATGGGCAGTTTCATGGGGATTGCGACCGGCTTTTTAGTTCAAAACCATGCTACAATACTTTCAATTATTTACAAAAAAGAAAAGAACAAAATCAAACAATTCTGTTCTATAGTCTATTTTGGAAAATGAAAATGACAGAACTTGAAAAAAGTTAGTAAATAAAGGTGCAAGACCCAGTCCGTCTATGACTAGAGACACTCATCAACAGTTTTGATAGATTAGGGTGGTTAGGGTGGTAATTTATCAGAAAACCAAACTATTATTTTAAGGTTACTGTTACTACAAAAAACACTTTAGGGGTTTTGGATTGACACAAGTGACACAAATCCTGGTGATGTACCCCTTAAACATCTGACCAATCTTTTGTTAGAATAACAAAGAAATCTTAAATCACAAAACAATATTTCCAGATAGAAATCATATAAATAATATTGATGTACTCAAACAGTATCAGACACTCAAAAGAGTGTTTCATCAGGTAACCAGACACCTCAAATTGGGAAAAAAAAAGATAAGATGAACACTGCCTTGTACAACCATAATTTATATTATGTACATGTTGTATTATAACAGATTATAACAGTTTATGACATTTTTTATATGCAACACAGACTTGTGTTAAGTGTCAATAGTCACTTTTGCTAACCTGTATAAGTTCACTTTCTTTACTTGCCAGCTCAGTTTCTAGTCTCTCATTATCATCATTCAGCGCTGTGACTTCATGTTGGAGTCGCACATAACGTTTCTCAAGAGTTGTTATTCTATCTTCCATGTCTGATTTCTGTGCTGCGGCCTGTTGAAAATTTACAAATACAAATATCACATCAGAATTTTGCAAAAACGTTTTCCGAGCAAAGTGTACATGGGTACTCTATGGGATAAAAAAGGTACAGTTGCACATGAGCTGCCTGTAGACAGTCCACATAACCAAAGCTGAACCTGGTTTCTGTAGCATGAGGCAACTAGCAGTATTGCTACTCCCCCCTGGATGGAATGCTAGTCCATCACAGGATTTTCCCCAGCATTATGTTGCCAACCCATAAACCCATTTATACACCTGGGTGAAGAGAGACAATGTGCATCTGTCAATTAAAATGAACATACCTCATCTAAATCTCTTTCCAATCTCTGTATTGAGGTATTTCCTCTATCCATTTGCTTATTGCAAATTCGTAATTCTTCTTCAAGTGTTGTACATCTCTCTTTCAAGTCTTTATTTTCTCTTGTGAGCTAAAAAAACAAGAGCAAGCAAGGTTGGAAACAAATCTGACAATTTTCAGAAGAAAAACAGACCTTAATTGGTAGTAAATTTGTTTGCTTGCTGGTCACCTAACCTGATAAACATCTGCTTTAAAGTGTTCCTATGCATGTGTTGTAGGTTAAAATTATTTTAGGTTAAAATTATTTCAAACTGGATTAATTTTTATTTTCCTTTGTCCCAGATTCATTGACATAATCTCAGACAAAGAAAAATAAAAATTAACCTAGTTTGAAATAATTTTAACCTAAAGTAATTTTGACCTACAACACATGCATTTACTCACTCCAAGGCATCCATGCCAGTGTAAGTTTAAGGCTGGTTATGTCATTTTAATTTTTGACAAGCCAAAAACCATATTTGTATCAACAGAAACTTAAAAAAAAAGGACCAGTTCTGTTGACAATCACTACAGTTATTGTTGCACTGAAATTATAAAGAGATGTCTTTCGCTGCAGATGGCCAGGATGGAAATGGATTGCAACTGTTTTAGGAGCATTTTGTGTGTGAGCAAATATACTAAGTTGAATATTTAATAGCGTTGTCTAAAAATCAGCAAAATTACAGTGACATATTTGCCCCTTTAATGTATGACTGATTATTATTTTTTTAGAATCATTTCTACCAGATGATGTCATAATTTTGTGCTACTCCATTTTGAATGCAATTCTCTTATTACTGCTACAGTTGTAGTTTTAAACAATGTTTTTGTTACCCGTTCAAGCTCCTTGGTTCGTTTGTCAAGGAGAAACTGCATCTCTTCCATTTGCTCTTCATGTGCACTTATGTCAAGACTGATAGGTCCATTGGAAAGATGCTGCAAAGAACACCAGTCAGTCATTACAAGCACGCAGCACTGTACAGTAACAAAAGGCATGTCAGGGCTTGAAATTGCGACAGACATTTCCTGGTTTAGGTCACAACTTTGGCGATCAGATTTCTCTAAGATCACATACACAGCCCATTTAATGCCAAATACTGACTTTGATCCGCTATATTTTCTTCAATTCCATTACAGCTTCTCTCTTTGAATGACGGGCACAGAATTTTGTGAAAAGACCACTGGACCACAGAGCTTTTGGGTATCCACCATCTTTCCTTCATACATGTACATGTTCATGTTTGTGCAATATAAGTGTGAATGTCTCTGGTTCCCATGAGCTACATGTACAACATCAGCACCTGGAAAGTCTTTTTACTTTGTTTGTTGTAAAGCTTGGGGAAAGATTGTTTTGGTTAAGTCTGTTAGGTATATTTCGTATTTTCGTGTATGGAGTCATTTTGTTGGAAAGTATAATTTCCTTGTGTCTGTTTCAACCAGATGCTGCATAATGATAAACCAATAAGCATCTTGGGAATTAGTCTTGTTATATTTTTCTTTCCAAATATGGGGTTCAAACTAATCAGGGATATGCCCTTTGTTTTGACACTAACTATGTTTTCCTACAGTAATGAACAGTCTACAGCTTGGAAATAAAAGCGTATCTCCCTCCAAAAAAAATAACATGCCATTAAATAGCACTAAGTTGCATGTATTATGTTGTAGGTTGAAATGAAATTCAGGTTAAAATGATTTCAACCTAGTTTGATTTTGAATTACCTTTGTTTCTGATAATTTATGATAATGAATCAAAGACAAAAGAAATTCAAAATCAAACTAGGTTGAAATCATTTTAACCTGAATTTCATTTCAACCTACAACATATACAAGACTGTCATTAAGCTCTGAGGTCTTAAGCCAGCTACACAAGGAAAATAGGCAGTCATCAGAAACTCAAAATAGCTTCCCATGTCTGTTGTCCATAATAGCCAGATGCTGGCTTCTAATGACAACCCTGTGTATACCGGTAGCTGTAACCATGTACATGTAAATCAAAATCTGATCTGCCAGGGTCCCTTTACATGGTACAACTTGTTGCATGGGACACACTTGTGCCATGCTTACCAGATGACTTTAGTTGATTTACAGGAAGTAATTTGTGTTGTAAGCATGTCTTAAGAACGGTGTAAGTGTGTCGCATGCGACAAAGTTGTACTGTGTAAATTGGCCCCAATACAGTCATAATGCTGACCTTTTCTCCATTAGAATCTTCACTGCCATTTTCTACACAGTTTTCAGTTGACGTGTGAAGTTTTTCTTCAGTTCTCACTCTCCTGAGATTCCGAAGTCTGATATCTTCATTCTCTTGTTCAAGCTCTTTGAGCTAAAAAAAAAAAAAAAAATAGATCAAAACATTGATGTTGAATAAGCTACAAAACTACATCATCCATTTAAAACTCTGTGTGGTCTTTCAAATGGCCTGAGGAAATGTTTTAATGCTTTTATGCTTTTGATATCAGTTATTATCCATTTATTTTAGCCCTTTTAGTAGCTAGCCATTAGTGTATGTCTTCGCATAAGAGGTTTCATGTATGCTTAATGACAAGTCTTCACCTTTTCTCTTGTTTCTTCAAGCTCTCCTTCCAGTGCATTGTTCTTTTCGACAGCCTGTCGTAGTCTTTCACGCACCTAAAACAAACAATGACATCTTGTTTAAAACAACGTCAAGTGTCATCAGTGTTGTAGGTAGGCTAAAATGACATTCTTCCATTGTACAAATAAGGAATGGTTGTGGGAGTTTGCAAGCCAAAACAAATGCTTATTCTGAGTAATAAATGACAGTTACATGTAAAAGGTGCCAAATACAATAGAGATGATACTGGTGGACACTTAAAATGTGTCAAGTATCCTCACCTCGTGTAAATGATCTTAAGGTCATGGCACAATAAAATTTTTGAAAAAAAAAAAAACAAGGGTTTTCTCATATGTATAGCAGTTGTGGATAAACTTGATACATGCATAACTATTAAAACACATACTTTTATTAAGTTTTGATTAGTTTTGAATGAATATAGCTGTTTGTTAAAAATGCTAAGGATTTTCTTTGTGATAGTGAATGTTCATTGACATCTTGCAGCCTGTCTGCTGAATAATAATAAGGAGTTGGTCACAGTATACAAATATATAGTTTTGATAGTGTGAAGAAAAATATCACTAGAAAATATTTGCAGTGGACTTACTTGCAAGTGCCCCATCATTTTTTCAAACACCATGTTTTGAATGCAAAATTATAGCATAATATTGCAGGGAGCAGCAATATAGCAAAAACTATGCTGAAGCCATCCTTTACATGTTTTGTCAAAATTAAACAATAACCTACGAATATGTTGTGGTTTAAATTTTGTATTTGGTACATGTATGTCAATTTCAAACCAGCTTCATTTTAATTTTCCTTTGTCTCAGCTACATTGCGATAATCAAAGACAAAGGAAAACTAACAATTAAACTGGTTAAAAATTTTCAAACCAAAACAAAAATTGAATCACAACATACATGTATAATAACAAAATGGACACCAAACTTTTAAATTTACTAAGAATGTGTGGATGCGTGGCAAGCTTAAATGTTTGAGGATTACTTAGTCTGCCAAACTCTTCCATTATTTATGGGGTTACTAAGGAAGTAAACTGACCCATTCACACCCAGGAAACATGTAGTGTAGTCCTAACTTTTGCATCTGTTGACAAAATCCTATGATGTGACCATTCAAATGAAACCTCTTGGGCAGTACTTTCGCATGGTGCCATTTGTTTTTCAACATTTTAGAATATGAAATGTGGGATTTTTCTTGAATTTTGGTTTTTTGCACCCTTGGGAGTTAAAGGGTTTCTAAGGGCTTAAAGTCTACAAAATACAATCTTTCACCTTTTCATCAAGAGCCTTGTGGTGCTCAAAGAGTGATTTTAGAGCCTTAAGAACTTCTACTTCTGACGACACACCACCAGTTGTCGCGGCCTGTCGTTTGACAACTGTCATTCTTAACGACCTTTCATGTCGTGCTACTAAACATTCTAAATGTTCTAAAAGAAGCTGTAGCAAACAAAAAGAAATGAAAATTAACAAATAAACATTTTTTTAAAATAATTTCCACTACAGCTGAACCTCTTCTAAGGGACAGCTGCTACAAAGGCAGAAACCTCTTCTAAGTGAGTGCTCACATATGGTCCCAGCAACACAAAAATGCTACATTTTCCCCTTCCCTTAAGCAGAAACTTCTCCAGACCATGCTTTTAACCAGGTGGGCATTCAGGCATCCTATAGATGGGCACCCAGTTTTGGATGAAATTCATGTAAAACTCACCTAAGCTTTTATAAATTTCATAAGAGTCATGTCTGACACCTTGCATTCAATTTCTGGCTCGGTTGTTCAAAAGGTGGATGGTGCTATCCACCGGAAAAATCACAATCCAGCAGATAACACAAAGGATTTTGTTAATACTTATCCACTGGATAGTGATATATTCAGTGGATAGCGCTATCCACCTTTTGAACAACCGGGACCTGCTCCAGACCTAGGTATTAAAAGCTGGTTTTCACTCGCAACAGAGTTGGTGCGAGAGTCATAATCAGAAGTGTATCTAATGAAATCAAACTACGGAGTCATAAGGAGAGTTTCTGATTTTTGTTATGACTCAGTCGCTCACGATCTTGTGAAAACTAGATTATCAGAGTCGTAAGCAAAAATTTGAACTCATTGGGCCTGGAAATGGGAATAAAAATTGGTTTATTCTTCTACTTCTGCTTGTGACTTGTCACTAGAGCACAAGCGATGCAGTCATAAGCCCAATTGGAAGAACATGAAAAACCGATTCTTGCCGCTCTGATTCCATGGAGCTTATGACTCAATTGTTCAATTTTCACTACGTCTTGAGCGACATCCTCCAATTACAACTCTGACTCCGTCACTTGTGAAAACCAGTCTCCAGGGACTGCTTCATTGCTTTAAATAAATAAATAGGGTCAAATAGGAATTTCAGTGGAAATCCACAGAGTCGCTCTTACTTCCACTGCTTCGAGATCGAAACTGGAATTTGGAAATGTTGGTTTTTGTGGAGCAAGGAAAACCAGTACCCAGAGAAAAACTCGGAGTAAGGACCGGAAACCAACAAACTCAACTGGGATAACATACATGTACATGTACCATTCAAAATGAATAGACCAATTCCGATATATTAAAATTCATACTTGGCTCCGAGGCTTAGGGCAATAAAACAGAAGAAATCACATCGAGGTTCAGGGATGAATAATTAATTTGTTTTGTTTTATTCCCCTAGGCCTCGGAGCCAAGTATGAATTTTAATACATCAGAATTGGTCTATTAAAAACACTCCTTTTGTACAATTATATTATGGGATCATTTTGGTGGATGTCATTTCACTCAAAAGGCACTTGCTTAGTACTCACTCTTGTATTACACCTCTCTGATTTCAGTTCACCGATTTCTTCATCTTTTTCTAAGAGCTGTTCTCTGGCTTGGTTTAGCTCTTTAAGCATTGTTGCAAAGTCCTACAAGAAAACAAAATGCCATTGTTTTAGATTGTACAATATTGGGAGTAAAATGATGAAAACTGGACAAGATTAAAACAAAAATTTTTCTGTGAGGCTAGTAAGAATGAAAACATCGCCTACAGTCAACTCTCTGTCAATGGACACCTCTATAAGACAGACACCTGGTGTCGGTCCTTGCCGTTTTTCAGTCATTTAAAGTCATCTGTAACTAAACTCTCTATAAGACAGATACCTCTCTAAGATGGACAACGGGCACCGAGAAATGCTTTTTTTTAGTCAAAAATACTTCAAAACGGAAATGTAGATGTTGACTATAGACAAACAAGTCCACTTTTCTAATATATTTATTTTCGTTCCAGTTTGTAGGTTTTGCTTAACATTGAACAGACTTAACAGACGTGTATTCATTGTGCATACAATGTACATGTAGGTTCAGCTTTATTATCTCAGAATTGCTAGTGTCATGTTACCTCAACTCTCTATAAGCTGGACACTTCTCCAAGACAGACAGTTGGGGCTGGTCCCATGGTGTCCATCTTAGAGAGAGTTCATTGTATAATATCCGTAACAATCTTTGTTTGGTATGTAAATAAGAAAATTAATGGTCAGGGAATTAATATCCTGTTGTCTTTATATTGAACTTGTAATAAAGGACAGACAGGAATTGCCAAAAACAAGTTCTATCTAATTAGAAAACAGGTCTGTAGTATGGTGCTACTTTGGTGTCTGGCGATGATAACCCAAAGAGTGACCACTTAAAAAACGTTTCAACCATTAACATGGACAGAGTTGGAAACAATGAGATTGCCCATATCAGCAGGGTGTCCATTATAAAGCACGGTAATTTAAAAAATATATATACATATAGGCTTTAATTTCACTGGAAATCTGTATTAAGCAGACATGGGGTTCATCTGTGAAAGGTCTTGAGCAGTACTTTTACATTTTGGCGCTGTTCTCTTGGCTCAGTGTTTTGTAAAATGACAATTCTAAATGGGTTTTAACCTTCATCACTGCAAGGTTAATTTTGCCAGTCACCAGTTCTAATAATATTAAACCCATGTAAAAGTCATACATATGGAATATCAGTCAGTTACTAGCCTTGATATAGCTGTTTAACTTTCACAACACAAATAAAAATAAAATTTGATCAAATTTATGAACAGATCAAAGATATGCCATGTTATGTTTCCAGGAATTTACTCATAAAAAGGCAAGGAAATGCATTAACAGGAATCAACAAATCAAGCTAACCGAGCTGGGCATTTTATTATAACACAAGTTGACACAAGGATGCCGAATCATAATCAATATGAATATCAAGAACAACTTTCAAACTTGAATAATTTTTTGGTCATTTTCCATATATTTTAACTCCAAATTGTGTTAAAGATATATAAAATAGTGGGACTAATTTTACTTCCAAGAAATGCTTTACATTTGCACCTTAACAACAAGTTAGTTTCTACAAGCCCAATATACAAAATAAATATAATTATACAATTACTGCTGGTGACCAAAAATTTTGAAAACAATATTTTTTAATGCAATATTACAATAATTATATTATTATTGCTGATGCCAATTTTGGCACTGATTGTGAAAACAATATTTTTAACTTCAATATCAGAATAATTTATTATTGCTGGTAAATGAAAATTATGAAAACAATATATTTCAAAACATGATTCTTTTCATGTGGTGAATTGTAAAACCTTACACAGAAACATTTTTCATAGAGGTGTACTATACATGAGTATAACTTTCTGGCCGGTTTCATTAGCAATGCAGATTATAACCCAATTACTGACAATTTCTTTTCACTTGGCAATGAGCCTTAATTAACAAACAAAATAATGACATTAATGTGTTTTCTCATGAACAACATAGAAATAACTTTTGACATCTCTAATGCATGTACCATAATAACAATTTTCTTTAATGATTGCTGGAATAATCTTAACTGCAAAACGTTTCCTAAAATTCTCTGTCAGGTCGGCTATTCAAATTAGATTGGTAAGAAGTTAGGAATTAGTTGCCACTAGGAATTTAAGGGTTCAGTGACTTAATAAATTAGAATAAAAAACCCTGAGAAAAGTTGTATAAAATATGTTTGTCTTTTTAGCATATTTGTAGTTCTACCTAGGAAACCGTTTAGTTAGACAAAATCTTTGGCTATCACTACATTGGCATTTTGGTATGTCTAGAAAATAATATGTCAAATTAAACATTCATCTAAAATGAATAAAACCAGTTTTTTACCACTAAAGTGATGTTGGCATTTATTTTATATATAAAAAAACCTCTTCAGGGATCAAAAAAGAATCTATTAACCAAACAGATTCATAATTTCGGCAAACAACTGCATTACCAATCTGGCCTGATCGCCTTTTAATTAACTGTGCCAAGTTGGTTAAAATTAACAAAAATCCTTCAACAAACTTCAAATCAAGACAAAGCAGGTTTGACATTAGATTAACATAGTTATAATTGAATATCAATCAAATGACCAAAATTAAAAAAAAAAACACAAGAGATCGATTCTAAAATGTTAAGTAGTATTTAACCATCAGACACAGTGTTATTTTAGAAAACATGGCATGTGTGATAAGGTTAGCAACATAAAAATTCACCAGTTATTAAAAGATGAAATAAGTTACAAAATGCAAGATATGCATATTTAATTATAGTTTGAGCTTTGGAATTGTACAAATTAATACATATATTTACATCTCTAACAAAGGATGAAAAGATTGCCTCACAATCAACAAATTGTTTTCATAAAAGGTTTTCACTTTGTACAGTTTACAGTTAGGTGAGCTTCGTCAAGTTTAGGATCACAAAGAAGTTAAAACTTGTACTGTATTGTCAGTTGTAAGTAACTTAATCAAAGTCGTATACCGTGACTGGTGTCAGTTTATATTTACATATCAACAGGATTTCTGTTTGTCATATACAACCCGGGACATGTATTAAATTGCTATTTGTTCAAGGGAAGGCTTCGCTCGTCACTGCCAAGCAAAAATGGAATTCTCTAATCGCAAGATATCAACAAGATATCACTGGTCGTGCAATATTACACGGGCAAAGAGGTTCTCATTACACGAGAACATCTGACAGATATCAGAGTGCGTAACATTCGCACATCGCTCGACATGCTCTAGCTCAACAATCGCCGATCACAAAATTATTCTCATGCAAATTAAACTAAAGAGTTTAGTAAACATACTACTGTCTGCACAAAAAGGTTCTTCTAAGGTCGCCAGACGTTTATGACAGGGAAACACAACTTGTAATGCAAGCAATTTCCTCTCTGTGGCGATGCGAGCAAAGAAGAATTGGAATCGCAATAAATCTCAAAATGTATTCAAGTGGTAAAATTGACTTGTTTGAGCAGTCGAGGGCTTAATAAAACCTTCGTTAGCTGAGTGTCAAAAGGCAAATAATACCAGCTTTGCGCATAAAACCGATTAAATTCCAAGGGAAATTACAAATGATCGATTCAATAGCTCGTGATTATTGGCAAACGACAATAACCTCAAACCTACGATTATGTGCAGCAATGGAATACCACATAGTGTATTCACCGGAAACACACAATAATGATCTTTCAAAAGTTATGCAAAGAGATAAGTTATATTTTCTGCAGCACGACGTTTCGCTCAAGCTGGGAGCAGCGTTTGGGAACAAAAGCAGAATCGTGATTCTGCTAACATGATAGATGATTCTACAGCTACCCAAGCCAAAAAATTAAATGCAAATTGTTATGACCCCATTCATCGTGTCACAAAAAAAACGAAACACTCTTCGCAGTCATCGCTGTTCGGGAAGTCTAAAACTCGATCTTTTTTTGCCGTAAGTTGATGAAAGCGTCTTCAAACTCGAAGAGAAATTCACTCACGCAAAACAAACAAGCAGGCAAGAAATTCATAAGATCATAAGATCAAAATTAAAAGATATACCATTCGTGTTATATATAAATTGTTTAATGCTAGATTCATATAACTTAAGGTTAAACCTTTTTTATTGTGCCTCAAGGGTTGTGGAAACTTCAAACAAAGCAGAAAAAAGTTTGATTCGATATAATTCTGTGTAAAAATTTTAAATTAGATCACGACATTCACAATGGTTTCCCACCGGTATTGTTTACAAACACTCGCTGGCAAAAGCAAAACTCGACCAAGAAAATTCATTCTCTGGAGCAAACTATTCCAAAGAAAACCAAGGAACTGCTAATTAAAATAATACGTTCGAACTTGAGTGGTGTAATTAAAGGCAACTCGCCAAAAGAATAACAGAAAACTCCACTCACCTCAGCTAAGACACGAACTCTGTTTTTGCCGGAATCTTCATTTAAATTATGCGAAGGATCGGTGATAATTCCATCTAAACCAGCCAGCCTTTCGATTAGTTGATCATCACCCTAAAAATAAAAAAAAAATTCCACCGGATGAAATCGCAAATCTATATAAACACGTGTGAGATGCAAGAAGATAGTCTCTAAGATGCCATCAACGATGTGAAAATGAATTAGGGACACCATAAATATGCATGAACTCTGGTGGAAATAACACAAACACTGGCAAATTATAAGTTCTCATGCCGCAAACTCGTATTATCATCTTATTCGGTTGAATATAGCACTCGAGACTGTAAACTACGAGGAATTTTTGGTCGCCGTGTTGAGGAATGCAGCTTGGAGGTTTGAGCGACAATGTAAAGATTCTTGTCGTATCATGGAATTTTTACCATTCGAGTTAACTCAAGATTAAACCACACTGTCGTTAATCGAAACAGTTTCTTGTTAAAATGCTGCACAGACTGTCCTTCGTGTACAGTAATAGCCGTGTTCTGTGAGTGAGTAAACACTTGGTCGGTCAAATGACACTCAATTACAGATCAAATATGGCGTATTTGAGTAAGCCGAAAGAATGAATGGTCCGACCTCAGACCACGGAAAAATAAGCGTTAAAATACAGCTAAAAAAGTTCCTTACATCATTTAGCACAGTCTCCAAATGATTCATAAGCCCATCTTTCTCCTTTTGGCATTCTGTTAATTTGGCTCTCGTGAACGCAAGGGAATCTTGAGTTTCACGAAGAGTTTCCATGAGCTTGTCCCGTTCATCGAGCATATTAACCATAAGTTGTTCGAAGTTCGTCTCCTCGTTTTGCCCATAATGGATCTCTGGCGGGTCCTCAGAGATCGTAGGCATTATATCGCACATCATCTTGGCGATGGAACGAAACGCCGAAGCCCAGACGAAACCAGATGATGAGGATGACCGATTTCTCGTTCAATTACATGTCCGCACTGGGTTACCGGTTCACACTTCCTTTAGCGTGAAAACGGCCGATGGAATCTGTCTTCCGCGCATTCTTCCACCATCATGAGGGATATGGACGTTCCTTGCTTATCCTTAGCTCGTTGAATATCTGTGCAAAAGCTGCGAAGAGAATTCTACGCGGTTCTGGACGCAATTCGCTTGACAATCGCAAAAGAACAAGATACACACAAATCACACAGCTCACAGGGCAAACTTGCACCGTATATCCCAGAATGCAGCGCGCGCTTGGCACCTTCCGCCACCTGTCAGAAGACTCAGTGATCGCAATTTTTTCCGTGGGCATAAAAGAAAACAGCCCACTCACAAACAATTCACGTATTAAAAACTCTCGATTTTTAAACAGGATAAAAGAAAGCGTGCGAGGTTTTAAGAATTCGTTTTAAATAAGAGCTTTCAAAGCGTGTGGTGGCTCTGACTATGGGTCGGGAAACGATTAAAATTTTGACACTTGCGCAAAATGAGTTACGTTATGTTTTCATGGGCATATTGTTCGCCCGGGATTGTTTTAAACGATATTGTTTTAGGGAAGTTAAAAAACATCTCATTTCACGACCAACATCGTGGATAGATTAAATCAACACGGAGTGAAAAATCGAGAAAATATTCGTATCTTTTTTTTCAAACAGCAGACAAAGGAAACTGATTGTGAAAAACTAGTGGAGTCCCTGTTAGGAAAAATCAAATCAAGCTTTCTCGCTTTCTATTCCGTGTTTATGTCTAAAATTTTTGACATAAAACAATCAATTTTAATGCATTCCTTAAATATCAAAAGCTTTTACCCATGTTGTGATTGCTTTTCCAGACATGTTATCTTGCAATAACGGCAAAAATTAGGAACATACGTCACTGCTTCCATCAACAAACTTTTTTTATCTTACAGCCCTTTTAAACGGGATCTCGAAATAACGGGAGGAATCATGTGGCCATACATACAAAGCACGTGTCAGAATTAATAATAATTTTTGTTTTCGCATTTTCGGGTGGTACGGTTTAATTTACATTTATACTGGCGTAAAAGCTTTTTACTGGATAACAGCGCGCCGTTTTGATCGTGTTGTGTGCATGTTAGTAGAAGACGTCCGGAGGGTTTAAAGTCTGAAACGAAGGAACAGCGGGGATGTTGAAGTGTAATTTCCGTGTGTTATCGATACAACTGTTATCTTCTTGACCTTGTGAGCCCGTGGAATTTCAAGTTTTATGTCAATGTCGGAAAGGCAATGGTGGAACTTTTCAAACAAGAGACGAAATAGATTCTTGATGGTGCGGCAGACTAAACATTCAATTACAGCTTGACGATACAATTTGAAAAGTTGGATGTACAAAAAGTTTGATCCTATAAAGTAATTTTCTCTTGGCCCACGTGCGTGACCATTCAAAAGACGTTTCGGAGGAGTTTCAGTTTTCGTGCGATGCTGCTAGCTGGTATAGTCAGATTGTAATTTCATTTCTAATCATCTCCTGATAAAAGAAGAGAGAATAGATTTGTCGTAAAAAGAGCCGATTGTCGCCGTCAAATCGCTGGGACGCGATAAATATAAATTTGGAGATTTTTTTCGAGTTAAAAAATCGGGCGCATTCCGAAATTAAAGGGGAACATGTATTTCCTTTTCAAATGACTTAAAATTCTCCGATTAATCTCATAACTTGAAATATTGCAACCAATAATAGCGTGCGGTTTTCAGTTTATAAAATACATAGGAACTGAAAAGTCAAGAGTTGTTTGCCTGACAACTGTGATTTTCACTGTATAATCACTAAATGAAATAATGGGTCTAAGACAAATTCTGCACCTTCCTTTTCAAAAAAGGTAGGGAAAATTGTAATTATTACAAGTTTCCTTCAAATTCGAAACAATTGATTTAAATAATTGTTTTTGCGGCGTCTTTTAAAATCTTACTGGGCCGATCATAAAATCACCCAAAATAACCATAGGTTTACCGCAAACATATTGAGTGTGGAGAAAATTGTCTCAATCGAGTCTTAACTTTATACTCAAGATGAACTTGATTTATTGATTACCGTTTAATTACCTGTACTGTAAAATAAACTGAAGACCGCCAAAACTGATTAATAAATGAATTGTCTGATTTAAAGTTGCCTGAAGTCGAGAAATTAAATGTTCCAGCATCGATCAGCGAGTTGGCTTCATCGATCCACAAATTATCCGTGGTCGCGTAAAACAGAGCTAAATTTTGTTTCGATCCAAATCGTTTGCTTTAAAGTCGTATAAAAATTAACGAAAATATTCGGTGAAAATTTCTTGGCATAAAGCCAGTTGATATTTCTTAAACAAGAGAATAATGTTTTAAAAAATAGTGCATCTTGAATACTTCACAGTAAATAAAGAGGCAACGAGAAAATGAAGTATCAATTACTGCAAAAAGAAATTGCAAAAACACACGAATCGAACAAAGTTTTCTCCGTTGGTTTATTTATCGGGTCGTTCGCAAGAAACCTCTTGATCAAAATCTCAACCAATCCACTTTAAAACCGCAAAGCTGGGGCCTGTAGGATATTTGAAGCCGGGATAATAAATTACAGGTAATTTGAATATATATCAACCGTGTATTTACGTACGGGGGCCCGGGGAAGCTGGCGGGATGAGGGCGGATTGAGAAGGCGTGACTGGGGCGGACCATGTTGCGAGATGAACTGACCTTCTAAAATACCAGGATTTGTGTGAAATTTCTTTCTTCCTTTCTTTTTTTATTAGTTTTACGCATTTAAATTTTTTGCTAGCCTTCCTACATCTGCAAGGCGACAAAAGAAACATTCGTGGATCCGTAACATCATATAACATCTGATGTGTTCAAATCTGGTCGCGAAGTGACATGCGCTCTTATTTTTCGACTTTCGCTCCGAAAAAAAAATAAAGCGACTGATCGCAGGCTACCGCTCACGTAGTTTAACGACTGGGTTAAGGGCTTTAACCAGGAATAAGGGAATGAAACTGAAGAGAAAATTGGCACATACATGCAATGGGCTTATCGTTCTTAACGTTTTTAAGCCGTTATAACGAGCTTTCCAATAGCGCAGGTGACATGATAAGTGACCATTTTCTGAACTTAGATAATTTGACGAATTGGCGACCTAAAATAAAAACTGTTTTCTGATGTACATTAAATATTTCCAGAGCTTTACGTTTAGAATAACGTCAAGTTTTCTCTAACAAAAGTTGTAAGGTCAACTGTCATGCTTCAGTCCAAACTTTCATCTTAATTTGATTATTTATGTATAACTCAAATTTTAAAACCGTACGATAATCATTCCAAATTACGGCGTAGGAGGTTTTCTTGAAAATTCATTCGAACTTCTTAAATTTCATTTCATCTTCCTAGGGCTAGTATTGTTTGCTTTGTTGAGCGAGTTTTATTATCTGTTATTTTGACCATTTACATGTTGAAGTTTTCTACTACAAAATATACTCATTAATTACAAGCCCAACACATCTTTTGCTGCGCAAAATTTCCCTTCAATAGTTCCCGAAAACAGAATGTACGAAATATAAACCCAGGGCTAATTTTCGGTGTTAACGGTATTTCTTTCCTTTTTTCCCATTCAAACAGCTATTTTGAGGATTCATCCGATTAAAACTACAATACAAGACATAAATATTTGACACACTTCACGAAAAATCCAGATTTGTCAGTTCAGAAATGTGGAGCACTCGCGGGCCATTTCCTCTCCACCCAATGTTGCTCATCTCTCCCTAATGTTACGCTCGCATAATTGTTGTTTTAACTCTAGAATCTTGAACATCAAAATTAAAGGGGAAAGAAGGGGAAGAAAGCGGACACCGTTCCATCAAATGTGACCAATATTGCAATACAAGACATAATTACTTGAAATACTTTATACGAAAAGACCAGATCTGTAAGTTCAGAAATGTAGAGCACATGCGCGGGCCATCTCGGCTCTCCACCCAACGTTGCTCCTCTCTCGCCAATGTTGCGTTCGCATATATTTTTTTTTAATCTAGCCTCTTGAACATCAACATTGATGGCGAAAGAAGGGGAAGAAAGCGGAAACCGTTCCAACAAATATTGGTGGTTGTATTTCACAAAATTATTTACAATAACGTGACCTTTGCCTTTGGAAATTATGAAGAATTAGATGAGCTAATGCTAATGCTAGGCTGTGGTTTCCGCCTTTTATTGTGACCAATGCACAAGTTATTTAATTCTGGCCTCGAGCGGCAAACCGTGAAATATATAACGCCCGATCTTTTATTTTAAGCTGATTGTGTAGGTACACACTAGTCGGCTATAAGGAAAACATTAAGCCAATATTTATATATTTTTTTCACGGTGTATAAGCTTTGGCGGGGAAACATGGACATGCACAGAGGAGGATGTGTCACATTTTTGCGGTTAAACATTATCCATATCGTTGACGAACATCATCAAATATTCGACGGATTTCCAGTTATTAATCATTGGTACTGAGCAGGAAATTAAAAGATATCACTGAATTTTCTAAGACTCGTGAGAACAAGAAAACATAACATAACATAGCTTTATGTTCTCTTGGTGAGAAGCATTCAGTTGGAAAGTTAGCCAACGTATGCATAGAATACAGCTATAAGTAAAATACCGGGGGGAGGGGGTACTTGACCAATATTTGGGTATAGGGGTGCCACTGAGGGTCTAAGACCCTGATCCTGTTTAGGACAAAAATAAACGAAAATACCTACCCTGTGTATGACAACACCCTATATTTTAGGACCCTGTCCAGGACACGGCTGGTACGTGGTTATTGATCTGAGCTTTAAAAAATGAATATAAGACTTTAAAGCAAAACTGAAAACAGCGTATATTTTGTTGAGTAACATCGTATAACATATTGTTTATTTAGTAAGATCTTGTACATGAAGAAGGCTGGTCTGGCCAGCTGAAATATTGTACTCAACAAAATATACGCTGTTTTCAGCTTTGCTTTAAAGTCTTATATTCAATTATTTTTGGCTGAAGCAGATCCTCACGGGATCCAGTGTACAAGTAGCAGGATTCTCGTATACGGTTTCTTGCCATTTAATCAGTTATTTTAAAAAATGTTAGACGCATCCTTTGAAAAGAAAACGACTTCGCCTTCGCATGAATATACTAATCACGACAAGGGAAGTCACCACAATCGCTAAGTTAACTGGAACCATACCCTGTTTGGGACAGATTCAAACCCTGTTTAGGACAGACTCACGTTAAATTATCAGTACACCCTGTTCAGGACAAAAATGCCAAAAACCATACCCTGTCCAGCGGCACGTCCCCGTATAGGTCATATAAGGGAGTACCCCCCCGGGGGGGGGGGGGGGAAGTAATACGTGCAACAGAATCCTGCAATTTCTCGCGCAACAAAGTTGCATTGCAGGTTGCAGCCCTGATGTTGCGCATGCGCGTATTACTACCTACGCCTGAGAAAAAAAATTCATGTTGCAGAATGTAGGTGTCGTTTCTACTTTTTGCAACATGAAAGTGTTGGGGACGTAGGTGGTAATATGCCCAACACTCAATTCAGTCAACTTGCAACGCAATGCCCATATTACTTTGCCTTTAGGGCAGAGATATTTATACGAAATTTTAAAAGTTGTCCATAATTAAAGTTTCTTCCGAGCTAAAAGTAGCCAGTTTTACTGAGCCGTTTTACCGTGTTTAAATAAAGTTAATTGATTGATTGATTGATTGATTGTATTCTATTTCATCTCTGTTTCTCTGTAGTAAAAAAATTGTAGCAGCTGATTAATATATTTTAGTATAAACTGAAACAGTGGATAGCATTGTTGGCGCGCTCTGATTGGCTACTGAAACTCGGAATGGCAAGTGCTATTCACCTCCCAACAATTTGCACGCGAAAATTGTAATCGTTGACAGGAATAAATGAGTTTAAAAGCATCATTTTCGTTATATTATCTCACAGTTTCAGTATATACTAAAACAACTATTCACCTCAGTGTAGGTGGGTAGTGGTGGATATTTACCTCGCCGCTTCGCGGTTCGGTAAATATCCACCACTACCCACCTCCACTTCGGTGAATAGTTGTTAACAAGAGATTATAACTGTTGTTAATTATTAAATTTGATATATTACTCCCCCCCACCCCGTGTTTTTCAACTATCTCGGTGTTTGGATATCATGATGAAACACTCTTCCTCGTGTTTGATATATTAGTTATACTTGGTAGTTTAGATAAGTTTAATTCAGCTAAATAATCACTCTATCTGTTTTAAAAAGTCTTTAAAGCAGTATAAAACTAATCCAAACAGAAGTTATGAATGACGGTTCTGACAAATATAATATATGTAAGGGAGAAATTCAATTTAGATTACATGATGAGGGTTTTTTTTTCAGTATTTTGGCATCGCCGGGAAGCGCATTCCAGATCTTGGCCCCTCGATGGAAAGGAACACCAGTCATGCAGGATTTATCTGAGTTTTGGCAAGTTGATATCTTGATTAAACTGTCTTTCTGCATTTGATATTTAAGTACAAGTTTCTGGGAACGATTAATGGGAGCCCGATCATGATGGCATTTGTATACCAGGTTTGAAGAAAAAATAACGAGGCCGGTCCGTCATTTTTGCATTCTCTTGTCAAAATGTGAAATTTATCTCCGTCGTTGGATATACGTCATGTAGACATAGCGTATATCGATAACTTTTTGACCATATTTCAATGTGTTGAATTATAATATGGTTTATCCTCCATAGAGGAGTTTATCTACTCGATATAGCACTTACTTGTTGGAACTTTAGCGATACAACATCAGAAACGCAGAAGTTTCTGACAACATACATTAAAGATATTGGAGATAAGCTAAAAATAAGAGATAAGCTTAAATGATGACTTACGATTTGTGTGCGTTTGCCTCGCCCAGCTTCATAAAGAACAGGTCTTTGACACGTTATCGCGCCATGGCATACATGGGTTCTAAAGGCATCATTTTAATCTTTCCTGTTTTCCCATTTCCTCTAGTTTCGTTTGCCAAATGGGAATGCACTGTATTAAGATTGCGAAAAGCTTTTTGTGTAACTGACAAGCTACACTATTTCAGATAAACTAAACTCTCTTGAGCCGGAAATCGAAAATTAATCTTGTAAAACAATATAATCTCAAAAAGGGTATAGTTAGATTTGCGCCGCGATAAACAGCGATCTTTTTTAAGACAAAAGCCTGTGTTCAGTCCATAACACGGCTGATCGCAAGTTTTGATGAAGTTTGCGTCTCAAAAATACAGATCTGAGTTTTTATTTTTGCAGAGAAAAACACGACATCCTGGAAAGTTAATTAGAGAGCTTAAGCAACCACAACGGTGACGGCAGCGAGAACGGCACAAAACAATAGGTTTAATGAGCGAAAACAATGCCTCTGCACGTGTTGCACGTGCGTTTTACATTTTGGTACATTTTTTTGCCGTTCCCTGCAAAACAACAGTGTCAAATGATCAAATTATAGGTTTTGTGGAGAACGTGAACACACGACGGTTAATTTTCCTTTCTCCCTTTGAACTGGTAAGCCATCCCTTCAAATTTAGCTCCTGGACAATCCAGACACATTAGACAAACTTAACAAATTAGAACAACTGCAAAGTAGTTTAAAAAAGCGCGAATCCTTTTTTCAAGTGACGTTTTTCATGGCGTTGCCGTCGTCGTTGCTTAAGCTCTCTAATTACAGCGGCGCAGACAAACTCCTGTAAGCTACCGGGTGAGTTTTGGGGAAAATACCGGATTGAAAATGGCGGGAGATTCGAGGAACATCCAAATAATTTTTGGGGGATTAAACGCGCGACTAAACGTGCCCAGTCAGTGCTCGAAAGTTTCGAGAAAAGCGTTTCAAACTCCATTTAGGGCGTTGTGAGTGACTAGTTTACACATCATTGTGATCATTTAAAGATCATATGCATAAGAAGAGCAGTTTTCAGTTGAGTGTCGTAAAACCAGTAATCCATCTGACCAATCACAACAGAGACAGACAATCCAATGAACCAATCAGAACTCGAAGCAAATCCATGAAGCCGGTGCCAAGCGCGGGAAAACGCGTGCGGGCAAATCAAGATTGGTTTCGGTTTTACTTCTGATAGGTTGATAGAGCAATTTTCAATTGAGTGTGAAAAGTAATTACACAATTGCTTTGGTTTTTCATTGCTACGCTTTGTGATTGGCTAAAAAATCTCGCGCCACTTTTTCGACCAATCAGAAGTAAAACCAAAACCAATCGTAATTAATGCTCGCACGCGTTTTCCCGCGCTTGGCACCGCCGACATGTAATTAGTTCGAGCTCTGATTGGTTCATTGGATTGTTTACGACTGCTGTGATTGGTCAGAGTAATTACTTTGGTTTTGGTCTTACCACACTCAAATGAAAACTGCTCTATTTTTAACACATTGTTGATCACTTTTAAAATGCCAAGCTTCTTCATATGAACGAGAACTGTTGACCCACTACAGAACTGCGAGAAATCTTTGCTCTTCATCTGACACTACTCAACTTATCTTAAGACTTATGGGTATCGTTCTTTTTCTGTTGCCGTTCCAGAACTATGGAGCTTATTAACTATAGACATCAGAGCTAGTGAGAGCCAAGACATTAGTTTAAAATCCAGACTAAAGACATTCCTTTTCAAACAAGCCTATAAATAGTTTTAGTTTTATATGTATATTTGTAAAGCGCATAGAACAGAGTTGATATATGCGCTAAATAAGAATGTTAATTGTCAGTTAAAAAGCATCTCAAAATAAAACATCGTATCGAAAAGAGATTAAAGTAAATTCAAAACTAGAGAGGACAAAGGCCAGTATTTCATTCAGTAGAGGGGTGCATTTAAATACATGTTTATTTACAGTTTACATAACCGCACACGTAAACAAAAATATTTACATATTCAACCAGCAAAATCTCATCTTTCTAAGTCCATTCGTTTAAAAACAAACTCTGCATTTTGCAGTCACACTTAAATACCACCAGACTTAACCTGCGATCAGGCTCTCTTTTTTGGAGCGGCAGAGCACGAACGCGCGAAAAAAAAAAAAAAAAACCGCCTGATCACAGGTTACACCAGACTGAACTACAAAGCACGCCTCACTCAGTGACTGCTCGCGACTATTACTGCACGCACCAATCATATTGCAGGTAGTTGCTAAAATTGCAAGGCGCTGCCGCACGCTTATCTACATATATCCCGGATGTAGTTCTCTTAAGGCCTGAGTTTCCGTTTCTGCAGGGCAGCGGCTGCCGTTCCTGGTCTCTGTACCAGTAACGCTGGGTCGGGGAGTTTACGAGGGGGCCTGGTGCCATCTTTTGTTGGCATCTCCCTGTAAAGAAACCGAAGAGAAGATAAACTGTTGATAAAATAGACACTTTAACAATTACAAATACTCAAAGCCATCTTAACCCTTTAACTCCCAACAGTGCCAAATATCAAAATTCAAGTAAAATATTGAAAAACAAATGGTACCATACAAAAGTACTGCCGAAGAGGTTTCATTTGAATGGTCACACCATAGGATTTTGTTGACAGACTCAAAAGTTAGAACTACACTACATGTCTCCATTATTGACTCTTGGTGTTAAAATCAAGGTCACTGAGCAGTTCTTTCTACATTTTGACTTCATCTGTGATGTATTACTGAACAGACGCACGGCAATCAATGGTGCCGTTAGTTTATCTTTGAGTCTTCTTCACTGGAAATTTTAACAACATTTGTCAAAATTCTACTTTGATACTTAGAAAGGAAGAGATTTAGAGAGGTTCTGGTTGTCGTTTGTTTCTCCTTCATCGTAAAAACGCTCATACCTCGTTCGTCGACCAAGTCGCACAGGCGCAGAGGACGAACGTGGTTCCGAGTCTTCTTCGACGGATAAAGGCTGAGAGGGTCTGGAATCCAAAGAAGGCGTAGATGTATTCTTGTCTACGTCATAACTCTCATCTCCATGTAGCGCTCGAAGCTTTAATTGGTTCACACTTGTCTCGCCAGAAAGTTGCCGGAATCTAAGATAAAATAGTTTTCATTGTGTTAGTAATGCCTCCTAGTTGCCCTTACCCTCCACAAATGTACAAAAAATGACCCTTCGTTAATTGATCAATAACACTTTCACTCCCAGAGTCGATTATGGAGACATGTAGTGTAGTTCTAACTTTTGAGTCTGTGGACGAAATCATAGGGTGTGACCATTCAAATGAAACCTCTTCTGCAGTACTTTTGCATGGTACCATTTGTTTTTCAATATTTTACAAAATGAAATTTGGGATTTTTCTTGAATTTTGATGTTTGGCACTCTTGAGTGTTAGGCCCGGTTCAAACGTCGAACTTCACATGTGCCGAACCTAATGCAAATGAGAAAAATCTATTGTTCTTGCTCATTTGCACTAGGTTCGGCACATGTGAAGTTCGACGTTTGAACCGGGCCTTAAAGGGTTAAAGGGGAGATATCACCTTTTTGAGTGTCACTTTGAAAATCTCAAAAATATATTTGTATCAGTAGATGGAAACCTTCAAATATTGGTCCAGTTTGTTTACAATTACTCCACGACAACACAGAAACTAGTATTCGTTGTCCTTGGCTGAGGATGGCCAGAATGGAAAAGTATTGCAACTTGAAAATATTGACCAATTTTCCCCGCGTGTTTTGGAAAAATCGCTTAAAACTGATTATGGACTGGTTTGTACTTCCTTCGAGTAATCACTGATACCTTCGTCTCCATAATCTTAGAACAATTTCCATGATGCAAAGCAGTTTTCAATTGAGTGTCGTAAAACCAAAACCAAAGTAGTTACTCTGACCAATCACAGCAGTCGTAAACAATCCAATGAACCAATCAGAGCTCGAAACAATTACATGTCGGCGGCGCCAAGCGCGGGAAAACGCGTGCGAGCAAGTCACGATTGGTTTTGGTTTTACTTCTGATTGGTCGAGAAAGTGACGCGAGATTTTTTAGCCAATCACAAAGCGTAGCAATGAAAAACCAAAGCAGTTGTGTAATTACTTTCGACACTCAATTGATAACTGCTCTAAAAACAAAATCAATGACAGTAATTACTCTGGCCAATAACAACAATCGCAGACAACCCAATGAACCAATCAGAACTCGAAGCAAATACATGTAGCCGGCGCCAAGCGGGGGAAAACGCGAGCGAGCAAGGCACGATTGGTTTTGGTTATACTGTATAACCAACTTATACTTCTAATTGGTCGAGAAAGTGGCGCGAAATTTTTTATCTAATCACAAAGCGTGGCAAATATAAACCAAAGCAATCTAATAATCGCGAAATTACCCTCGACACTTAACGGAAAACCGCTCTATAAGCAAAAGTACAGGCTGAGTGTCAAGCCGGTTTCTGGGCTCCAACCTTTATACATTAGCTCTTTCTGTGCTAATCTTCTCGCTTTCCTTTTTGCTCCCCAAAATAATCACACGACAAAAATACCCTATAGTCCTTGCCAGTGGATTAGTGTTGTTTAGTTTTAAGCCCTGGTCAAACGGCGCATGATCGTCAATGATTCTTGGGGTGAAAGTTTCGATCCCAAACTATCGTGTATTATAATCAACTATCGTTAACTATCATGCTACTGGCGTGATAGCGCATGATAGTTGATGATAGCTGGTCAAACGTCACCCAGTGACTTCTCGTTCCACTCATGACGAATGAACAACTTTTTGGCTTATTTTTTGTTTTGTTTTCGGGCCTCGACAGCGACTGTTGACTTTTTGGTATCATTTTGATGGCAAAATGGTGTCAACTTACAGCTGACCGAAAAACTATCATCAACTATCATGCGCGTGGTCAAACGATCAAAACTATCATCAACTATCATACGCGTGGTCAAACGATCAAAACTAACATCAACCATCAAGAAAATTTAGAACATGTTCATACCGAATGATAACAACAACACACACTTTATTACCATACTTTACAAAGAACATTTTTACAATATAGAATTATAAACAAAACTCGGTAATATTACCCAGAATAACCAAAAGGCTAATCGAGCTGAGTAATAGCCCGTGATAGTTAGCAACTATTCACCGAAGTGGAGGTGGCTATTGGTTTTAATATATACTAAAATAGTGAAATAGCAGAGCACGAAAATGATGATTTTTAACTCATTTATTCCTGTCAACGATTACAATTTTCCCGCGCAAGTTTCATCCCGAGTTTCAGTAGCCAATCAGAGCGCGCCAACAACGCTATCCACTGTTTTAGCATAAACTAATTGATGATAGTTCTTGATAGCGCGCGTTTTGACTGTCATCAAATATCATCAACTATCACGGCCGTTTGAACAGGGTTTTACTTATTACCAGGTTATATGAACCCCCTGTTTGCCCAACAAGCGATAAATAAACGCACAAGCGCAACAAACAAGGCAAATTCGTACCTTCGCACCCTGAAATCCGCAGCAGTATTGGGTCTGTTTATTTCTCTCCCCACAAGGGGAGGAGTAGGGAGTGAGCGACGCACAGCGGATGGACTTCCAGAGCGACGAGAGCTTTTCGAGGGAGGGGATGGCGAGTAAGTAGGTGGGGTGGGTGAAAGTCGCGCGGCGCCAGCACCTTGCCCGGACGTGGATGGCGGTGATTCGCTGAAACAAGAAATGAGTTACAGGGTTTTTTCAGCAATTTCTATCTTGCATACATAAACGTTTTCGCCGTGACAATGTATCATTTTATAGTAAACTGAGAAAGTGACAAGACTTTTTTTTAAACCGATCACAACATATGAGGTTGCTTAATTGTAGCAGTTTTCAATTACGAAGACACGCAGTTCTAACTTTTGAGTCTGTGGACGGAATCCTATGTTGTGACCATTCAAATGAAACCTCTTCGGCAGCACTTTCGCATGGTACTATTTGTTTTTCAATATTTTACAAAAATGAAATTTTGGATTCTTCTTAATTTTGATTTTTGGCACTCTTGGGAGTCAGTTTAAGGGTTAAACAATACAATACAATGTAAGTGTATCCTATTACAATTAGAGGGATCGATAGCCTCCTACACAGATGTTGCTTAGGCTCGGTAGGGGAGGAAAGTGTCTGCAGAGTCACTGCATAAACGAACCCAAAGAATACCTCTGCAGGAGGCTAAAAGATCTCCTACAGTTACAAAAGCCAAAGGCTTATTAAAAATCGTGTATTTATGTAAATACGAGCCTTATTATTCAACTGCGCTTTACAAAAACAAAAGATAAGGTTTTATATTTAGAAAAAAGTTCCAAATTTACCACAGCTTGACCACAGTAGCATATTTGTCATTTTTCTGGTTACCGAGCGCATGCAGATTAAGCTAAGCGCGACCTCTTCAGTCGAAAAGAACCGTAATCGATTCATAAGCGAATTTCACGTTATGCCCAAATTAAAAACCCCCGGTATTTCTAAATAAATTAACTTACGTGCTGAATTTATCAGTATTCTCTTCAATGTTAGTCGTTGTACTCCTCTCGCTTTTTAATATCCTAAAAATTAAAAAAAAAAAAAGAATTAGCCCTTTTCTTCATAGATCATTAGATCACCAACTTATTGCAGTTAAGCGGCGCATAATTACCTTTGACTGTCTAAACTCACTTGGACTTGTTCCAAGTCATTCGTCTTTTCTCTACAACGATTGTAGACTGCGAGCAGTTAGTCCAGTCAGTCGAGCGAGCGCGAGCGGCGTAGCCACGAGGCGCGTAGACTGCGTCGCCGCTCGCACGCGCGCGCGCTCGCTCGCTCTACTAACTTAAACAAAAATAAGAGACTGCTCGCAGTCTACAACGATGGGAGTCGTTTTTGTGCTGTAGGAAGAAAACAGATTGAACGACTGGGGATGTGACTGAGTGTGTGGAGAAGGAAGGGAAGCTCGAATCCCTTGGAGGCAACCGCCCGGACGCGGTTTTCTCTCACCAGCGGATCGAACACTGAGCGAAACGAGCGACATGGAACAAGCCTTTAACTCACTGGATAAGTTATAATTACCGTAATGATTCGATTTAGCGCTCGAGGCGCTTATTTACTTTTTGTAGCTCAAGGGAGCGCTTATTGGAGAGGGGCGCTTATTAGGGAGGGGGCGCTTATTTCAGTCTTTTTGACAAAAACATGCGAGCGTGAAAAAGCATTTTAATGAACAATAACATAAAATATACAATTCGCATGGTCAGACCAACGGTAACAACGGTTTGAATAGTCAGAATATAATTCGCTATTACACCTCAATGTCTTCAATATCACTTGCTTCAAAAACACGGGGTGTTTCTTGGTGTTGCGGAAGCCATTTAACAATTAGACCCGTAGCCCGAAAGGGCGAAGGGTCTAATTGTTTTAGTATCACCCAACTAGTCGGACAGAAAAAGGCAATAATAAAAAAAAGCAATTGCAAGTTGAAGAAATATTTATTTGGGAATAAAACGAAAAATAAAACCGGCGAATTTCGCTACTCGATGACTATTACTATTCGACCCCTAGTAGCGTAGCCAATCAAAATGCAGGATTTGCATTAGTCCACTAGTTGGGTGATACTAATGTTGGTTAGCCTTTGTGTTGTGGTGTGGGTATTGTTCAGTGTCTTTTGAATCTTTTGTTTTACGTCATTTGGTGATCACACCATCCGCAACACCAAGAAACTACCAAAACACGAGAGGGCGCTTGTCAGAAAGGGGACGCTTATTGACAAAACGACACTCAAGGGGAGAGCTTATTGGCGTCAAAATTTTGTCAAAGTTGCAGTGGAATCCCTTTTGATAAAACCATAAAAATGTGCCATAAAAATGTGGTCGTGTCAACGGGGTGGTCGTAATATCGCGGTAGGATAAAATGTTTTAAGTCAACTTGCCGTAAAACACTGTAAATGAAAGGGACACTGTCCCGGATGTAATATCGTGTTTTCGTGATCATGGTCAGGGGCTTGCTTTAATCTTACTTTATTTAAAGTGATAGAAGCAAATAAATATGAACTAAACAGACAAAATAACGGCTAGAAAAGTCAACATTTCACAAGAATGGCAAGTTTGATTTCTTGACCGCCTGTCAATAACTCAAATTTCATGAACTGTAATCCATTTCAATCCTTGCAATCCTGCACTTTATCTCCAAACTACTGCTTCTGTTTTGCTCTATAGAATCTATTTTGGCGGGACAGTGTCTCTTCAAAATTATGCCAATCTAAAAGCAAGATAATAATTGACCAATACACTGTAATGTGAATCACGGAGTTTGCAATCCAAACATTCCATTGTTTGTCAATTTTCATTTTGCCTTTGGCAATATTGTCTCATTATGCATATTGAGTGGTCGCATAAACGGGGTCAATTTATAAAGAAAATAACTGTCGTATACTCTTACAGGTGGTCGTTGGTCGAATTGACGGGGATGAGCTTTTGTTCGAGCCGGAAATAGTGGCGTAACTGATAACGAGGGGTTCGCATTAGAGCAGTTTTTAATTGAGTGAAGTAAAAACAAAACCAAAGTAATTACTCTGACCAATGACAACAGACGCAGACAATCCAATCAACCAATCAGAACTTGAAGTGTTGTGAAGCCAAAACCAAAGTAATTACTCTGACCAATGACAACAGACGCAGACAATCCAATCAACCAATCAGAACTTGAAGTGTTGTGAAGCCAAAACCAAAGTAATTACTCTGACCAATCACAACAGACGCAGACAATCCAAAGAAAACCAATAAGAACTTGAAGTGTTGTAAAGTCAAAACCAAAGTAATTACTCTGACCAATCACAACAGACGCAGACAATCCAATGAACCAATCAGAACTTGAAGTGTTGTAAAGTCAAAACCAAAGTAATTACTCTGACCAATCACAACAGACGCAGACAATCCAAAGAAAACCAATAAGAACTTGAAGTGTTGTAAAGTCAAAACCAAAGTAATTACTCTGACCAATCACAACAGACACAGACAATCCAAAGAAAACCAATAAGAACTTGAAGTGTTGTAAAGTCAAAACCAAAGTAATTACTCTGACCAATCACAACAGACGCAGACAATCCAAAGAAAACCAATAAGAACTTGAAGTGTTGTAAAGTCAAAACCAAAGTAATTACTCTGGCCAATCACAACAGATGCAGACAATCCAATGAACCAATAAGAACTTGAAGTGTTGTAAAGTCAAAACCAAAGTAATTACTCTGACCAATCACAACAGACACAGACAATCCAATGAACCAATCAGAACTTGAAGTGTTGTAAAGCCAAAACCAAAGTAATTACTCTGACCAATCACAACAGACGCAGACAGCCCAATGAACAAATCAGAACTCGAAGTAAATACATGAAGCCAGCGCCAAGCGCGGGAAAACGCGTGCGAGCAAGTCACGATTGGTTTTGGTTTTACTTCTGATTGGTCGAGAAAGTGGCGCGAGATTTTTTAGCCAATCACAAAGCGTAGCAATGCAAAACTAAAACAATATCAAAATTACTATTTTTAAAATATGTAAGGATTTATCTTGGGTGATCATGCCCTTAATTTCCATGACCTCTCTGATTAAATTTGATGCCGATCACTACTGGGGCTCAAAGAGTTAATGGGGTGGTTGTAAGAAGGGGTTGCATCGTGCATTACAGTCAAAATACTCAGCGCGTTCCTCTTATCATTTGGGAATGACTTATAAATGCAGAGCTTCTTTACGTCAAAAACATACTCAGTGATGAATTTTTGTCGAGCGAACAGAAATAGGTCAGATGTGTCAAGCCGCCAACTGTCGCCTGCTTTGCACGTGAACATTCGCCTGATGTCAATAGCAAACCAAAAATGCAATCCGTTCCCGATTAATGAATAGGGAGCTTAAGCAACCACGACGGCGACGGCAGCGAGAACGGCACAAAACAATAGGTTAAATGAGTGAAAACAATGGCTTTGCACGTGCGTTTTACATTTTGGTACATTTCTTTGCCGTTCCCTGCAAAACAACAACGTCAAATGATCAAATTATAGGTTTTGTGGAGAACGTGAACACACGACGGTTAATTTTCCTTTTTCCATTTGAACTGGAAAGCCATCCCGTCAAATTCAGCTCCTGGACAATCCAGACACATAGACAAACTAAACAAATTGGAACAACTGCAAAATAGTTTAAAAAAGCGCGAATCCTTTTTTCAAGTGGCGTTTTCCTTGGCGTTGCTGTCGTCGTTGCTTAAGCTCCCTAATGATAAGCAGAACGCGCTGAGTATTTTGACTGTAAGGCCTTCATGTAATTAAAGCTATTGAGTGGAAATGATAGAACAGCATGTTCCTGCGTGGAAATCTTACTTGGAATATTCCTGTCTCCAAGCTTTCAATTCCTCGAGAATATCATTCTTGCTCGGTGATGATCTTGTGTCTTCTTCAAAACTTTTTTCAGGTACAAAAAGCCGGGGACTCTCTAGAAAAGCTATCGTGGGCATCTTGGGTTGTTTTAGATCCTAAGTAAAGTGAAGACAGGTCGCTTTAAGTTAACTGGTGTTGCCACTCGAAGGAGTCACGGCTGGAGATAAACCCAGTTTCAGTGTTTCTGCTGCATGAGCTTGACTGATGCTGTGTTCACACTAGGGCGAAACACGTTTAGTCTGGCTTATGCTGTGTTCACACTAGGGCGAAACGCGTTTAGTCTGGCTTATGCTGTGTTCACACTAGGGCGAAACATGTTTAGTCTGGCTTATGCTGTGATCACACTAGGGCGAAACACGTTTAGTCTGGCTTATGCTGTGATCACACTAGGGCGAAACACGTTTAGTCTGGCTTATGCTGTGTTCACACTAGGGCGAAACATGTTTAGTCTGGCTTATGCTGTGATCACACTAGGGCGAAACATGTTTAGTCTGGCTTATGCTGTGATCACACTAGGGCGAAACACGTTTAGTCTGGCTTATGCTGTGATCACACTAGGGCGAAACACGTTTAGTATGGCTTATGCTATGCTCACACTAGGGCGAAACACGTTTAGTCTGGCTTATGCTGTGTTCACACTAGGGCGAAACACGTTTAGTATGGCTTATGCTGTGCTCACACCCCTGGGTCTCACACTAGGGCGAAACACGTTTAGTCTGATCATGAATGAAACATGTTTAACTGTTAAAATAGTTCACATCAGGCGGCACATTGCGCGAATCATGTTTACTCTGAGCATAATTGAAACTACTTCACGAGGTAGTTTTGATCTAAGCCAGACGAAACACGTCAGCGCAAATGTCGTCTCCTTGTCAAACACTGCATTGCCCCTCGTTCCCAAAGGGCTTGACGAATGAAATTGAACCACAAAATCATTCAACCGAAAGTTCGAGCTCTATTTGTTTTCTGTTCATGTGTAATTAGAAAGAGTTTATGCGAGCTTCTATGGATGTTTTGACTACAGGTATAGAACCAGGCGTGAAACGTGTTTTGAAATTAACAAATAATGTGAACAATGAAATAGCAAACATGTTTAAAGGTGCTGTTACAAGGGGCAATTTTTTCCTGCAAATTGCAACGCAACGCTGACAACAGCCGTTGCGAGACAAGTTTCGGATGAAATTGCGCGTGTAACACTTCTCTGCGCAACTTGTTTTGCAACGAAAAATTGCGCAGCGAGTTGCAGAAAAAGCTGACCACTTTTCTACTTTGTGCAACGTTGCGAGACAAGTTGCAAACGTGTAACATATAATCAGCAACTTGTCTCGCAACGTCAGCGTTGCGTTGCAAGTTGCAGGAAAAAATTACCTCGTGTAACAGCACCTTAAGGGAAACGTGTTTCGCTGAAACATGTTTACTCTAACATGTTTCGGTCATGATGAGAACCCAGAATGAGGGTTCTTCCAAAATCTGTTGATTACCATATACGGAGATTGATGTTCAACCAAAGTTGAACAGTACATTTATATCATTCCATATTTTATTATTTGATGATGATCAAGATGCTGAAGGCAAAATAAAAAAGAAAATAACATAAAGCAATTAATCATGGTGTCAGTTACCATAAAACAAGTGACAACATCATTTGTTCAGCAAAAAAATCTCGAATCATGTTGAACTGAGTATCGTTCCAGCTTCAGTATAGAGGTGTTCTTAAGCTGATAAAACGTTTGATAAGACTAAATGTTTTCCTAAATACGTTATCAAAGCTCCCATAACATGAAGATAATTGCCACACCTTTCGCCTTGATTTCAGAGCTCTTGATATATTTCCACAGATGACTTGTCCAGAACCTGTCCAAAGCAAACAGATATCAGCTGACAGTAAAAATTACTGACAAATCAAATTTCAACTATTCAGGTTTTTTTACCAAACTTTCCACTTTCAAGGACTTTTTAAAGTTTTCTTTTTCTCATTTTGTTTGTTTGTTATTTTTTGAAATTTTACAGTGCAATGCACCTTACCATGAGCACACAACAAACTTACTTACAAGTTAGCCAATCAGAGAACAGGAATTCAATTGATGGGCATGCGTCCTCGCAAAGTTGAGCACGATGGAATGTATTATGTACTCTTGTTGCTTCGTGTGTATCACAGGAGCATAAAGTTAGTTTCAAAATATGAAGATTTAATTCACTTTATTGCTTCACACGTATCTGCAGTTACGAAAATGATGATAAGAAATATCTGGCGATATCGTGGAAACTTGTGAAAAAGTTTGTTGGGTGCTCACGCTAAGGCGCGTCGCGCTGTGTGGGTGAGCCATAAAGGCTGGTTCTCATATAATTGTCCCGGTCGTCCCGGTCGTCCGAGTCGTTTCAAAATTTTTTTGCAAACGATTCAGACGGTCGGGTTGACTCAAGCGATTTGGGTTCTCATATGATCGTCCCGGTCGTCTCGAACATCAATAGCGCAGTCGTAAACTGTGTCCCACAACATGTTTGGGGCAATAATACTGCATTCTGGGGTAGATTTGGGTTGCTTCAATCGCCTCAGTCGTCCCTGTCGCCTGAGAGTAGTTCTCATGATAATGATCGTCCCCGATTATTCACGATCGTCCCAGTCGTCCGGGTCGTTTGCGATCGTCCCGGGTCGTCTCAGAAGTGTTCTCATATAATCGTCCCGGTCGTCCGTGCACTTTTTGAAACGACTCGGACGACCGGAGCGACCGGGACGATTATATGAGAACCAGCCTTAAAAGGGATGACTCAAAAGGACCGCATTAAATATTCTTTACACTACAGTCTTCGGATCAGGGAAAACATTGTTTGATGTTAATAATGAGGTCCTTTTGAGTCATCCCTTTTAGTCATGACCCACTGTGTGAACCATGTCATAAGCACAGATTACCATGAGTAAGATCACTGCTGTCATCCTGTTGAAAAAAACCTGGATCAACAGGTTCAGCGCTCCCTAAAATATAACAACAAAAATAGAACAAATTGCCACCAAAAAAAAAAAATTCTAAATAAACCAGTATTACACCCAGACTTTCAGCTGGAGGATGGCAAGAGGAGGCACTCTTGAAGGCTCAACTATGAAAATCATCCTAGCAAGGAGGGAAGGGAGGGAGGGGGAGGGAAGGGAAGCGTGGGGGAGGGAGGCAGGGAAGGGGGGAGGGGAGGGTCCGAGTGCCCTCCCCTAGACCCACCACTGAAAACATGTTAGTTTAAATGAGTTGTTTACAATTTATTATCTAACACTCAAAATCGCGATTTATTAACCTAAAAAACTAAACAATGTTTTCAGGCATCTGAAAGATGCTCATGGCTTGAAATGGAGGAAACCACATCTTCTCCAGACTAAGATTTCAAACAATTCCTTGGGAGAGGGAAGGTAAGCAAGCCAAACCCTTCTCAAAGGAAAGGAAGAAATCTGTCTGGGTGATAAAATCAAAACCAAATGCCCTCCTGCCCAAAACTTTAAGGAAACCCTGTGGCCCGTTTCCCGAAAGTCCCAATTATTTTTTTTGGACTATATTTTCAAAATAAAAGCTATATACATGCAAGGATGCCGTAGTTTTTAGCCTGCAACCCGTCTGACTTGTTTTCCATCAACTGAACATTTTATTGCTTAGCTTTCAAAACCACTGAACCCCTGAACCATGACTGGACAAACCACGAACAAGTAAACATAAATTATGGCATACTTTTTAGTCTGCAAACCAGTCCGACTTGTTTTGTCAACTTACAATTTTATTACTTAGCTTTCAAAAGCTCAAAATCTGAATCTTTAACATAAACATTGCACACGTAAAATAGCTTTACGGACCGGAAAAAGTTATTGGGTCATTGGACCATCACTGGACAAACCACAGACTAGTAAATATATGGCGTACTTTTTGGTCCACAAACCAGTCTGACTTGTTTCGTCAACTTAGAATTTTATTGCTTAGCTTTCAAAAGCAACAAAATCCAAATCTAATGTAAGCATTGCATACATTATAATAAATAGGTTTACGGGCCAGAAAAGTTATTGGGTTCTTGGACCACAAATGGACAAACCACAGACCAGTAAACATATGGCATACTTTTTAGTCAGCAAACCAGTCTGACTTATTTCGTCAACTTAGACGTTTATTGCTTAGCTTTCAAAACCAACAAAATCTAAATCTTTAATGTAAATATTGCACACATAAAATAGCTTTACGATCTTTACGGGCCGGAGAAGTTATTGGGTCCCCGGACCATGACTGGACAAACCACGGACTAGTAAACACATGATACACACCTCCTGCAGAGTCAGGCCTTTGCCCCATAGCACTAGATGGTCTTTTCCGTGATGCAGACATAGGACGCTGTCTTGTGGACATGGCACTGGAGGGTCTGTCCTGTCTTGACACACCAGCAGCTGAGCCTGGTCTTGCAACATCAACTGTACAAGAACAGGGAGTTACATACAACAACAGGAACAGAAAAGTTAACAATAATAAAAATAATCTGTATAATATACTAAAACAGTAGATAGTATTGTTTGCGTGCTCTGATTGGCTACTGAAACTCGGGATAGCAAGTGCTATTCATCTCCAAGCAATTTACAGCTGTATGTGCGAAAATTGGAATCATTGCAGGGGTGTAGCTAAGAAAAAACTGAGCAGGCTCATTAACAAGCCCAGCCGGTTTTTCTGGCTTGTGCACCTTCAAAATCACCTGGCCAAGTCTTTGTTTTCTAGTGAAATTTCAGTCAGTGATACGTTCTCTTTCAGCTGGTGAAATTAGCTGGTATCCGGCTCTTAGCTACATCCCTGCATTGACAGAAATAAATGAGTTAAAAATCATCATTTTCATGCTATATTATCTCATTGTTTTAGTATCACCCAGTACTACTGTATTAAAAACAACTATCTGCCTCAATGTCTGTGGCTAGTGGTGGATATAACATCCACCACTGCACGTACAGCTGTAGTTGTTAATTATCAACTTCATTAATAATAATATTATTCATTTATAAAAAAAAAAAACAAAAGGAATAAAAATTTAATGAAGGTTTGTGAAATCCTGATACAGAACAGCTATACTGTATAACTGATACAGAATACTAATTGGTACCCTCACCATTGATCCAAGGCTCACAATTTCAAGTTATGGATGCACTTAGAAACTTTAATAAAGAGCTCTCGTAAAGATCAAGTTGAATTCAGCTATCAAATCTGAGTAACTCTTACACTTTTCTCTTATTCTTCAAACTTCCTGCATGCATCCATAACTTGATTGGTGCAGGCTAATTAAGCATGCACCAATTTTTACTTAAAGGGGCCACATGTATGTCACCATTGTTAGTGCTGCTCTAAAAAGCCGAAAGACATTTATATCAGTGGAAACCCGATAATAATGGTCCAGTTTTGTTTTAAATTATTCTACTAGTGCTCTAAGTGTAAAAATAAGTGTCTTGGGCTGCAGATGGCCAGGATGGAAATGGATTGCAACTTGACAAAATTGGCCAATTTTTGGGCCAAGTTAATTACCTTGGATTTTGGAAAACTCGCTAAAACTCTGATTATTGTTTGTTCTCTCTACAAACATTCACTTGATATCTTCCTCTTAGTATTCTATTAAGCATTTTGTGTACAACAACAGTGCTTTTTCAATAAAAACTGACATGTATTAATATCAAACTAAAATGAAGTGAGACACATACATGAACTTTCCTCCTGCTCATCAAGGTTAACTGCCTTGATTCCTTCACTGACCAGCTGCCAATCAGTTTTCAGATGGTCTGGAACCTTGTTAACCCTGTGTGATGCCGGGGGTTCTCGAAGCATCGATTGGCCACCTACTTTTTCAACCAAGAAAGGCTCATCATCCAGTATTTTAACATTAGGGACAGCTTTGTGAATTGCAGCACGATAGTCATAGTGTCTTAGTTCCTGTAAAGTGAACAAAGATTGCAGCTTGTTGCAGTGTATTTATATCTTATTGACCACGCGCGAGGGCCGTACTGAAAGAATATCGGCCCAAGGTCTTGACAGTACGGACCGAGCACAGCGAGATCCGTACAGAAAAGTTTGAGGGCCGATATTCTCCCAGTACGGTCCCGAGCAAGCTTGGTTAATAAGAGATTTATTACACGACTCCTGCCGGCGGGAGGATCGCACATGATCATTCGGGACAATGCCCGGTCCAATACTTAGAGAATATTGGACCGGCAATCAAGCATTCTGATTGGTTGATTTTAGTTATTGGCCCTCTGACTGTCTTAGTCGTGTAATAAGATAACTTACAGAATTAGGTCACTCAAAAAACGATTTATAACACCTTTCATGCTAACTACATGTATAAGACAAGTAATGTTCTTTCTTTCCAAATTTATACATCAAAACTCAATGCCTCAATAGTAAATCTTTTGAGGTTTTGTAGAATGTTAGTCATACAATGTAAGGAACAAACATAATTAATATTTTTACCGGTTGGTTGTTTTTTAAAAAAATATATGTAAAGGCATTTAGGAAATATTTCGCCCTATGCAAATTATTATTTTGATTTGCCATTGTTTTGCATTTTCTTTAAGCTGTTTTAAATACTAAACCTCTTGAAATCATGGCTACCCAAGGATTTAAAATTAATGTACTTTGTGAAGCCTCTTCTATCATCAAAGATGTTTCAACAGAAATTATCAAGTAATAAGTTAAATTTGCTTGAAGATATTAATTGAAGATAAATACGGGAGTGATCAATATCATGCTGTAAAAGAACTGTTTTGTAATTTTTCTTAAAACTTCATCTACAGCTAGTGATACATGAGTACGACAACAATGTTCTTCATTATATAGGGTCTGACCAGATTTGAGAAAAACAACATTGTTTAGAACAATATGCAATATGCTGGTGTTGCTATGGTAACTGCAGTTGCTTAGAAACTAGTGAAAAATAAAAATATTAATCACATTCCATAACTATGGTGAAGTATGAAAACAAGCGAAGCATGTCTTCCCTAGAAAATCTTGATTTCAAAACATACACCCCACGGCAAAAAAAAAAAAAAAAAAAAAAAAACTGTTGGGAGCCTCCTTAAGCATCTTTTTCTTTCTCTCAATCCCTTGATTATGAATATTGATGTTCTGACGATAAATTAAATGCTGATCAAGATTACATGTACCTCTTGTGATGTCTCCGGGTGTGGCATCAAACAGATTGGATTCCCTTCTAATGTCAAGATCTTCAATGATGTACACAAACACAAGAATTCCACCTGTGCTATGTCACTTACATTGTTGCTGTGCAAGACAAATTAACACACAGTCAATATTAAAAGCAGTTAAGATCCTACAGGTGAGAGAAAGATCATACACAAACCTGAATAGGAACTTTTCCCTAGTTACTTACAGGTGTACATATACTCATAGGCTCTTGGTACTACAGTCGAATCTCTGCTTACACCTCCCATAGGCAGACACCTCTCATAAATGGACACTAAGTTGTGGTCCCAGCCACATACAAACACTACATTTTTAGCTTCCCTTAAAAGCAGACACCTCTTTTAACTGGACACTTTTTCTGGTCCCAATGGTGTCTGTTTATGGGAGGTTACACTGCATTTAAGAACCTTTCAAGACCCACTGGGATTTTAACATTAATTTTACGTATTGCATTTGAACTACCGGTATAACATACACCTGTACAGTCATGTAAATGTGTGTTGTATTAAGTACAAAGCAAAACAGGAAATCAGAGAATTAACTCAGTCTGTGGAAATGGAAATGAGGACCACACGAGGCAAAGAAAAAATTGTTTGACCTTGGAAGGATTCAGAAGTATGAGCTCCAGATTAGATCCTCTATTGCTCTATCGTTTGAACTATGAGGCTGCACAGGAGCAGATCATGGACGATAAGGTGATTACTAGACTGGGTAATTTTTTTCTCACCCCTCTAAGTCTAAAATCTCCAGCTGATCCAGCATGCTGACTGGGCTGACATCATCTATGTGATTAAATGACAAGTACAACTCCTGCAACATATAATAGTATTGTAAATTAAAAGAAACAGGGATGAAAGGACCATTGTTAAGAATGATCTTAAACTACAGTATTAGCATGGTTTTATCGGGGGGAAATGTACAAATGTAAACTGTGGAGTGTTTAGGGTTTTTATGTTCTGATTATGTGACTAGTCAAATAACACTTTGACTCAAATAAATTACTGAAGCCGTTAACAAAACAACTTGACTTAGGCCATCTTCACTCCTCTGTGGAGCATAGGGCTTCCACCACGGATCTCCACCTAACTCTATATTGGGCGATTCTGGTGATGTCTTCACAGGATAAGTCTTCTTTTTTTACTTGTCCACTACATTAACAAAACAAACCTGACCACAATATCATTATAGTAATGTTGCAGAACTTAAATGTAAGAGACCCAAAATATGATGCTTGGAACTACTTCATAGAAACCTCTTTGTAGTTTAGAATCTTGTCCCTTATAATATTTCAATAACTTTTGTGTACCTTTAACGAGGAAACTGAACTGATTCCGTCTAAATCAACCAGTCCAGATCTTGACAACCAAAGAGTCCTAAGATTAGTGAGAGAGGTACCGAGGTCCCTAACCAAGCAAAACAAGCATCTAGGTGAGCTTGATGGGATTAGCAGAATATCTACTGGGCTACAAAACTTATTAGCCAACTCCAGTTGGTTTCTCAAAATAAAGAACAACTTGAAAAATTGATATTCAGCAATACAGCTACAGTTACCAAAAATGTCCAATAAGTATAGGTTATAGGACTACAGCACATGCTGTCCAATTGTGAAATAATTGGATGAAAAAAATTCCGAGGACTGCCAAAATTGGACAGTTTGAAAAATATGAAAAAATACCATATGTGCTTGTATGGGATTATAGATAGATGATATAATTAGATAATTATATACATGTGCATCAGGCCCTGGTTGGTTCAAAAGGTGGATAATGCTATCCACTGTATAAATTGCTAGCCAGTGGATAAGCATTAACACCAAATGTGTTATTAACAGATAGTGATTTATTCAGTGGATAGCACTATCCAACTCTTCCAACAACTGGAGCCAGCACTCGAAAATAGTACCATCCAGTCCAGTCGTTTTTTCTGCTCACTTTCCCTTCAGGCCAGGCCCAGTCAAGCCATCCACTGACTAAACAATGATTAATTTTACATCAAAAAGGGTAAACTTTGGCAAGCATGTAAAGTCTGTAAAGGCCAGGGTAAGCAAAATTGAGAGTTGCTTGTTCAAAGGGCAAGCTGGAATTCAAGTTTTTTTTTTTAAGCCCTGTACATGTTACAAACACTTTCATGTTTGTAACTGCAGAACATTGCAGGTCAAGAGAAAGAGACTTACCTTATAGTAGCTATAATGCTGTTAGACAACTTAAGTTCAACCAAGTTTGGAAGCAAAGCACCTAAAGTAGAAAGTGAAGGGAGAAAAATAAATAACAAGAACAAAGTTATGCATAAACTGGCCAATGTATTGTAACTATTATTCGACATAGCATTCTATAGAGTGCAAATATGCATCAAAACAAGTGCAAATATGACACGTTATTACGCTCTTCTGACCACGCACTAGGAAAAACAGTTTCAAAAACTTAGTTTTAGGAGAAGATTACTGTTGGAAAATAAACAATTTATTCAGCGAAAAGTTGTGTAATACGGCTGGGCATTTTTACTCATCAGTTTTTATTATTTTTTTCTCACCTAAAGGCTCAAAAAAAAATAAAAACTGAATCGTAAAAATACTCAGCCATATTACACAACTTCATGCTGAATAACCTCTATTTACTCTTACCAAAATTCCCAAGACTATTATCCCTTGTATCAACTTTCATTTCAAGATGTTCAACTTCTTCAAGATTCTTCATGCCAGTCAGCATTCTCTTTAAAAATAAACAATGAAACCACATTTTAGTTAAAAGATTTAGGGCCAGTACAAAAAACTGTTTACTCCAATAGTAATTCTTCAAACAAAACCATTACTACTGAGATAAATGATATTAAATCTGTAAGTTGTCATATAAATTTACATCTCAGAAGACTAGGGTACTGATTTAATGCGCTGTTCAATAACTCATGAACTCAGATGTCTGCTATGACAACTATGGCAGCAAACAACACTGAATCACTGGCCATTTGCATGAAATGAAGCAGAGCTCAGAATTTCTTTCACACTGGCTTTGATTTCATTTCCTTTTCACCCAAATCAGCCATTGTGACTTCTCAAATTAACACTGTATTTCTAACATTACTACAGTTTCCTTGTTTGCAAACTCTTGAATACAAAGTTGCCAGGCAAGTTGTTTATTGTACATTCAACAATCATTATATTATTAATATTTTATTTTAAGACAACCCCCAAAAAGCATTAACTTCTGCTTTCAAGGTTATTATGTGAACTGCTCAAACTATTGTACATGTATATTCAGGGCTCGAAATTAAAAAAAAAGTTCAGTCGCCATTTTGCGACTAGATACGAAAATCAAGTCGCAAGTTCACAAATTTTAGTCGCAAAATTAAGTAGCAACAATATTAGTTAAAAAATAACTTTGACTAACAAATGATTACATGTAACAAGATTTTATTACTTCAACAGCTTTTATCTCTAATGATGACTGTACATGTACAAAACGAAACATGCAATACTATAAACTTGGCCGCCACAATCGTAACGATCAAGACATTTTTCTCGATCTTAAAACTAGTGTACAACCCAAAATTATATTTTTTGGTTAAATTAGCTTCCAGAAAGGATACAATCTTGGAACATATCTACTTAAACGTCCGTCACCGTTGCGAAATTGATGATACTTTGACGGATTCCACCTGGCCGAGATCGGCCGCGATGACAGCTCTAATCCAGCGGTTTAACAAACAAAAATATGAGCCTGCAATACATATGAATAAGAAACTGCTGCAATGGCGGCCGCGATCGAGGGAATAGCGTTGCGTCGCAACATTGCGGGTAAATTACGTACAATTTTACCCCATATTTTCAAATGCCTACGATAATCAAGGCACACAACAATATATTTTTTCAGTTCTTTATTTATTTCTGCAAAAATAGTGGCAAAGTAGCGACTGCTAGGCTTTTCATTTCGTTATTGGCCAAGGCGAAAACTACTCGCAAATTTGCGACTCCTCTGGAAGTTTTAGTCGCAAATGCGACCGTATTGGTCGCAATTTCGAGCCCTGATATTCAATAAAGATCTTTATTTATCACCAACGGCTACTAACCCACAGACATACGTATGAGTTAACAAATCAATAATTAATAACAGCAACAATATCATACTAGTAATACTACTACTAATCTAAAAATGTAAGAAACATCCATTAACAAGGACAGCTAGATAAAATGAAATAAACATCGGTTCACAAAGCAACGTTTGAACCGCTCTGGCCTAACTCGTGGCAGGATGTAGTTGTGGCCACGATTTCGTCAAGAGCATGTTCTCTAAAGGGGAAGGAGGTCTTGAAGGGGATGGACCCCATTAGCTGTAATCTAGTCACACATTATTGTCTATACACCTACCAGTTTTGATGGAGAGAGGAATTCCTCCAGTAGATGGTCTGCCTCTTCATCCTGCACAATGGGTTCAGGGTTGGCAGTACTGTCATCAAACTCTCGGATTCTTACTGAAGATATTTCTTTATGGATCGCAGGTATGTGTTCAATCTGTTCCAGGGTTAGGGGAGTCTCTTCCATGCCTAGACTAAAAGGAAAGTATCACAAATATTACATGTTGTGACATGACTGAGGTAACATTAACCATCTTTCTCTCTTTCTGGCTCCATGTTAAAGTGAACAGGATACCATTTTCTTATGCAATCAGTGATTCAGGTTGAATTTTGATGAAATACATGTACATTGTATCTCGTGGAGAATGCTGAAAATAGCATTTTCCGAGCCTTTTCTAGGGGTGGCATGCGCCCACATCCCCACCATCCCTGTAGCTGCGAAGAGAGTTTTACACAAAGTTACCGCTTACATTTATGAGGAGACAAGAAACCTGCCATGAAATGCTCATTTTTGTATAAAAATCGAGAGGGAGGACCTGAATTTGTTTCTTCAGCCTTAAATGCATTTGGAATATTAAATCAACAAGCCAAAGAACTCTGCATCCAGGGGTGTACAATCCCCGATACCCTACATGCATGATCATCGTTTCAATAAGCCAGAACAAAGCATATCTGGTAAAAGTAAAAAAGTACTTTGTTACATAATTTCGTACTTAGATATGCTACACGGAAATGATGTAATTATCAGTAATTGGCATTAAAGGGATACAAAGTCATTGGAATTAACGGGATATTTAGGTCAAAAATTAACGGGATACAGGACATCTTGGTAAAAAATTAATGGGATACAGGATACACAGACTCCCCCACCCCCCCCCCCCCCCCCCCCAAAATAAGGCCTCCATGATATTTGTGGCCTCTAGGATATTTGTGGCAGTGAAAAACGAAACTGTCAGTGGGGATTTGAACTTCAGAGTGTGCATTTTATTGAAAAGCGCAGTAAAATCTATTTTGCCATTGAAGTGAAGAGAGATGTATACTTGGCTTATTTACAGTCTTGCTTTTATTCCTGCCGATGCTACCTACACTGTAGTGAAACAGAATCACTGGAAAGTAAGATATGTGGATAAAAATGTTTTGATGCAGAATTTTAAAGCAGTACAACAGCAAATAATAACATATTACAGTGTAATAATATTAATATGACATACTCAATATATAAATTTCTAAAAATAAGGCTGAACTGTAGAATACCCGGCCACTTATGACTTGTTCTATAAAACGTTCAGGGATAGGTAAATAAGTGGCTGGGTATTCTAAAATCACTCCAAAAATATCTAATAATGTGCGCAAGGCACAACATTTAAGCTTATTGCGTTCGACGTTAGGAGAATGCAATCTAAACTCAACAAGCGAGAGACCAGGGCACGAACATTTAGCGGAGAGAAACTCGATTTTGTGGGTGGGTCAAGTACTGGAAATACATCATAGACTCGTCCAGCAAGGTGCAGGCGCACGTTTTTCTCCTTACGCATACGTCATAGACTCATCCAGCAAGTTGTGCGCGCACATTGGTTTGCCATTCTTTCTCACCTCTGTTCTATTCGGTAAGTTTAATCTCTATCATTTTTGCAAGTCACTGCAGTGTTTTTACAACGAAGCTTGATCGGGAACATGTTAACTGCTTCTGAAAGGTACAGAAAGTCCCTTATTCCAGCTACAAAGAAGCGAATATGGCGCGTATTATCGTTCTGTGAGATGCCATCGATGAGAGAGAAGTCGGTAAAAAACAAACTAATACTAATTGATCACATGAGTCGTTGTACTCTGACCTATTGCGGTCACAAATAAAAACTGAATAGACTGAGGCGTTGTACTCGGTGGCCATTGTGCGAAACGACCCATTGTGGTCATTCTTTACCTACTGAATTGAGACATTGTACTCTGACTCTTAGTGGTCATAAACCAAGCAAACCGACTCGACGTTATCAGTGGCCAGCATTGGCACAAACGAAATTTCGAATTGGGTCTGCGATAGGCGAAACAGTCAACATAAAGACGTGGCTATTCAACTATCTGTGTAGTACACAAGATCATGCCTCCTCAAGGTCAAATGTGGCAAATCTCAATAACTATAACAAACATTCGAACGCACTTAATAATCCCTGATTACTGCTAGTTTTTTGGCTTTAATCTTGTGCTGCCAATAAACGTTTTATGTTTTACAGAAGAATTAAGCTATTAGCAACTTATTCCAGCCACAATTTAACGGCGTCAGAAGCAACCTGAGTATTAACATGACAACAGATACAACTTCAAAACGAAAAACAAGATATTCTTAAATTGTTTTCGTTCAAGACAAAGAGTACACTGTAGCGTGCATCGGTTGCCATCGTTTTCAAATTTATCACCAACCTTACCTCTTTCTTGTATAAGCAAACTTATCTTCCATTAAAGCCATCGAAAATGTGTTTCCTTAGGTCTTCTATCTCCTGGTTGATCTAACCGAGCTTTTGAAATAATGTCATTGCAGTCTTGATGGTAAAATCCAGACATAACACATTTTCCCACTCAGTCACACAAGCCCGCCATTTTGTCTGTTGCGATGGAATAATGCATTATGGGATTTGTGTTCCCGACGAAGTTGTGTTGAAGGAGGGGAGGGGTCGAGGACGAAGCGAGGGGAGGGCAAGTCAAACACTCGAACACTTATTTATCCCTTTGCAATCACTTACAAATAATATATTTTAATTCTTTAAATATGGCTTTTGTGGGAGGAAACCAAATAAATACACCCAAATGTACAGCTGTATTGAACAGTTATACTTCAAAATATTTTACTTTTCTGTAAGGAAGAAAAAACAAGAGAATTAATACAGTTGGTTGGTAACATTCTCATTCTACATGTACCTGGTCTCCTACAGGTTGTAGATCTTTGTCATTTAGGCCTAAAAAGGGGGAACAATTTTAGGGTTTGGCCTGAAATCATTGATTTACTCTAAAATAGGGTTTGGGTTTTGAACTCCAGACAAAGTTTCCAATGTAAATCAGTTTCTAAGTAAATTTACAGCATCACACATCCACACTTGTCCCCAGATGGTTATAAAGCGTGAGAATGAGGTGGGAGGTGTGTTGAGGGAAGGATAAAAAAAAATTTTCTGTTTGTCCCAGAATTCCACGTGCTCCGCATTAGGACAAGGAGCAACGCCTGGGGATGAGGCAGCAGAGTCTGCGCTAGAAACAACATGTTGTACTGATGGCCATTTGGTTAAAATAAATTCACAGCAACTGGGCATACTATACTTATTTTTGAAACGTTATGGGTGGGTGCTTATTCGAGGGTAGACGCTAACTATTTTTTCATCATTTTGAGCAATTGAGGATATTGAGGATAACAAGTTTATTTTGCTTCAACCAAACAAAACAACGTGCAAAAGCGAACATGAACAAAGCATGAATACAGTTCATAGACTTTCTTAAAAATCCGAGCAACTGTCAGTCAGGTCTGCATTTCCCCCTCGATTTATATTTCATTGTCACTTATGTCAATGAGTTAACTCTCTGGTGCTGCCTCTTTAATGTCCGACAGAGTGACACAAGCAAAAGTGGACACTTGAAGTTTCTGTAAAAGTCCGCTATTCTCACAAGACTTTTCAGCTCTGAACTGTCTGTCAAGGAATTAAATTTGAAGCCAATTTCAGAACAGAATTGATGCTTTCCTTACTTCACACTGGGCTAGTACATTTTTTGGTGGGCACTTCTTCAAGGGTGCCCGCTTATTAATGTTTTGGGCTTTCAGGGTGGGCATTTATTCAAGGTGGGTGCTTGTTCAAAGGTGGGCACATATTGAATAAGAACAGTATGTTTTTTTTCTTTTCTGAGTACCACTACAGGGTGTATATCACCAGAATGAAGCTCTTCTAAGTTCAACCTCAGATGTTAGATTCCTGGAAACTTAGCACTATAATTTCCAAGATGTTAGATTTTCCATTCAGTAGTTGTCCTTCTTATCTTTTTACGTATTATGAGATAAATGGCTGAATGACAAACCTTTCATCCATACAGGCCTCAGGGGAGGGGGTCCCCTGAGCTCTTTTCCCCCTTAGTTTATGAACAGTCCCTCCTTCCAGCTTAGTCCGTCAAGCAAGAAACAAAAAAAACATTGGTGGGTGAAAACTGGGGATGAGATGAGCGCGGGATTGTCTCGCCCGTATCATTTGGCATGGCATTTTTCACTTGCCAATGCTTTTTGTTTCTTGCTCGATGGGCTAATCTGGGAAAGAGGGACTGCTCGTAGATCCCCTTAGATCCACCACTGATTATCCAGCAAACATTAAAGGAGATGAAAGAACAAAATTTACTACCTGTTATCCAACCTGACCTTTACATGATTGTGAGGGTGTCATTGGATCATCATTATATACATTATTTTAAAAGAGTTTCCAGGCATAGTGCTTTAAAATAAATTCCATTTACAACTAAAAACTAAAAACATATTTTTTGTGTCCACTAAAAAAATTCGAAATTGCTAATCATCATCATCAGGTGAGAAAATATCATTTTCCTCCAACCAGGCAGCTCCCTCACGAGAAATTACACCACCAATGTACAGAAACGGAACAACTACAACAGTTACTTTAACTAAACCAAAGCGCGACTTTTCAGGCTTGGATAGCACTGCACCAGTAGTCGAACATGTAGAAGAATGCCTCATAAAAGAAGATCCACAACGACGAAGCATTTGTGCTGAGTTCATGTACATCCTCATCAAAGAAGCAGACATGTTTTGGTTCTTGGTGATAAACTTCCTTGCTCCTAATGGGATAGCAGTGGTGGCATCAGTACCCCTATTCTATCACTGAAACGTCACTGAAAATTGAAAAATTTTATAAAAAAAAAAATTTAATTTGGGATGCACTGTTTTTGCCCCAACCATTTAATATAATATATATAATATATATATAATTATAGATATTAGTAAATTTGTAACTCTGGAAAATAATTTTCCTTAAGGACGGTGCCACCTAATTGCAAGGTATTTTGCCAGGTTTTTGACTATGTGGGAAAAGTAGATCTTAGCAGGGGCTATTGGAATTCAAAGAGAAAATTGGGGGTAACCACGCAATTTTTGGAGATATTTAAGCTTCAATCTGGAAAAAATGCTGACATCAGCATTTTTCGAAAAAAGGAAAAATAGCTCTTTCTTCGCGGATTTCCTTAGAATTCGCCTTTACATACACAAAAGCAACAATAATTCGAAAAATTTCTAAAACGCATAACAAATGGTAACATAACAACTACTGTTTATGTGTTTTAAGTTACAAAATCATCACAACGGAGCCATTATCGGCCCTCACAGCTTTCCCACGTTCACCAAAAATACGGTCTTAATAACGTTTGCCCACAACAAAAAATTAATGGGGTGCTTAATATGCTTACCACTTCCATTTTATAAGATAAAAAGTAGGGGTCACCACGCGTTTTTACAAGTTATATTTAGATATTTTCAACTTTTACGGAATCACTTTCGGGGTTCGCGACATTTTTTTCTATCCCCTCCCTAGTAAGTTGAATATTGTGCATGTCTTTTTCGGGGGCATGCTGGGATTTCCACTCGACGACTTACCGTTCAAAACTTTTAAATACTTTCAGGCGATTTTCAGGCACGATAAAAAGACAAACGTTGTATTTGTATTTGTAGATGTAAGGTGCTCTTTTGAGAAACATTTTTCGGGGATTTCAAGGTCAGACAGCACAGTAAAGCAGCTAAAAGGCAAAATCGGTTTACTTCCATTGATCTACAGTGGATCTACGGATTTATTATGTTCCTTCGGGCACAAGAACTTTACATTGTGTGCATCTTCTTCCGATCCATTTCACCAACTTGAAAACATCAGTGCTATATCGAGGTGACTGGTCGGCTGCCGAAAAACTCTAGATTGGCAGGTTAGTCTTTTAATGGTTATTTGGAGTCAAAATTTAAGAAATATTTGTTGAAAAGTGCTCGAGTTTTGTAATTTCATTTGGCCGCGTTTTTATTTTCTTGTGAAGCTCCTGTAGTTTTCATGGATTCTCTGATAACTTTAAAAGAGTTTACACTTTAATGTCAAAAAAATCGTGAAATAATAAGTCTACGGCTTTATTTGATCTAAAAAGATAAGATTTCTTTTCAGTTTATCATGGCAAGTTTTTCGTCTATCAAAATTTGTTCTAATGCAAAGAAGTTGAGAACTGACACGATGCGACTTCGAAAAACATCACTTGCCTATAACAGAGAATAAAGGAAATCAATTGAACCTAAATGCACAAATGTGTTTACGAAAGATTACACCAAAAACCATGCTTTCCAGCAATCCAGGGAGCGGCCAGTTTTCTTTAGTTGCTGGCTTCAGCCTTGTTTTTTTTTTTAATATAAGCTTATCTTCATCAATTGTCAAAAACGGTTTTTCGAAACGCTTTGCTCATCTCAATTATCCTTTTCGACGTTTGTTTGATTTAACTGGTCAGGAACAATTGTTTTTCTGCTTTCATTATATACTTTTTTATTCGTAAAAATGGCCAGTGGCAAAAGATTTTTGCAGATAAATAAAAGCAAATAAGCTTAAGTCTTAAATAAAAATTTCAACAACGCGACTTTGGCCGCCAAACAAAACCTTGCAGTCAATTGAAATAACAACATGCCAGCCTTTCCTTGGATTTTATGCCTTGAGGATGCTTGTTTTATGTATAAAAAACACTAGTCTGGTTTGACTTTAAGTTTTGTTAAAATTTTGAATGGTGAAAAGGAGCCAATGTAAACAATCTTCGTAAAGAAAGGCAAAACGTACGCGTTCTGCTGATCGATTAGCTCAAAATAGTTTCATTACCGAGGCTGTGTCGTTTGCAAAATAGAGAAAGAATTTAGCACTTTTAGGCTGCAGAAGGTCTATAAACACATTTTTATAGATTTTTGAGAACTCTATTTATCTTGTATTAAATATAAAGTTTAGAAACTGAGCCAGGGAGTTGACAGTTGACATGAAAAGTGGGCGGAACTTAGTCTTTTCCACCCGCGTTCGCGTTTAAAAAATAACCAGTGTCTCGCGCGACTATCGCGCAAGGCATGCGCAGAACGTATGCGCAATAACAATAGGTGGCACCGTCCTTAAGTTGACCAAATATGGAAAAATGATGAATTGTTTGAACGTCATCATAATAATTTTGAAAAACGTTTTGGGCTAAAAACTTGAAAAGTCTGCAACACTTGTAACTTTGAAAAACTTTGAAAAGACGACCTTTGTTCTTGAGCGTTTGAAAATTTACTAAAACAGTAATTCTTCTCGGACTCAGATATGAATATATATATATATATATATATATATATATATATATATCAGCTCATATCCGGCACATCCTCGGAGAATAAATGTTAATCATATTGAAGGGTTGTGGGCATAAACAGCATATGTCAAATTTTGAAATTTTTCACTTTCAAATTGTGTTTTTTTGAGTCAAAAAAGCATTCTTTTGCTAAAATATTGGCTGGTTAACATAAGTTGAAGTAAAAGAGATTCAAAAAGACCAAAACATCTCACATTCTGAAGAGTTGTATAGTGTGCTTTGTGGTCAAAAAGTATTGCCTTTTATGTCTAAGTACAGGATCTTTTGGCCCAATTGTTTCTCTTTTACCTTAACTTAAGAAAACCTGTCATTACATTAGGAAGAGAATGCTTTCTCAGCTTAAAAAACAAATTTTGCTCAAGTGAAATATTTCAAAATTCAAAAAGGCTGGTTATGCCCCTAGCTTGTCAATTTATGGTCTGTACTTTTATTCATAGGCAACGTATTGTTCAAGAAAATACCCATACCCTCCATGAAAGGTTTCTCATTTGAACCTCATCTCTGTATACCCGGATTTTCTTGCAGATGTGTCAATAAATTATTGTCGCAGTTACCATTAACATGCGATCCATCGCACTTCATTCCAGACAGTAAAACTTGAGATTGGTGGCCGTCAATCACAGGAAAGCCATTAACATTGTTTTTTAAAATTCAGTAGATAGATTTCGAACAATTTTACCAGGAAAGAAAAAGTAAAACTTTTAAAACAACCTATTTTGAAGTCAGTTACAGTTTTAAAGAGAAGATTTCATTCAACATGGATGACTTACGGTTTATCTACGGCTGTTATCTACCATTCATGCATCAATGAGTTTTCAAATTTTCACAGGCATATTATATTAAAAATACGGTCTCTGCGAACGAAAGTTTTCCTTTTCGTTTAAACTGGCTTGGAAATCAATTTTGATTTACTTAAGCTTGATTACCTTCTCTGATCGGATCTTGTAAAATTGCCGATCTTTTTAGCTCTGTTTGCTTGAAATCCTATCAGTATTTAAAATAATTTTAAGGACTTTTCTTTGATTGATGTCAACTAAAACTCAACTTTATCAGCCTCTTTTTAGTTCTGCTCCGATGGAGGACAACGAGGGTTCAAAGTCAAAATTTTCCACAACTTTTACCACAACAACGCTGAATCAGAGATCTAGTGTTGTGTAATATGACATCGAAAAATAACCTTAACGTTTGCAAAATGAACTCAAATCGTTTAACAACTTACCTGATGAGATAAACGATGGAAAACCTGTCAGAAAGGGGCTGAAATGCAAAACCTCTTCAAAGTATACAAAGTGTTCATCGGTGTTGTTCATCGAAGCGTCGTTTAGTCTGCGCATGCTTATTGCACCCAGGGATGGAAAGAATGCGGGCTCTGGGCGACGCCTCAAAAGTAACGACAACATTTGATGTCGTGAAATTGTTGTTTCAATCCCAACAAGCCAGGCAACAAGCTTTAATAAAACGCTATAAAACTATGTCTTGTTTAGTTAATCATGTCGGAAATGGACACAATTGTCAAAAGCAACATACGTAGCTAGTGTCGTCACGCAACGCTGTCTCTTTGTGGAAGAAGTATTGCGTGACGACCCTTGCCTGTGAGCAAGTTCTCGGGCTCGGGGGACGGGAGGGGGAGGGGGAGGGGGAGGGGATGAGGTGGGCGGAAGCTTGCTCGCAGGCTTTGACGACCCACGTAACGGCTGCGAATCGCTGCGAATGAGGCCAGGATACTCAATGGTCAGTTAAACAGGTGATTTAATAGACAAACACATCTCCCAAGTAATTTTCGTACAAAATTGCGCCCCCGGATTGCGCCTATGTTTTTGCGTTACCAATATTTTTAACAAGGTACACTTATGCCTCCACCCCCTGAACTTCCTGTTTCGGTTATTTATGGCCTGGAGTCTTTTTGCTTCAGCGCGACATTCAATGATCTGATATCTCTGAGTTGTTCCTGTCGTTTGCTGCTAGTTGAAACCAGCTGTTTCTCATATTTTGGATTTAAAGTAAGCTTTGCGACGAGCCAGTGGTAAGTACTAAGCCTGAAAAGCTGATGCTAAAGTCGCTGATTGCGATATCGTTTGTTGTGCACCATGATTTGCCATCTGTAGCCCCGGCGGGTATGTAGCAAATTCGACTCTCTGCGTCTTTCTTCCCCAAATACCAATACTAGTTTTTGACTCAAGATGAGTCCGTTCGATGTCTCTCATGATAAAATTCCAGTATTGCATTGTCCTTTCCGCTATTTAAACAACTGAACGCTGTCGAATCTTTGACAAACTCTCAGGACTCTGGCAGACTGCGACAAAGGGCCATAAGAAACAGAGCGCACCCGCTGCCTGAACGAAAGACGTTTGTATCAGTGAAATCAGTGGATTTCTCCTTAGTCCGAGGTGCAATGTTTCTGCTAATTCGAGCAGGAGAGTCCAAGAAACTTTTTTGACTTGTATGAGAGAACAAATATGTGAATTCTTATATATGAGCCATTATTCTTTAATTATTTATTCAGTAAATGTTAATTAGGAAAACGCTCCATTCTAGACGAACTATCTTTCGTAGTGCGTCGTTCAAGACGCATTTCGAAAGATAGTTCGTCCAGACGGATAATGCGTCTTGTGCCCGTCTTTATACTAGAGACGCATAACCAGACGAACTACAAATGTTTGCCCAAGTTCGTCCAGACGGATAATGCGTCTCTAGTATAAAAACGGCCAATTATTTTCCACCTTTTGCTCTTAGTTTGCAAGGGAAACACCCCCACCCGCCTTTCGCCTGTTCTTTTAGTCGCCTACTAAATTAATTGCTACATGTAACGCTTTTAGATAAGAGCTAAACCCGGCTATCATTTTAGGCTTGGTTGAACTTTCCACTGCTCCTTAATCTACCGTTACCTCTACCTAGTTAACTATTCTTTCTGTTAGCCAATTAAGCGTGCTGACGCTTCCTAGGTTAGTTTTGCTGAGTCACATACTGTGTCGTCCATTGGATCTAAGCTGATCCATGTATTATAGTTCGCACCATAAGCCGTACGTTAGAGCTCGTTTAAGTGTTATGTAGTTAACTGAGGAAACTTATTATTATTATTATTATTATTATTATTATTATATTATTATTAACTAATATTTTAATAGGATGCTCTTTCATAAAATGATTTTCAAAGAGGTCCTACAAAACTTCATGGACAAGAGTCTATAATTGTGAATAATATTGTAGAATAAAGGATTATTGTACGTGTTAGGACAACAAAACTATTGTTGTGAATTCAACTGCTCTCGTTATAAAGATCCCAGGTTCTGGCGGTGCCTTCCGCTATCGAGTTGCTCTGAGCATCCCGTGCCAGATCAAAGTTCAACTTGGTGTCGCGTGGTTTAGAAGTTTAATTTGAAGAAACTGTCCTTGTATTGTGATTGTGCACTTTTATTCAGGAGCAAGTCGCGCGCCTTTTGCAATAAATTGTTGCATTAGAGCAGTTTTCAATTGAGTATTGAAAGTAATTACACAATTGCTTTGGTTTTGCATGCTACGCTTTGTGATTGGCTAAAAAACCTCGCGCCACTTTCTCGACCAATCAGAAGCAAAACCAAAACCAATCGTGACATGCTCGCACGCGTTTTTCCGCGCTTGGCGCCGCCGACATGTAATTGCTTCGAGCTCTGATTGGTTCATTGGATTGTTTACGACTACTGTGATTCGTCAGAGTAATTAATTTGGTTTTGGTTTTACGACACTCAATTGAAAACTGCTCTAAGATAAGCTTAATTCATTGATGTTTATTTCTTTTCCATCATTTGGTGACGTTATGGAAAATATAAAAATCCCAGATGGCAGATTTTAACCTGCTGTGTGAAGAGCACACACTGTGAATTTTTATTTATTTATTTATTTATTACAATCTATGGATTAAAAACCAAAGGATGAACTGTAAAGGAGTCCTAGACCCCATATAAAAACAGATCACCTAAAAATATATAGAAACACAATAAAATAATAGTTTCAGAAAATACAGAAATATAAAACTACTTAAAAATCACTAAAAAATTTCCTAACCCTAGACTTAAAAATATTTACATTATCAGAAACACGAATGCCTAACGGTAGTTGATTCCACTGGTCAGTAATTCTATGGAAAAAAACTATACTTCAAAACATTAGTTCTGGCATATTTCTTCTTTAAAGTTAAAGAGTCCATAGCCCTAAGTGAGAAGCGATCATCTTTTGAGTTGAAATCTATAATTTTACTGATGTCAATATCAATGTTGCCATTAAGTACTTTATATAAGAAAGTCACGTCAGCCAGTGATCTTCTCTTCTCCAGTGACATGAGGTTTAACTTCTTCAAACGAATGTCATAGGGATCATCACTTTTTAAGATAAATTTAGTTGCTCTTCTCTGTACTCTTTCCAGCCTATCAGTATTACTCTTTGTACATGGGGACCACACCACTGAATTGAAAAAAAGGAGAGAGGAATAGGTGGATATGGCTATTTGGCAAATAAAAACTTCTGTTCTCGTCATTTCACGTCACAACTGACAAGTTTAGAGCGGTTTTCACTTCAGTGTAGTAAAACCAAAACCAAAGTAATTTCACCGACCAATCACAACAGACGTAGATAATCCAATGAACCAATCAGAACGCAAAGAAAATACATGTCACAGGCGCCAAGCACGGGAAAACCTGTGCAGGCAAGTCACGATTGGTTTTGGTTTTACCTCTGCATGGTCCCGGTTGTTCAAAAGGTGGATAGTACGGTGGCCCATTAGTGCCACTGCTACACACTGTAAAACAAAGCCGTCTCTGTATAAAAACTTGCCTCTCTGTGCATGCATTGGTACTTGTTTTTTAACAAAATCCAATGTGTCATCCGCTGAATATTGATTTATCCGGTGGATAGCGCTATCTAGCCTTTGAACAACCGGGCCCTGATCGGTCGAGAATAGGGCGCCGAGATTTTTGAGCCAGTCACATAGCATAGCATTGCAAAACCAAAGCAATTGCGAAATTACTTTCGATACTCAAATGAAAACCGCTCTAGATAGTCGAACCCTTTTCCAGCGATTGGCCAGGTGACAAATACTCCATCTAAAAATGGTTAAAAGGTTTTCTTGTGGACATACCGTTTTTATTTTATTAATAGAGCACTGTATAATTAGAACAAGGTGCTGTACACAGTTTAAACTCGTGGCGTCTTTAATCCATTGCAGTATTAATTCCCGAGTGTTTGCGGTCGGACTCCCATATAAAACTGACGGGGCGCTTGTCGGAAAAACACCCTAAATGGCACCAGAATCTCGTTTGATGGGCGTGGCTGAAATGAATTTTTATCCCTTTGAGGTACCAATTCTAAAATAATACCTGTCATATTCTGTCATATGTTTTCGACTTAATACCCTAAAAGGTTTCGTGATAATTCTAACCGTGGTCATTTTAGATTTTAGCACCCTAAGCGGTACACAGTGGGTACCAATCTAGATATTATGACCCCTAAAAGGTACGACGAGCTTCCTTGCCATTTTTATATGGAAGTCTCTACCCCTGGGGCGCCAGACTTAAAATCCCGCTCTAACCACTAGATGGAGTTGTTTTACAGTAGACCCGAGTTAAATTCCTCAATCACACTTGTTAAATAGCGAACTAGTCTGCTTCCTGCCAGACTGTGAATCCTCTCGATAGTTAAGTACCCGTCCACCAATCTATAAACCACATCTGTTTTAAGCCTCATCAATTATTATTGCTTTTTCTTTGCATTCTTGGTTGTAAGTGTTCTCCGGTGTATAATAATACACCTTGAAGCCTAGAAAGTCTCACCATACTCCATGCAGTCCATGCGAACCCACGTTAATCACACACAATTAAAATGCTTCAGTCAGGTTGCTTACAATCTTCCTTCTTACTTGGTAGGTACTTTACAAATGGTAAACACAGTTCAGGAATAGTAATTAAGTTGCACAAAGGAAAACTTTGCAATGCAAAAGAAATGGGGGACAAGACTGAAGAAGGGCAGACATATAGCAAGCTTGGCGATGCCTGCCAGAGTCGTGGTGATTATGAACAAGCCATTGAGTACTACCGGAAATTTCTCAGCATTGCCAAAGAAGTTGGAAACAGGGCGGAGGAGGCGGACGCCTATAGCAAGCTGGGCGATGCTTGTGAAAGCCTTACTAATTTTGAAGAAGCCATAAAGTACCACGAGAAACATCTTAACATTACCAGAGAACTGGGGGATAGGTATGGAGAAGGAACGGCTTGTAGCAACATTGGCAATGCTAATGAAAGTCTCGGGTATTTTAAACAAGCTATAGACTACCACACGCAGCATCTCGCTATTGCCAAAGATGTCGGAGACAGGGCTGGAGAAGGAGCTGCATGTTCTAATATCGGTAGAGCTCATCATGGTGTCGGAAATTTTAAAGCAGCCATTCAATATCACAAACAAGATTTAAACATTGCGATAGAATTGGGGGACAGAGCTGGAGAGGGAACTTCCTACGGCAATCTTGGCAACGCTTATGAAAGACTCGGTAACTTTAAGCAAGCAATGGAGTACCACAAAAAGCATCTTTCCATTGCTAAAGAAGTAGCCGACAAGGTTGGGGAGGGAGTTGCGTATTGTAGTCTCGGCAAAACGTATCAAAGTTCAGGTGATTTCAAGCAAGCGATAGTATATCACAAGCAACATCTTTCTATTGCTAAAGAAATGAACGACAAAGCCGGAAAAGGAGCTGCTTATTGTAATCTTGGCATTGCTTATCTTCGTCTCGGTAATTTAAAACAAGCGAAAGAGTATCTCAACCAAGACCTAGCAATTGCCAAAGAATTAAGGGATAGGGCCGGAGAAGGAACTTCATACTGCAATCTTGGAAACGTTTACCAAGGCATGGCCAATTTTAATCTAGCCTTGGAGTACCATGAAAAGCATCTTGAAATTGCCAAAGAAGTGGGCGACAGAGCTGGAGAAGGGGTTGCTTATGGTAATCTTGGTAGAGCCTATCGTTGGCTCGGGGATTCTAGGAAAGCATTGGAGTACCACAAGCTCGACCTTATGATTGCCCAAGAAGTGGGGGATAGGGCTGGTGAAGGAACTTCCTACGGCAATATTGGCAATGTTTTTGAAAGTCTTGGTGATTTTAAACAAGCTATAGATTACCATAAGAAACAGCTTTCCATAGCGATAGAAGTGGGTAACAAAGCTGGAGAAGGGACTGCGTATAGCAATCTTGGCAGGGCTTGTCGTTGGGCTGGAGATTTCAAACAAGCCGTGAATTACCATCAGCTCAGTCTTAACATTATCAAACAAGTGGGCGACAGAGCCAGCGAGGGAACTGCTAACGGCAATCTTGGCAATGACTATATAAGTCTCGGTGATTTCGAAAAAGCCATAGTGTACCACAGCGAAAGTCTTAGAATTGCCAAAGAAGTGGACAACAAGGTTAGAGAGGGGCGTGCCAATGGCAATCTTGGCAGAGCTTATCATGGCCTCGGTGATTTTGAACAAGCCATAGAGTTCCACAAACAAAATATGAACATTGCCAATGAAGTGGGCGATAGGGCTGGAGAGGGACGGGCCTTTGGCAATCTTGGAAAAGCTTATCATCGTCTTGGAGGTTTTGAACAAGCCATAGAGTACCATAAACAACATCTTCGAATAGCCAAAGAGGTGGGCGACAGCGCGGGAATTGGAACTTCGTGTGGCGAGCTTGGCAATGCTTTTGAAGTTCTTCGTGACTTCAAAAAAGCCATAGAGTACCACAACCAGCATCTGGACATCGCCAAAGAATCAGGAGACAAGGAAGGAGAAGGAACCGCTCATTATTCACTGGGTCGAGTTTTTGAATCTATGGGCTCGTTGCACGAGGCTGTGCATAATTTCCGATCTAGTATTGAAATCTACAATAGCATGAAAGCTCTTCTTGAATCTGAATATTCGTGGAAAATGAATTTCTGTAGTATCTATCAAGATGTGCGCACCGCTCTATGGAGGACTCTTATAAAGCTTAAAAAGACCGATGAGGCTTTGTGTGTTGTTGAGCAAGGACGAGCCGAGTTTTTGTTGGACATTATGAGATTAAAGTATGACTTTGGACTACTTTGGTCTTCTTCAGTTCAACCCAAAGCAGCGATATCTGACATTATAACCAAAGTAGATACTCAAACAGTTTTTGTAGCACTTGAAAGTAACACAATCAACTTCTGGGTTCTCTGCACGGGAAACGAAGTCTATTTTAGACAATCCAAAACAGATGGCGAAGACGTAGCTACCTTCCTACAGCGTTTAATGACAAATGCGGAAGCTTCAATTTATGGCTTGGTAAAAGGATCTGGCCAGGAAAATGAAGAGTTGCCACAAGACAAAACCTGTCCTTTGCGCCTCTTGTATGATACTGTTATTGGCCCCATTGCCGATTTGCTCCAGGGTGATGAATTAATCATTGTCCCGGATGGTCCATTATGCTCGGCTCCATTTGCTGCATTTGTAGATCCTCATTCAAGGTATCTCAGTGAATCTATCAGAATCCGTCTTATTCCTTCACTGAGATGTTTAAAATTGATAACGGATTGCCCTGAGGGTTATCATAGCAAAACTGGGGCTCTGCTTGTGGGAGACCCATGCATAGAGGAAGTTACCCCAAAAATGGGTAGGCCAATTTATTGTCAGTCATCTGGCGCCAGAAGAGAAGTAGAGGTCATAGGAAAAATCCTTCAGAGCGCACCTCTCACGGGCCAACAAGCGACCAAAGATGAGGTTTTGAAACGAATGAGTGCGGTTGCTTTGATACACATTGCAGCAAATGCAAGCATGAACAATGGAAAAATTACTTTGGTTGCAAGCCCGACGCGTACATCGGAGATCCTTAAAGAGGAAGATTACATTTTGACAGTGGAAGATGTGCAAGCTGTTAAGCTTCGAGCAAGTCTTGTTGTGCTGAGTTGCTGTCGTAGTGGCCATGGTGAAAGCGATGTTAAGTCTGAGGATGTGGTCGCGATTGCATGGGCTTTTTTAGCAGCTGGCGCTCGTTCTGTTCTGGTGACACACCGGGCGGTTGATGAAAAAGCCACTAAGGAATTGATGAGAAGTTTCTACAAACACCTGGTAGGCGGAAAAAGTTCTAGTGTGGCTCTGCACCAGGCTGTGAACTGTTTAAGAGAATCAGAGAAGTTTGGTGTCCCAAAGTGCTGGGCTCCGTTTATACTTATTGGTGATGATGTCACGTTAGAATTTGGAAAAAAGTAAAGACCGATAAACTTAGAATTTGATTTTGATTTTGTTCGCCAATTTAATACAACACATAAGTTTTCTCTTTTATAAAGAGCATAATCTCGCTCTGGAACATTATTTTAATAAGGTTTATGTTAAAAATAATTTTCGTTAAGTTACAAATGCAAGGCATTTGTTAGTTTTAATGAATGGGAAATGATTTTCTTAAATTTTACATAGTCAAACCTATAAGCGGACAGTAGCCAAAGAAAAACAGTTGTATTAACGGACACCTGTATTAAGTGACCGTGGACACCTTAAAGTTGACTATTGAGCTTGCGTCAAGAAAAATAAGAACGATATTTTCCTACCGTTTGGTCTTAATTGGAGAGAAACGAAAGCGCATACTGATCATGATCTGAAAAATTGAAATCAGACCAAGAACACTCCAACAGCCCAATACCGTGTTCACAGAAACACGCTTAGAGTAAACATGTTTAGAGTAAACATGTTTAGAGTAAACATGTTTCAACGAAACACGTTTCCAGTAAACATGTTTGCAATTTCATTGTTCACATCAGTTGTTGACTTCAAAACACGTTTTACGCCTGCTTCTATAATTTATACTGTTTCACGAAACAGGAATAAGCTCGCATAAAATCTTTCCAATTACAAAATACAACTTCAACTTTCTGTTGCATGATTTTGTGGTTTAATTTCACTTGTCAAGCCCGTTTGACAAGGAGAGGGCATTTGCCTCTGCATTAGAGGATAAGTTGATATCATTTATAAAGTACAGTAAATGTCTTGCTTCATGAAATTAAGCTGCAAAGACTGGCGTTAAAACGAATTTGTTCACATTAATGTAGGTCCGTCTGCTTTATGTGCTCGAACTATTATGATGATTTTTGCTTGTCAAAAGCTTGTTTTCCTAATGTAAACGTCATAGGTGGATTTATGGGAGGAGCCCCCGCCCCCGCCCCCGCCCCCGCCCCCTTTTTTTCAATTTCTCTGGGATGTTTTTGAAAACAACGTGTATCGAATGGTATCCGGTCACTTTGATTTCGTTTGTAAAAAAAGTTCGAGTTGATTCAAGTCATGTTTGACCACAACCACATTGGCATTTTAATAAATATTTCAATAGTTTCTTGTTCAATGTGGGATCCTGGCATTTGCCAAATTTGAGCGCCCAGAATGCACCGGATTGCATCTCAGGGGACTTAAATTATCAAACTTTCCGGGGGGCATACCCTCGGACCCTTCTAGAAGGGCGCGCGCAAGCGCGACAAATGTGACGTGCCCATTGTGTCTCATGAAAAATTTTACGGCCCCCTATTTCTAAAGTTACTGGCTCTGCCCCTGATTGTTTCCTTTGCAGAATATCATCTTTCTACATAGGGATGATGTCCGTTTCTCACCTTTTTAATAAAACCAATCGGAACAGAAAATGAACGCGCTATTGACGGACATCCTGTATTAAGCGGACACTTAAGCATTCCCCGATGGTGTCAAAACTTTTACTTGTTACGGTCATTCTGCGTTTTTCGACCACTTGTTCTGTTAGCCCCCGAAGAAGGTTTGTCTTGCAAATCGACATATCGGGCAAATTTGTAACACTTCAATTTTAATCATTTTGTCTCCTTTTTCTTCACGCTGATGGTGGGATCAGTCTGCCGCTTATCTTAGTATTTGAAATATTGATTAACTGATCGAAGTCCTCAAAAGATCCGGCACTCCGCATCGGTTTGTTGCTGTGCTTTTGCTCATATTAGAATGTCGGCTTAATAAAGAATTCACTGTACGCAATTTCAGTTTTATCCATTTTTTATTCCGATAATTCTAGCTCCCGGAAAAACTTCACCGACCCAACAGAAATCAGATATTAACGGCGTTGTTGTTTAGACCACCTATCCTCCTTTAACGTTCTGTGATATTTCTTTTGTCTTTTTCTAGTTTATTTTGAGTTTTGATTCCGACTACAGAATGAATGGGAGATAATAGAGGGCTTATTAGAGAAGGGGCTTATTAATATAGTTGACTTCCAAACAGTGAGAGGGGGACTGAATATCCGCGGGAGACTTCCATGTAAAATAACGGGGATGCTAGTGATAAATTTGAAAAGAATCCCCAAAAGGTACCAGAGAATGGTAATTTTGCATGGCGTGACCCCTTTTGGGTTTATACCCCAAGGGCCTAGGGATGTCAAAAGACACATTAACCCATTGATACCTAATCCGCCCCAAACCGCCCGTGAAGGACCACATTCCTTGTACAATTTGTGACGTCATCACTTTTTATGACGAAAGCTGTCTTTGATGACCAACTGATATGCAGGACGAATAAGTCTTCCACTACAGGTGCTCAAATGAGAGCGATCCTCTGTTTGAGCACGCAAGAAACCCAGTAAATTTGACTGGAAAAATCGTCTAGTTAAATATTTTCATTTTCACCAGCATTTTCGTGCTGACCTGTTCCTGCAAAAATGAAGGCTAGTAAAAGGCCAACAACAAGGAAAAAAACGGGAAAAATAGAGAAAAAAAGGGCGAAAAAAAGTTAACAAACAAGTGATATACTTTAGCCCATGAAACGAAAGGACGCTTAGTTACATGTTGCAATAACAACGTACCGTTTTGCCCAGCTTGGTAACAATTTGTCTAGACAGCAGTCAAACAACGGCATTAGTGGCTTCAAATTACCGTTTTTCGCTAAGACTCCAGGTCGAAGTCAATGGATTAACAAGTATTTTGCACATTTTTTTTATCGGCGACAAAGTCGATCCCATCGACACAGCCGAAAAAGTTCTGCTTTCATTGAGAGAGAGATTTTGAAAGCAATGACAGCTTTCTGCCTATTTTGAATTAACCCTAAAAGGTACCCTCATAGGGTACTTTGGAAGCACATTTGAAAAGCATATACCGTAGCATATTGGAAATGTAAACCTCCATAACTCACAGACGGACGCATCACTCAAATCAAAAAATATTCCACCACTCAATTATTCACTTGATGTGGAATCGATATTTGTGATAAAGAAAATAGGGTTACAGTCGATCACTTTAACCCAGCGCGAGGACCGTACAAAAAAGACCGAGGGCCGATATTCTCCCACTACAGTCCCGAGCAAGCTTGGTTCAAAAGAGATTTATTACACGACTGGGATCGTTCGGGACACTACCCGGTCTGATACTTGGAAAATGTCGGACCGGTAAATGAGCATTCTGATTGGTTGATTTCAGTTATTGGCCTTCCCAGCTATTTTAGCCGTGTAATAAGTGGCAATATTGTTCACGCGAGGACAAAGTCTTTGTGGCGGAGCCGTGAAGAGAAACAGCAAAGAAACAATGGGGATGGACTCATATTTTTGCCCCACTGCCATAACCTTGCCCTCCCGCAATTAATACCGCTTAATCAATACAGCTTTTTACAGTACTTATAGACTGGGTCATAGATTACTAGACTTAATTCTTCTGCCTTTGAGCGCTATTGAATCTTATTTGTTCGATTACTATTTACACACGGATGTTTATGTCGGATTAAAAATAGCTTTTATCTGCTCTCATCATCTCCTTGTTGATTTACATTTCGTGAGCTTGTTTTTTTCCTTCTGTTTTTGTTTTGGCTGCGCGCGTACTTGCGTGCTCACGCGATCCTGTCCAACTTATCCAACTTTTCCCCGACCAACCGTTCTTTGGTGCACCTTTAAAACCAATTGGCTGCACACTTTATGGATTTTCCTCTTTTGTAGTTATAAAAGCAAATTAATTCGGCAAGCACCCAAACGTGATACCTGAAGCAGAAAACAGAATTTTGTTTAAAGGAATTTCTAAGC